>JAQFVV010000069.1:495000-1052685 GCA_028023455.1 Epiperipatus broadwayi
GAAAGTTCAAAGAAACAAAATAAATAATAAAAATGAAAAGACAAGTAAAAATTAAAAAGTGAAAAGTTTTCTACAACTATATGGTGAAAAATATTGCAAGGCACATTAAATATATAACTATATTAATGAATATATATCCAACTGATTAAAAGAAATTTATTATTTTTTAATAATAAATAATCCAGAACCTTACAAATATTAGACAAAAAAATCTTTTTTTTTTCATTTCTTTTTTTTTTCTTTTTATGGATATCATAGTCAACCATCAGGATTGAGCCATACTATCCTTATAATATATATATATATAAATGCACAGAACAATCCTAACTTTAATATTTTTCAACATCACAATAGACTTGATCCATGGTATTAGATGTTGGCCACTTGATCTAAGACTTATATAGATATTATAAATTGATCTGAGTGACTAAATATAAAATATACTTTTCCAAAATTCTTGGTGTTAAATTCTGTTTGCAGTCTCATAACTAACTATGCAGTTAATAAATATAAATAAATTATTAAATTTCATATTCATTAATAAATTTTTAAGAATTTTTAAATGTTATTGACAATTTCATTCTGACAATATTGTAAATTGATTAATTATCATCATAATATTTAATTAATATATAATTAGAAGTTTGATGTGAATGTTACCATTGGGAGTCTTCTGTATAATTAAACTGTAACAAATATAAACTGTAGATTTTAAATAAAAAGATCATTGTTCTGTAAAACAATTTTAGCCAAGAAAAATATGACCAGGCCAAAAATAAATATATTAGTGCAATAATCAGGACAATTTTTGTAGAATTAGAATAAAAAATTATATTTGAATTGATGAAACTATATTTTATATGTATATGAGTAATATTTGAATCCTTACTTCATAATAGATTTGTACTTGTTGTAGTAATTATTATTAATTATACCTCAAAAGCTATCCACTGATTACAATTGTTACAGTGGTATAAGGACATATTTGAGAACTAAAGTTTTCATGTAAAATTCAACCTTTCATTTTCAGTGATCATATATCGCATTATTTCAAACAATTTGATTATTAGTAGTTTTAGAGAAAATAGACTTGAATTTCAATAGTTTAGCTACATGCATACATACATACATACATACATACATACATACATACATACAGACAGACAGACAGACAGACAGAAAGACAGACAGACAGACAGACAGATAGATAGATAGATAGATAGATAGATAGATAGATAGATAGATAGATAGATAGATAGATAGATAGATAGATAGATAGATAGATAGATAGATAGATAGATAGATAGATAGATAGATAGATAGATAGATAGATAGATAGGTGGGTAGGTAGGTAGGTATGTGGGTAGATAGGTGGGTAGGTGGATGGGTAGGTAGGTGGGTAGGTAGGTGGGTAGGTGGGTGGGTGAGTAGGTAGGTGGGTAGGTAGGTGGGTAGGTAGGTAGGTAGATAGTAGGTAGGTGGTTAGATGCATAGATAGTGGATATATAAGTAGATAGAATATCTAATGATGGCCATAAATTGGATTCCAAGACATAAGACAAGTGTGAGGTAGATAGATGAGTGAAAAGGTTTTTTTTTTTATATGATATAAAAAAAATTGGATTAAACTTGGAAAGAGCTAATTCCTGCATTAGGTTGGTACTTTATTTGTAATTTTCAATCTAAAATAAAAATACAAAACTGAATTTAATCACAGTTTTAGATTTTAATTTTAGTAATGTATATTGATATTAGAATTGTTGTTTTTTAAAAAAAAATAAGAGAGAGCATATCATAACATTATTTATAATAACCTTTTTAATTCTTATTAGACGTTTTAAACTTAAAGAAAAATAGAATGAAAATTACATATATTTTGATATTTATGGAAATTTATTTCAAAATTATGCTTTAAAAGATTGTTAGAGATTAAGTAAATGAATTTACATAGATTTATTATAAATTAATAAATAGTTTTAAATTTAAAAGCATAAGCAAATATTTTCGAAAGTAGATAAAGTGATTTCTGTTAACCAAGCACGTTCGACATCTAAATTATTAATGTGTAAAATATTAATAAAAAGAACTAAAAATATCAATGTAGAACAAGAACATATGTAGTTGTAATTATTATTTTAACGCTTAAAGGTAAGCAAATATTAGGAATTAAAATATTAAAACTATTTTTTCAAAAATTTTAATAATAACTTAAATACATTGTAAGTTTTGATTTTATCAGTGAATCATCATCTTTATCTCAATCCTACCACAATCACATATCTACCCTGAAGTCAGACCAATCTCTCACTCTGTAGACATATTAAAAATATACACTTTTCAAATAAGTCATATAATATGTTACAATTTAACTTCATATACACGTTTTAGATATTTATATAAAGTCCAATTGCGGCATACAATATATGGCTTACTTGAAAAATTGTCTGCTCCTAAAGTATCTATATTGTGGCAGGTGTGTCAGATGCCTGGACTGATGGATAGTTGTGATAGGATTGAGCTACAAGTGAAAGATGTACTGGTAAAATTAAAATTTACAATGTGTATTATGTAAACTTGTCCTTACCTTGCCTGAGAATGGTGTAGTGAAATTCCAGATGCATTGATAAAAATAAATATTTTACTAATAACTTGAATGGTATCTTCTGTTTATTCGGTCATGTCTTTATGCTTACTTATGCAATATATATACTTTAGAGAAAGGCTTTAACCTTTATCATACGTGCCTTGAACATTTATACAAATATTCATTTATATAAAATGTTAATAATGTTTTATATACTGTTATTACTTATTTATTGATCAATGTTATTTTTTATTTTAATTTTGGGGATTATTATTTATTGATTGATTATTCTTAGTAAGATTATTGGTTAAATTTAAAATTGTTCAGCTAGATTATTAAGCATTTTGGAAATTAAATAAGATTTTTATTTGATTGGAACTATTTAATTAGGAGGGATTTAAATTCACACTCTCAAGCTCCCTTTAAACATTCACTCTATCTTATAAAAACAATACACATAAATGATCTCCAATATATGTATATCATGCTGAATCAGCACTCATCAGTTGGTTGGGATCATCATCTCTCAAGCACAAATATATAATCAGTGTTTGGTTTATGTTAAGAGAGCAAATTTTTAATCATTAATGGACAGACGTCAATCTCTTCTATTCTCTAATTCTTCAGTTATTCCTATCAGTGAAAATCTAATGATGACATTCTCAAAGCCCTTGTTTTCCACTTTTAAAATCATACCCATGTTGACTGGAAGTCATTCTGACCTCTCATATGTAAGATCTTAAGACATTCAAATACACAGAAAAGGAATGAGCAGAACGCAAGCTGAATCTGCAATATATATATATATATATATATATATATATAATTAAGTTAAGTGTAATTAGAGGGGATTTAAATCCAGACTTTCAAGTTTCCTTCAGTCAACCACTTCATCTTATACAACTGACACATGATCACATAGGTTTGAAAAAGATAAATAATCTCCAATATATATATTTCATGCTGAACCAGATCTCATTAATTACCTTTTTTTTTTTCAATTTAAGCTTTCTTTTTTTTAATTATTTTGTTTGTATATATTTTGAATTAAAATTTTTTTCATCATAGGACCTCATTATAACTGCTTATTTGTTATATGAGATTTTTCTATATAAGTCATTTTGAAGGACCAATAGCGCTTGCTAACCAGAGTGAATGTGTACATCCCTGATACTGGAAGGAGCCTCAGAAAGTTTCACCTTAGAACTTCATTGATCTAAAACTATTTCTAATAAAACTCTAAAATTTGAAATTCTAGGATAAATTGCATTAAAAAATGATAAACAATGCAAATTATCAGTAATAATGACCAAGTATTATTGCTTAGTCATAGTAGTTTTTTATTCATTATTCAACATGCCTTCAAGCAGAAGACAACACACACATTCATATATATATATATGCACACATGTGTGCTTGAGTAAGGATTCACCTGTATAACAGATATACAGTTTTAAAATCTGTTTCTCCTTTGTTACTTTTGTATAATTAAAAAAATTGATTTAAATTATTTATGATAATTTATTCAAAAAGACAACCAATTGCTAAAATTTAATTTAGCATTCAATAAAAGTCATAATTTAATAAAGTAATTTAATAAACACAATCAATAGTTAAACTAAAATGCATTTAAATTTAATAAATAACTTCGTTATTCAAAATATTTTCCATTATTTTAAAAGAATAAATAAAAGGTAATTAAAATTTTAATAATGTTATAAGCTTTACATTTTATTTTTTAAACTAATAAAAAACTTTTAAACCAATAACTTAAAAATGCAATGTTTATTTTACTAAATGAAAATATCAGAATGCTTAATTTTCTTAATTATTTATTACTTTATATAGTTACAAAGAAAATATTCTTTCGTTTTTATGCTATTAAAAAATAGTTAGTCTGAAAAACATTACAAGATAAAATAAAATGATTTAGTTAATGATACATTGTTATGAATAAAAACTTCTATAAATTTGAAAGATTTAGAAATAGATAGACAAGTATATACAGCTGGAAATAAACTTAAAAAAGAAACAATTGTTTATTATTAATTTGTATTATCCGTTAGAATAATTTATTTAAATAAATTATTGACTTTAGAAAAATTTAAACTTTATATTTCTCCAAATTCTTTCAAATATTAATAATAGTCTACAAGTTAGTACAAAATACATTTCAAGTGGTATTACTTCTTCACTCATTACTATCTTGATAAATGACAATTTAGCTTGAAAATCAACTAGACATCTTTATATTTATGGATACTGAATTTAAGTTAATACTCTAACCAATTAAAGACGATAGTCAGTAGAAATTTTATATACTTATTTATAATGAGTCTTCTGATTTCTCCTTTTAAAAAAAATAAGAACAAGCTTAATAAGTACTTTTCAAAAAATATGGAATATTACATTACATTGGTTTATAAGTTATTTGCCATTTGCATGTGAACAGCTTCTCTAAATTTCCTAATTTTTACTTTTTCTTATCTGTCCAATTTTCCTGTGTTTGTCTAATTGAACATGGATTCACTGATATATTTCTGATTTGTTCCTTTATATACATTTGATTATTTTCTCTCTCATTTTTCTATAGAATAACAAATTTTGTTGATATATGTTGCTCTATATTTATATGATATTTCACAGATACAATTCATATTTGTTTTTCAGGATTTTGAATTGAGATTTTGTAGAAGATATGATTTTTTATAGAATGCCATGGCTTTGGAAAGCTGTTCTACTACTATATTAATTTTAATTTTTTGTATTATGTCTACTATCCCTGATATATAGAACTATACTACAATACACTTTTTCTTTTGAAGTATTTTTTTATTATCTCTTTAAGGTTTTTTTAATGTTACCTGATGCATAACGATTCTTTATGAGGCTTTATTCTGCAATGGATATTTCTTTTTCCAAGTTATTATTTCTGAATAAATTATTCTTGATCCATTCCATATAAAATATAATTCCACATTTTATACATATACAAAATATTTTTTGAGTATTTGAATAAAGGGTTTATACTATCACTATGGGAAAATATGAAAGCTGATTATGTGCCAGTGACTTAGAATGAAAAAGTCCTATATAGAATAATCTTTCATAAAGAATGATTTTTCATCAGCAATCATTAAGAAAACTTTAAATTGCTAAAAATAAAAACATCAAAGAAAGCGATAGTGGTAGATATGATAGTGCAATCATACTTATTAGAGATAATGGACAAACTAAAACTAATCTGCAAGAAATATAATATCAAAACAGCTTTCTAAATCCCAAACACATTTCAAAGTATATTAGCTTTTACAAAAACTAAAACTTGAAATGCTAAAAAACAAGATCTGCATCAATAGAATACTAGATGAATATAGAAAATATGTAAATGAAACTTACTACCTCATTGTAAAATGATTAAAAAAACATAAACTAATAATTTTAGATAAAAATACAGATGGGTCTAAAGTATAAAATTATGCATGTGCCAAAGAATATGTGTTTAATCACAAAAACACAAGAATACTGGAAGAAAAAAAGTAATAAAATATTTAAAGAAGTCACTTCATAAGTAAATCTAGTGTGATAATTCGTAATGTTTGGAATTTAATCATTAATATTATTCTTATCAGAAAAATATGAAGAGAATTCTTAAATTTAAGTATGTAAAATTTCCTATTTATTGTAGTCTTTAGCAGAATAGTTTATTTCGTTAGAGAATTATCTTCAGTTAATGCTTACCAAAATAAAGGTAACATTTTTATGCAAACATTGTTTCTGAAAAGATCATCAACATCTGAAGAGGATAAAAAAATAACAGTATTCAAAATAATGAGCTCTTTATTTATGTGCAAATTATTATTAATAATTGAATATATTTGGAAAAGTATAAATAAAATTTGGATTTTTCTAAAATTATTTAAGAGTTCAATTAGATAATAAAAATATTCCAATTTATAACAAAGAATTGCCAACATCACAAATCTTCACTCAAGTTATTTATTAATGAATATTTCAAAAGACAATTCATTTAGGCAAGATGCTACAAAAAAGAAGTGTACTTCTAATGACATTTTTTTTTTCATTTTAATTCAGTATGGTCTGGGTATCCATTAGATTTGTTCTCTCTATCTCTTTAAATTGAGTAACATCGAAACTGGTTTACGTATAGAGTCTTTTCCATTTTTTATATTATTAATACTTCAAATTAATATAATTTTATCATAATTGTTATGGACTAAATGTGGAATTAGTTTGGACCTCATAGATTTTATTTTGGTAATAAAATTCTCTCTTTCCATTTTCTACTATACTATTTTTTACAAGAAAAAAAAATTATCTTGTAGAATACTTAGGCATTCTATTAAAATTCTAGATGTATAAACTCATACTAAAAAATATATACATACAAAAATTAATCAATTTATGTTTTCCCTATATGTATTATTTCTCTTTCATTTATTTAATATATATATATATATATATTGAAGCAGTCGGATCTGAGTTCGATCCGAGCTTCATGTTATTTACCCTAATACTAACCTTAAATTTCCGATGCAATGGGGCTTTATACGTTCAATCCACGCTAATTTCCATAATGAATAACTTGTTTCAAATACGTAGTAAAATTAATTAGTTTAGTTTAAATTTGATCAATTCTCTAAATAAATTCATGATAAAATATTCATGAATTTATATATATTAAATTGCGTGGATTGTGCGTATATATATTTGTAAATATTAAATGTATATAATTGTTCGAAAGTTTCATTGCGTCGGGAATACTTGTTTTTTTTTACTTTTAAATAATTTGTAAAGTTTTGCGATTAAAAGCTACATTCCTTCCAAAGGCTTTCAAATTCTCAAAAACAACAGTAAAGTTTTATTAATAAAAAAAAGATAAGAATTCAATTTTTAATTAAAATCATTTCAGACTTTAAGAATTCATTTTCTAATTAGGAAAGGAATTCAAAAATTAGTTTGAAAGCCTTATCGAAGGAATGTTTCTGAAAACAACTAATTATAAAAAAAACCAGATTGATAATAAAATGAGCGCTAGCCGGAGGCATCAGTGAACAGTAGATATATAGCCCTGAAAAGTAAAGAAAAAAAAGCTAGCTTTGTTGTAGAGTAGTGCAGTGAACTCTGTGCATATAAAAATTGTATTTCATCATGATAGAGGGCTAGAACATCAGGGATCTGGCTACGGTTCCTAAAGTCCCTAGAAATCTTCAATGGAGCTGCTGAATCTTTTCCGGACCGATCATTCTGCTAAAATTATGGAGGCTACTAAAATGCTGTTCCAATAATCAATCAATGGTGCCTACGTTTTCAACAACTTGGAGGAGTAACTTAAGGACAAGCACGGAAGGGTAATATATTTCTATAATGAACGTTAAACTTTCTGGCCAGTTCGAACTTTATTTTACTCTCCTCCTATTTAAGAGCTCTTTATTCTTTAATGTAACAATTTTTATAAAACCTTTTATTCATGCTACTGTAAATCTATCTCGTAATTCTTTAAATCTCTAGTCTTTAAACTTTTTCTTTTCTTACTTGGCGGTTCATTTAATATATATATATATGTGTGCTTTATTAATGTCGTATTTAAAATTATATGCCAATAATTTTTCGACTCGATGAGCTCCTTGGTTCCATTTGCCTCACGCAAATAATATAATATAAATTTTAAATAGTTATTCTCGCCCATTAGAACTAAATTTATAAGTTCTATTAATCATCGAGTCGAAAGAAAATATTATACGTTTACTATTTTTATAATTAGCTAATAATAAATTATTAGCTCCGTTTTTCACCTATGTCCCCAGCTCCTAAGTTACAAGTGTTTATATACTCACAAAATGTTAAAATATTGATTTCTTGTTCCACTAATATATATTTATTCGAATATAACCTTAAATGTTTTTATTGCAAAAAGGGTCGATAAAGGGTTAAATGTATTTTAATTCCACTTTTGTTATTTTATATTAATATTCAGGAAGGGCACGATATTAGGGCATAATTAATATAGTTTATAAATGTTTTAAAATAGTTCGATAAAAGCTCGTTTGACTTTAATTAATTGGTCAAGTCATCACGTAGAGCATTCTACATGGGTTTTATTTTTCAACGATGACTATCAAGTCATCATCATCAAATGTTGCTGACGTAGGGCCATCTTCCGCTCCGTTAGGCTGGTCGGTGATCATATTCTCTTATTTAAATTTCTCGAGGAAGAAAGTACTTCCTTTCCGATTCATTAGTCAAAGGGCGTAAGACTTGCCAAATGCAAGCCGCCATAGGACTTCGATCATCGACTAGCGATCATCTTTCAATTTTACTCTCTGCCTTGTAATTCGTCAGTACCATTGCATCTTTGTTCCGGTAAAACCCGCTCCGTGCTCGTAATTCGTGAAGTGATTTAAATTAAAGTCGAACCAATTCTCAAATATATTTAGTTTAAATCAGTTTTCAAATCAAGATTAAAGTTATGCCTTAAAATACGTTTTGCTCTTCATGAATAGATTTCCGAATGTGAAAATAAATCTCACATTCCACCGTAATAAAATTAGAACAATCATTTCCGTTCTTAATGAATACCTTTATCTGCCTTTATATTTCTCGTTGGGGGCATAGACATAGAATCCCATGTTGTGTAATACTTGTTGGCATATGATAAGGACCGCCACTCTTATTATATTTATAAATTCTTTTAAAGACTAGAGGTAACTAATGCAATCTATATTTTATTGAACAAAACAAATTATTATTATTATTAAATATTTTCTAACATACTTGGTTTCTTAGTTCATCATTCTTTTTATAATTATTTAAATGTTAATACCCGCTGTCTGTGTTGGCAACCCGAACATACATATGATTCGATTTAAAAAGTATTCAAAGTAATTAATTATTAGATATTCGTGTCAGTGCAAGGGTCTCTAGTCCTCACCAACCGTTGAGCTAGTTCTTGGCGCATGGCACTGTGCCGTCGATTTCTGCTATCTGAGCTGTTGAGTTGGGTTTGAATTCAGTTTTGAACCGCCTGAGTTTGAATCCGACTTTGAGTTTGGGTTTGTTGATGTGTTGGCTTCTTTTTGACCGGTACATGGTTATGTTTTTGGCTGCCCAATCGTTGGGGCTCGACTTAATAAACCCCACACATGCCCTGGAGATTAGAATTGTGATTTTAGTTACTCAGTTAATTGAAATCCCAATAAAGTAAATGTTTCTGTAGAGTGATATTTTTTTTAAAAAAAAAAGTGTTATATATATACTGAAATGATTTAATAAATTAAAATATCATTTTCTAATTCTTTCTTATAAAAATGTTTTCAAGATTATTTTTTTAAATGTTCGTTCAGTAAAAGATTCGTTAGTTAAAATAATTATTCATATGTATATATATTAATTATACGTGTACTATATCAGTATATATATATTATACGTTTGTGTTATACGCGTTCGTGACAATAGGAAAAATATCGTTAGCAAAGTTGTAAGAGTCCATAGATCAAAGCATTGGGGTAAAAATAAATGAAATGTTTTCTGTGTCAAAATTAATTATGTTTATCTCAGTTGTTATAATTAAAAATATCCAATATGATATCATAAAAGTCTTAATTTCAAAGTATTGCTTGCTAGCATATATATTAAATATTCGCTCCGTATTTTTAGTAACCTCAAAGCAGGTGAAGACCCTTTGTGTACACCAAGCAGCCAGATGCAGTTGGCAAAATGCTTAAATGGTTTGCACGCTTTCATGCTAGCAAGATTTAGAATAATATCTCCAATAAAAGTTCTTGTAATATTAATTTTGACATTTTTTTTTGGTGTTAAAGCCTCATGCTTAGTAATATTTAAACTCCTATATTTAAACTCAGGTCATGAACGCGTTGGCTGTTATTAAATAATATTACTCATCATCAATTCAATTGTTTTATTAAAGGTTAAGTCTATCATATGTGGTTTGGGGGTCAATGGGTTATATCACATGCCCTATTGATCTCATTTTGCTCACTGGCGCCCATGTAAATAAATTTGTCAGCAAATTTGATTGTCAGCACAGTAGTGGGTCAATCGCCATAATAAAAAAAACCAAGTGTGTTCAATACAGAATGATTTGTTGTAACTGCTAATACATAATATTTGTATATCACTGTATAGTTTTTTTTTTCAGACATGGGAGAACAGAACAGTTGAACAAAGGGAAAGTGAATAATGTTTTTTTTTATATTTTTGAATACATGTCTCACTCAAACAGTTAAAATAAAGAGCTAACCAAGAAAACGTAGGTAAACTAAAAAAAAAAAAGGCAGATTACATAGATTGGGGAAATAATATGAAGCAGCTAGTGAAGATTAGGACAATGGACCTGTAGTCAGAGACCTCATTAAAATTTACTAAAGAGAAAAAAATATTTTTAAGCATACAGAGAGTACTCTATCTTGAATTCACGTTGTTCATTATATTGATTGTTTATTACATTATTTTCTTATTTTCAAAAATGGGAAAAGACACTTTACAAACGATCCTCAGAGAAATGAGAGAAGATCGAAAGGTACTGATGATGATGATGGAAAGGCTGGTAAGGATCGAGGAAGCATATGGCATCCAAGCCAACTCAAATCTAGAAAATGTAAAGCTTCAGCAAGAAATAAATCCCTCTGAAGACCCAAAAATAGAAAATGAAGATGATCAGGCCACACCAAAAGAAGTTGTGGACAGCAAGGAAAACAACAGTGGTGAGGATGAGTCCAGTTATGAAGCAGTGGAAGAAGTGGATATAGATACAGAAAAAGATGTTCAGACCACTAGTCCAATGAAACTAAAAGTGGAAATGGGACAGATGATGAGTCCTCAACTTAGTATGAAGAAGTTACAGATGCCAATGCCTGGATCCTTGATACAGATTCAAATTTTCAAAGATGACCCAGGAGAGAACCCCATCGCTCATCGAGATAATATTAAAGAATTGTTGTTTGTGCATTCGGTCGCAGAAAAGGCCATAGAATCAATGACAGCAATAGACTATGGGAACTTGACGACAACCAGGGAAGACCGGGACTATGACCATTACAATGCCAGACAGTTAAAACAATATGTACCACCTGATCCAGGGAAACAGTAAGATAAACTGTAGAGACAGATATATATACAGAAGAGCAACTGACATGACCATAGGAAAATGAGACTTGATAAACGGACCGATTTTTTTAAACTTATTATAAGCGGAATATTCAAAAAAGTTGATCATAGTGAGACATGTATAATTTGTAGCTTGGGCAGGTTATATTATTCACGCTCATGCTGTTCTCCCAGAGTCTATACACTTATGCAACTATATCCTGCGTAAGTAAAGTCATTTTTTTTTCATTGTTTTTTTTTTGAAGTGAAAAGAAATGAAGCAGTCGGATCTGAGTTCGATCCTAGCTTCATGTTATTTACCCTAATACTAACCTTAAATTTCCGATGCAATGGGGCTTTATACGTTCAATCCACGCTAATTTCCATAATGAATAACTTGTTTCAAATACGTAGTAAAATTAATTAGTTTAGTTTAAATTTGATCAATTCTCTAAATAAATTCATGATAAAATATTCATGAATTTATATATATTAAATTGCGTGGATTGTGCGTATATATATTTGTAAATATTAAATGTATATAATTGTTCGAAAGTTTCATTGCGTCGGGAATACTTGTTTTTTTTTACTTTTAAATAATTTGTAAAGTTTTGCGATTAAAAGCTACATTCCTTCCAAAGGCTTTCAAATTCTCAAAAACAACAGTAAAGTTTTATTAATAAAAAAAAGATAAGAATTCAATTTTTAATTAAAATCATTTCAGACTTTAAGAATTCATTTTCTAATTAGGAAAGGAATTCAAAAATTAGTTTGAAAGCCTTATCGAAGGAATGTTTCTGAAAACAACTAATTATAAAAAAAAAAACAGATTGATAATAAAATGAGCGCTAGCCGGAGGCATCAGTGAACAGTAGATATATAGCCCTGAAAAGTAAAGAAAGAAAGCTAGCTTTGTTGTAGAGTAGTGCAGTGAACTCTGTGCATATAAAAATTGTATTTCATCATGATAGAGGGCTAGAACATCAGGGATCTGGCTACGGTTCCTAAAGTCCCTAGAAATCTTCAATGGAGCTGCTGAACCTTTTCCGGACCGATCATTCTGCTAAAATTATGGAGGCTACTAAAATACTGTTCCAATAATCAATCAATGGTGCCTACGTTTTCAACAACTTGGAGGAGTAACTTAAGGACAAGCACGGAAGGGTAATATATTTCTATAATGAACGTTAAACTTTCTGGCCAGTTCGAACTTTATTTTACTCTCCTCCTATTTAAGAGCTCTTTATTCTTTAATGTAACAATTTTTATAAAACCTTTTATTCATGCTACTGTAAATCTATCTCGTAATTCTTTAAATCTCTAGTCTTTAAACTTTTTCTTTTCTTACTTGGCGGTTCATTTAATATATATATATATTTGTGTGCTTTATTAATGTCGTATTTAAAATTATATGCCAATAATTTTTCGACTCGATGAGCTCCTTGGTTCTATTTGCCTCACGCAAATAATATAATATAAATTTTAAATAGTTATTCTCGCCCATTAGAACTAAATTTATAAGTTCTATTAATCATCGAGTCGAAAGAAAATATTATACGTTTACTATTTTTATAATTAGCTAATAATAAATTATTAGCTCCGTTTTTCACCTATGTCCCCAGCTCCTAAGTTACAAGTGTTTATATACTCACAAAATGTTAAAATATTGATTTCTTGTTCCACTAATATATATTTATTCGAATATAACCTTAAATGTTTTTATTGCAAAAAGGGTCGATAAAGGGTTAAATGTATTTTAATTCCACTTTTGTTATTTTATATTAATATTCAGGAAGGGCACGATATTAGGGCATAATTAATATAGTTTATAAATGTTTTAAAATAGTTCGATAAAAGCTCGTTTGACTTTAATTAATTGGTCAAGTCATCACGTAGAGCATTCTACATGGGTTTTATTTTTCAACGATGACTATCAAGTCATCATCATCAAATGTTGCTGACGTAGGGCCATCTTCCGCTCCGTTAGGCTGGTCGGTGATCATATTCTCTTATTTAAATTTCTCGAGGAAGAAAGTACTTCCTTTCCGATTCATTAGTCAAAGGGCGTAAGACTTGCCAAATGCAAGCCGCCATAGGACTTCGATCATCGACTAGCGATCATCTTTCAATTTTACTCTCTGCCTTGTAATTCGTCAGTACCATTGCATCTTTGTTCCGGTAAAACCCGCTCCGTGCTCGTAATTCGTGAAGTGATTTAAATTAAAGTCGAACCAATTCTCAAATATATTTAGTTTAAATCAGTTTTCAAATCAAGATTAAAGTTATGCCTTAAAATACGTTTTGCTCTTCATGAATAGATTTCCGAATGTGAAAATAAATCTCACATTCCACCGTAATAAAATTAGAACAATCATTTCCGTTCTTAATGAATACCTTTATCTGCCTTTATATTTCTCGTTGGGGGCATAGACATAGAATCCCATGTTGTGTAATACTTGTTGGCATATGATAAGGACCGCCACTCTTATTATATTTATAAATTCTTTTAAAGACTAGAGGTAACTAATGCAATCTATATTTTATTGAACAAAACAAATTATTATTATTATTAAATATTTTCTAACATACTTGGTTTCTTAGTTCATCATTCTTTTTATAATTATTTAAATGTTAATACCCGCTGTCTGTGTTGGCAACCCGAACATACATATGATTCGATTTAAAAAGTATTCAAAGTAATTAATTATTAGATATTCGTGTCAGTAAAAGGGTCTCTAGTCCTCACCAACCGTTGAGCTAGTTCTTGGCGCATAGCACTGTGCCGTCGATTTCTGCTATCTGAGCTGTTGAGTTGGGTTTGAATTCAGTTTTGAACCACCTGAGTTTGAATCCGACTTTGAGTTTGGGTTTGTGATGTGTTGGCTTCTTTTTTATTTTGGTAATAAAATTCTCTCTTTCCATTTTCTACTATACTATTTTTTACAAGAAAAAAAAATTATCTTGTAGAATACTTAGGCATTCTATTAAAATTCTAGATGTATAAACTCATACTAAAAAATATATACATACAAAAATTAATCAATTTATGTTTTCCCTATATGTATTATTTCTCTTTCATTTATTTAATATATATATATATATATATATATATATATATATATATATATATATATATATATATATATATATATATATATATATATATATTGTAACCCATTCACACATCACCACTCACGTACATTATATGAGCAAATGCCCAGGGCACCAGTTCTATTAATGAATAGAACGATTTATCATTTTATCTGATTCATAATTAATGCTGAGACTCTTTTACTTATGTTTATCTTACAGCTTCGCTCAGTGGGAGGTTACAGAATGTTCATAACATATATAATATAAATAAATGAAGGAAGAAATACTATAAATTATCAAATAAAATATAAACCTTATTTATTAATTAACCAAATGATAAAGGCTAGCAGAGTTATTTTTATTTATTCCATCTAACAAAATATAATTTCAATTTGATTTCTTCCATCATCCAGTCACACTCTATATTAGCAATAGCCCAATATAACTCTGATAGAATAGAAAAGCATAACACTAAATAACTCTATTGTTCAGCACATCTTAATCTAGATAGCTGAATTAATGTTCCTGTAGGAATATAAAATCAGATCTCAGGGAATCTATAACTCAGTTAGACTAAAGAACTATATTAGCCAGTAATTTATAACTCTAAATTATAACAAAATGTAGTGAAATAAATTGAATAATGTTTTACTGGGTTAGCAATTAGATAACAAAGGAGATAGGGTATCTTTTAATCTCACATCATCATCTAAATAATACTCTAACTAGGCAACCTTTTTATAAGTTTATCAATCAATAAATATTTCATGTAATGTCTGGTTCAAGGAAACAATATTATTATATTTCAGCATATTTATTATCAGGACTATAAAACAATGTAGTTATTTTTGTAATACATGTATGAAATGTGGAGATGTGGAAACTAGAATACGAATGCACATAAGAATAACTCAGAACACAGTTTTTTTAATAAATAAACAAATCATTTATTTACATTCAATATTTAAATTTAAAGTAATCAATTTACAATAAGTTTATTTGTCCCAATCTTTAATTTACACCTAACTCGATAAACACAAGTTTGGGATTATCCCTCTGACATGTTACATCGTTTATTAGCTTCACACTTATGAACACAAATTAACAAGCAAACAAGACTTGAATATTCTAACTTTGAATATCCGAGCTATTTAAACATTTCCATATGCAATACTAAATAAATAATAATTTATACTATGGGCACAACATACACTTTTGAGAAGTTATATTATCAATTGTGGGAATAAAACAAATTAATACATTTGGCTATCAAGAGAGCAGCTTTCAATAATTTAATTAGATGACCATTTTTAAATAATTACTTTTTACACATAGCAATAAAATCATACTCATTCCGATGATTTGATGATTTCTAACACGTGGCAAATTAATATGATACGTTTTAAAACATTTATTTTCTATTTTAAGTTTAACAATATTCTATTTTATATACACGATATTATTTACATTACACGTGTGTGTCACATCCTATGCAATAATAAAATAAAACAATCCTTTTTACACATTATCAATTTATTTAGGAATTATTAAACAAACGTTTTATTTCGGACAATGTCATAAACCAACCAACAAATAGGACACTATATCTACTCTAAGATTCAATAAAGAATTTACATTAACTATTTATCCAATCACTGACTGAATTACACAGAGCTATATTTTTATGATAATACAAATCCCAGCACATGAGGAGCAAATAAACTCTTTAACTAATACATCAACAATACCTTATTTAAATATAAAATATACTATTGGTGTGGAACTTTCCTCATCACCAAACAGTAAGAAAATATCACTTAACTTCATAAATATCATTTCATAATATGTACGTATACAATCTAAAGTCGGCTCTACTCATGGCAAAACACTTAAAAATATACTAAGGGGAAAAATCTCTCATCCCGACCAATACAGAACATATCAAGAATAATTTCCTTTCAAACGGCTCCTCTACATATCTAACATCATATGCTGGCAGATAAATACATACAGATAAATCATTCATCCCTTCAATTCTTTAGAATATGACAACATCCAAAATTCATATTGAGAAATGGCCATAAAACTGAATGTTTACTAAGTAAATATAATAATTGCACAAAATAGACACACCCATGCATAAATAAGAGTATGAAGAACAATTCTAAATTATACAATATGCAAAGGTTATAATAAATAAATGATAGATTACAATATAAACTTTTAGCTTAAATTAGACTTTCAATTGTTTAAAATTTAAATAGTAATAATTATTATGAATGAGGTTTCTTTGCCCTCTCAGATATGATATTTCTTTCATATACCCGCTACTTTGAAAGCCTAAAAACTCCCACTTTGAGATAAAGAAAAATATATAAAACAAACTAAACGCCTTTCTTGAGTAATATACCCCAAAATATACATATTTCAACTTCATAAAAGAAAACAAATAATATTTAAGCAATAATATTTTACCAGCATATTCCCCAATTTGTGAACATGCTTTTCCATGATGGTCTAGAGGTTCATACATTAACATAAGTATATAAGCAACATATAACACTAAATCTGTCTAACTATCTATGATATATACCATTAACAATAAATAAAAAAATTAAAGGTCACTCTTCTTTTAAACTTGAGAAAAAAAATATTCACTTGCAAAGTTCCTTTCCAAGCTTACTGAATGATATGGAGATGAATCCCAAAATGAGTGCGTGTTCAACACGAATATAAAACATAAAATAAATTCTTGTAGGATGAAACAGTTATAATTCACAATTAATTTAGTAAATCTCCAAATGTTCTTTAGCAAAAGCTAATAGACTTTACTTATATATCACATACAACAATAAATATTTATAGTAATAAAGACATGGAAAGACAGTTTCAGCTATTAATTGGTTTACTCTGTTATTTATTTTTAAGCACTTCTAGTGGTATTTAATCCAACGATAACTTAACATATTTTTCTGCAGAAAATATTCACTTTCATAATTTATAGATTGGCATTTGCATTATTAACTTTAATGAGTTGCTGATGATTATCCACATGAAATTTGTATTTCTTTAAACATTAACATTTTTTTCTTTAATATGTCCATGTATCGAAGAGAACGGAAATATGTAATACCAACGTCCTTCAATTCAATTAAGCCATACATACATTCGGTAAGTAGTAGCAATTAATTATTCTGGGTAAGTCATATCTTTATTTCTTTAATAAAACACATTATTTTATAAGCATAAACAAGATATAAAGTTAGCATTCTGTAATAATTATTAAACATCAAATGCATAATAAAGTACATGCATCCTTTTAATTTTAACTTCACTTTTGCAGAAGTAGAATATAAGTTGAATTGAGGGCTTAATGTAGATTCTGTTAAATTGTTCTGCATAATTTTCCACAAATTAATATAGAATTCACACACTTTAGTTAGTAGATTAGAAAGTTCCTGCACTTTAACTTTCTTCTTAATAATAATAAATATGAGAAAATAGAATAGCATAAGTTTAATACTAAAAACAAACATTTTTAGAATGAAAATAAACATGATAGTGTTAATTTAAATGTTTAGTCTAAGCAAAGGAACGGAATTTGATATACCTTTTATTTATATTTTAGCAAGACATTCTAATTGAAGACCTTCTTGAGAACTTGGATTTTCCTATGACCTTTTAAAAAATTTCACTTTGGAGCTTTAAAATTAACTTGACTTCTGGAAGGGATATATACTTGTTACAGGCAAAAACGAACTAAGGCACTGGTTGCACTAATAATAATGAACAAATTTTACTAGTGACTATTAGTTAAATAGACATCACTTACTTCCATCAAAAGGTCATTTTTTCTCTCCAAAGTTCAACTCCACCCTTTGCAGACAAGAGTTAATTAATATTCAAGAAATCTTTTCTTGAAAAAAAAATCACTTTGACCTTCACAATTAAATCAAGTCAAATAAAACAAAAAAAAAATTACTTTTTACAAACTTAAAACAAATGAATATCAATTAGCTATTAAATAAAATGGTTGATAATATTATTTAAATTGCCAATAATTTATTAATCCAAATATCCATTAATTACTTAAGAAAATATATTTTTGCTAAATTATTACAGATAATTGCTGAAATTTAAATGTTTTATTGTAAGTGTAATATTGTTTATTGTAATTAGAATATGAAATGAAATGAGATGATGATGCAGTCATACATCATATGCTGCTATATGAATATTAAATCATTCTAACTAAAACATAACTGATATGGCTATGGGTTAAACATATTTCACTGACTATAATATTAGTAAATGGATGGGTGTCAATGAATAATAAATCAGAAAACCATTCAAACAAACACCAACACTATCTTATAAACAAATAAAACAACTTTGCATCAATCTAACTATTATAACAACACTTTCTGTAATAATCCACCCCCTTCCTTGCATTAAACCCTTTATCAAATAGAATAATAACAATAAATGCTTGAAAAATTGCTAACCAAAATGCACAGTTGGCCCACATATAAGTTTTTGAACCATTAATAGAAATTTTTTTTAAAATTTTAAGGCTATTTCATTTTTTTAGTACAATGCAGTTATTCACTACTGATGCAACACAGTTTAATTACTTGTGCCCATTCAGAAGGTCACTATATATATATATATATATATATATATATATATATATATATATATATATATATATATATATATATATATATATATATATATATATATATATATATATTGTACCCTCACTTCCAGAAATATATAATATAACTTAAAATATGACTAGCTCAATTAAATCGTTATGCTCGGCTAAAATATGTATAACTATTATTAATATATTTTTATAATACTATATCTTATCAGATTTAGTACAACTAACAGAAAATTAATATGGTTCAATATCATGCATTAATTAAATAAGTATTTATTAAATCATGAGACTATGAAGTGAAGTTACAAGTGGTAATATGAATTTACATTGAGCCTATGTCTTCTAAGACATTATCTCAATGGCATAAGAATACTATTACCTCTTTATTATCTCACTAATACATCTATAGCACTCCTATGTCTTTTATAAAAAATTAACTAACTTCAATAATAGTAATAAATAAATCTCAATCTTTTATCAAAGAAATATAACTAAATAATCTCAGGTTCTTTTAATTATCTTAAAGTAATAATACTTCTTGCAGATAGGCATGATAAGGGATTTAATATCAAACCTAACTACACCTAACTTATAATAATAATAAATAACTAATAATAATAATCTCCAGTGTATAAGTTAACCTTATCTATTTTATTATACTACTAATCATTAAGAAAAACAAGTAAATCATCTACATGTCTTTCATCTTCATATAGTATCTTAATTAAGAATATAATAAAATCTTATAATTTAATAATATGTGGCAATAAATAATATTATACTCTTATATTGTGCATTATAATTATTTTGTGACCATTATAACATAATATGTTAATGTCAATGAATTTCTATAAATTATATTAAGAAAATACTGTATTTCTTTTTTTTAAAAAAATAATAATAATTTAATTCATATTGTGCAAATATTATGTTTTATTCAAATTATCTGTTGTCAAATGCTGTGGTGCAAAATAATGAATTCGACACACTTTTAAAACAACTTAAACAAATTTATTTACATCAACTTTAATAAACAACTTATATACATTATTTACATTACAAGTGGAAATCAAGAAAAATAAAAATAAGAAAAATAATAATAATACAAGATTCTTACATTGTTGTTATTTCTATAATCCAAAATAAATAATCCATACATTTCTTAAATGTTTTATCAGTAACATTTAATTGAGTTTATGAACTTATATTTTACTAGATATCATTTATAATCACTTAGTACAATAGAAGGCTTTTATGTAAAATATCACTTATGTAGCACATGTAAAATAAACAAACTTTAATAATTAAAATGCTACTCCATTTAAGTATTATAGCTATTTCTATTATAATGTAACTATTATGTATTACATTTATTATTAGCATTAACTAAATATCAACTAATGTATAGATTGATATAACTTTGTAATATTATGTGACTTTTATTGATTACATAATTATTTACTTCATTCTGATGTAATTTCATAATATATGTCTTACCAAAATATGCAATACATATATGTTCTTTTCTTAAAATAATATTTTAAAATTATTCAACAATTTTGTGAAGACGAAATTTTTATTTATAAATTACCAATTTATAAAGTTATTATATTAAAATAAAATTCTATGATTCTTTTCCATTTAAACTATTATTCTTCTCTACTTGTTATTCCTATTCCCTCTTAATAAAATCCTATCTTCAAATATCATTCTAATCTTATTTAACTTCAGTATCAGCTTACCAATTTTTTAAAAAAAAATGACTATCCAAACTCTCTTATATCTCATCATCTATATATGATAAACCCTTCAAACAAAATATAATTTTCTATATAAAATTAATTTAACTTGTCTAATAAAAAATAAAAATATAGATATATATATTTTTTTACTTCTTACTAACTTGAAAATAAATATAAATGACTCATACTAATATAATAAATCAAATTCCTAATATTGTAACAGAAACATTAAAGTTTATTCACGAAAGAATCATATAATTATTTCTGGATAACTCTTATTACGTTGTAATAAATTTATATTATAAAATAAAGTATGCATATTAAAATAAAACTATTATTGATAGTATTATGCGTGTATATTCTTTAAATATTTATACATTCACTCAACAATCAAATAATATTTGGTTTATCTAAAGAAAACAAAGCAAAATACATTAAATTATTAATATTATATAATTATTACCATAAATGATACTCCAATTTATAATCAGCCAAACGATGTCCTCCAGGATTATAGCTTTACAAAAATAATATCACATTTATACTCAACAATTATTCTTAAAATATTACGTGTTGTAAAATTATATAAAAAAAATAAACTTTATGAAATTAAGTGTTATATTATTATGTAGTTACTTTTAAAATGTACCTCTCTTATCTCTAATAGATCAATAAATAATTAAATATCTATGTTAGTTAAGAAAACAAAATATGTTACATAAAATCCAACGGTGTCTTCTTTCCACCCACAATTGTTCTTTTTTTCCTAGGCACAACATTTTACCAACACCACTTCCTTTTTCCGGTACATCACGTGTTTAAACAGTTTTTATGAAATAAATGGAAAACGTTTTTTTTTTAAAAAAAAATAAGATAAAATAAGTTCCACCATAAAGAAACAAAATAATAATTAAAACAGTTTATAGGATCCGGATTTATTTAAAAGTTATTATCTTCCTAGGATTAATCAATAGTTAAATGTTTAATTTAAGTTTTTATAAAAATTGACTTGGATATCCTCGTATACTTCTGTGCGCATTTCTTTAAATATTCAGCAAAACATTTTTTAAAATTTTCTATATAACCAGCATATAGAATTTAAATATTATAACGTTTTTTATAGGTATTTATTTATCAATTAAATTTCCGAATTATCAGTTTTTTAAAAATCTATCAACCTCTAGTCTTTTAAATAACAAAGACTTAATAAGGCAAGTATTTCTGCAATTATTATTAACTTCCATATCTTTACCAAAAGATATATTAAAATATATAATTTAAAAATACTTTCTTCATAAAGAAGTATTTATCTTTCTTTAAAATATTTGTTTATAAAAAAATTAATTATAATCAACTTTTAAATTCATATAATGTCCAATATATTATTTTTATCCAACTAGTAATTCTCCTAGTTAATCCAGCGTTCACTATATTTTTAATATAAGGTTTCCAACACATTTTATCAATATACGATATTTTCATGATTATTTGATAGTAAAATTGAGCTTTGATAGAGACGATCAATAGGGAACTATAAATAAATTAGCACTGCATATTAAATGGTAAACTTTTATAAAATTATTTAGAACTACTCTCTTATAAATTAAGAAACTATTACGAGAGCGTCTATAATTTTTTACTTAGCTATATTTAATAGCACACTTCACTTAAAAGAAATTACAATCACCCTTCTGAACAATTGAACCTCCGTTTTTATACCGGAATAAATTACCCACTTGATTGGTAAATTAAACAATCACCTTGCTAGCCTATTTACATATCTTACCAACAATACGAAATTAAAAATAAATAATGACTTATTTAATATTTATTATTTATTACATTATTTAATTCTTAAATTAATTTTTATCATTTATTTAAATCCATTAAGCATTTTTTTTTTAAAAATATATGTTTTACTTTATTTCACTTTTAACTTTTATAAGACTATTTTTCTAAACAAACTAAGTCTATTTTTATTCATTATATTTTTTAAACAGTATTTTAAAAATCAGATTTAATATTTCACACTAATTATTTTTATTTTTATCTCGTGATAGCCAATATAATATTTATAAATTTTATAATAGAATTTTAAAACAGTTTTGCAACTTTACTAAAAAAACTTACAAGCATATGTGTACATATGTCTATCTGTCACCTGACTTACAACACAGATATAAACGCTTGTAATTATCTAAAAATAAACTAACAATTCAATTTTATAAAATAAATATTTTTTAAAACAAATAATATACTATAACAACTTTAAAATAATAATTCGATATTATAAAATCAAATATTAATCTTCTATTATATACTATTAATAACATAATATTTATATTCACTTACTAAATATTAATCTTTATCAATAATAAATATATATGCATTTAATTTTAACTTGTCTTTTTTTAAACTTTTAGCTTTAAACATTTATTTACAAAACTTATTAATGCAGTATTGATCATGGCCAGTTTTCCCAACCATATAATATTATCATTTTTTTATTGAAACGTCTCCCTCAAATATTAGCACAATTTCACATATCAAATATTCATAGTTTACTTTAATTAAACTTTTGAAAGATTATTATAAATAAAATCAACATCATATAGCTGTAATATATCTTAAATTTAAAATTTTTTTAATAAATTGATATAACAATTTATGGAGACCCATACAAAAGGGCACATATCCTCCTCCTTCGGATAAAAATTTTAAATTAACCATCTACCTTCACCTTCTTTAATCTATAATTATCATCTCCATTTTTTTTTATAGTTAAAATTTTTCTTATCATTGAATATCATAATAAATCACTTTAACATGAAATTTTATAAAGCATTGGAACATCACATTAAAATCTCAACCAGAAAACACTTTTAAATAAAATCATCATAACTTTCTTTTACTTTATAAAATTAAGTCTCACTTTTCCTTTATTTATATCTTTAATTAGATTAAAATTTTTTTTTTCCTTAATCTTACCATGAAATATCAAGTTTTTAATTCCTCTAAATAACACCTTTTTACACAAACTAAACTGTGAACACATATTTCTATAATTAACACTACCTTTTTGAATCACATCTTGCATTTTACTTTTAAACTTGTTGCTAGTTTCATTAGCAGTTTTTAATAAATCATTATCTAATAAATCTATACACTTTTCATCTAAAGAGATTAACTTTATCCCTGAAGATTTATTAATTTTATGATCATTACTACAATATTCATGAAAATTCTTAAATTCATCCATAACTCTTTTCATAAACTGACCTTTCATAAGATCTATTCACTCTTATCATATTATTCATCAATCTAAAATATTCTTTAGGTTCTCTCAATATTCTTCTATATAATTCATTCCTTTTATCACTTATTTTAACATACTCTCTATTTTCATTTATTCCTCCCTTAGTCATTATAATGAGTTTTTTTATACTCTTCTATCTTTTATTAACTAATTTATTATTTAAAATATTTACTTCAACAGCTAACTCGATTTCTTTTCTAGTTATGCTGACAAAAAAAAAATTCATTTCTTCCTAAATTATCATTTACTGACTTAACAAATGATACCTCATCATATATATTTTTATAAACTAATTCAATAAAATCTTTATTTTCTTCTGCTAACTTACTACATATAATAATAAACTATTTCATGATATAAAAAAAAATATAAAGTATCTGAACATTACACTGAAAATCTCCACCCACGATACATCTTTTTGAAAATTATCATTCACACTTCAGAAGGATATGGAATCAAACTTCTTGCATTATAAGTTCCTTTCTCACCATCTGGTGTGACTAACATAAATGCATTTTCACCTACTTTGCAAGATATTTTATATGGACCCTCATACAGACTAAGAAATTTTTTAAATTGATTTCTTTGAAGGTTGCTAACATACAAAGACCTTTTTAGTTTAATTTCTTATTACTAGCTTTATTAGTTGGTCTTTTTAATATTGTGGTCACACCACTAGTAGAAGGCTGATTACTTTGATTATCATTTCTATTCCTAACTGTATCGAATCTAACAAATTTTCTTAAGTATGGAGACATCTTATCTCTATCCCTGTATTCATATCTCCTTTTAAACCCTGCAGAAGATCTCATACCAGTATTGACATTAACATTGGATAAAGGATAATTATTTCTCTCTTTATTTAACTTAAATCTATTGTCTATAGATATCTCAGCTACCTCAAGAGCATCTAACACCTCTGAAACCTCTTCTATCGAACAACGATCAGAAGCTATTAGTAACTGTTCGACATTTTTAGGCAAATTATGTCTTACTATTCTCACAATCTGTCCTTCTGATAATGGACAAGCAGTTAATGTTTTCAATCTAACAGCCTGATTTCTAAAAAAACTTGTATAACTACTTTTGCTGATATGGTATTTTTCCTGGGTAATTTGGTATCTAATACTATCTTGCTTATCAGAGTTCCAAAAACTTCCTATAATAAGACATTTAAAATCGCCGTAAGTTACTGGTTTTTCAAAAAGTGACTGCCACCAATCTTTGGCAATTCCATATAAATGGTTGCTACAAACTGCTACTTTTTCTTTCTCTGATAATGAACATATGGAAAATAATTCATCTAAATTATTCAAGAACTCTGAGGGATTTTCTATATACTCTCCCTTAAATGGCTTAATTTTTATAAAACGTAAGGCCATCGAATTATTTGCACTTCCCTCATAATTAACAATTTCTCTAACCGGTCTGCTATCACTTTCTTTAACAACAGTGTGTTCTGATTGATTACTATCACCTTTCTTTACAGATTCTACTTTTTTTATTAGTGATAAATTAATATAATCTTCATATGTCTTATCAATTACTTTCTCTTTTACTAATTCTGTCCTTGTATCATTTACATTTTTCATCTCTATCTGGTTACACATCTGTTGAAATTTTCCCTCAAAATCAATCTGTTCAAGTACTTGTTTAACATACACTTTCTGCTCCTTTCTAAATTCGTCTAAATTTTTATCTAATATTTCCTTGTACTTATCACTATTTTGTTCTAATATACCCGCTTGCTCTTTTATGTCATTTTTCATACGTTTCAAATTCTCACCTACCTTTGATCGATATTTATGTTCATCGATTCTTTTAATATCTAGATCCTTAAATTTTTCTATTAGTTCCTTTTCTAACTCATCCTTTATATCTACTTTAGTCTGAACTATTGTACTTTTAACACTTCTAATGTCCTCACTAACATTATCAATATGGCTTTTAACTCCACAAATCTCATTGTCAACCTTCAATTTATAACTATCAATTTTTAAAGCTAAATCACTATTATTTATTCTACACTGATTAATAGATTCTTCTATTTGACCTTTCAAACTCTTAATAGTGTTTTCCGAAAATTCACAAAATCTTCTTTCCAATAATTCCTGATTCTTATCATCAATCTGTATAACTTCTATCTTTAAAGATTCAATTACTTCCTCATTCTTACTAAACTTTAAATCAAGATTATCAAATTTATCTTCCACTTCTTTTTTAAAATTCTTTACAATTTCAGAATTGTCATCAATCTTTTTATTTATATTATCTATACAAAATCTGATTTCTTCTCTGTCTTTATTTAAGTCTTCTTTAACTTCTCTAATATTTTCCTCAAGAGATCCTAACTTCATATTCATATCTTCTTTAAAAGAATCAAATCTAATATTATTTTTATTACTCTCCTCTTTCATATCTTCTTTAAAAGAATCAAATCTAATACTATTTTTATTACTCTCCTCTTTCATATCTTCTTTAAAAGAATCAAATCTAATACTATTTTTATTACTCTCCTCTTTCATATCTTCTTTAAAAGAATCAAATCTAATACTATTTTTATTACTCTCCTCTTTCATATCTTCTTTAAAAGAATCAAATCTAATACTATTTTTATTACTCTCCTCTTTCATATCTTCTTTAAAAGAATCAAATCTAATACTATTTTTATTACTCTCCTCTTTCATATCTTCTTTAAAAGAATCAAATCTAATACTATTTTTATTACTCTCCTCTTTCATATCTTCTTTAAAAGCTTTCATATCTTCTTTAAAAGAATCAAATCTAATACTATTTTTATTACACTCCTCTTTCATATCTTCTTTAATTTTATTCACTGAATCAACAATACCTTGACTCATTAATTCAAAACGCTTCATGAAATCAAACATCGAGAAGTTCTCTATATTTTTCTCAGTTTTTATTACTTCTTTCTCTACTGTTTTAAAAATTATCTCTTCCTCCTCCTCTATTTCACTATCCATATTTTGAGTATTTTCTACTATTGTCTCAAAATCTACTAATTTCTCCACTTCTTTTCTCTCCTCACAACTATTATCCTCAACAATAAAATTAGACATCTCAACTTCTAAATTTTTATCCCAGTTATTCATTTCTATATTTTTAAAATTCAGTTCTAGTAGTATGCAGTACTTATTATCAATATTTTCAAAAAATAATTCCCTACCAACCTTCCCATCTCCACTCAATTCACTTCTACAATTAATCACAAAATATCATCTCTTAAAACTCTACACTATTTATTATTAACCAATTATATAACTACAACTAACAAAATTGTGTCATGTCATTAATTTTCACACCTATGATCCACAGACAATTTGCACATAATATATTATATTCAATATACATTTAAAATATCTTAAGAATTGACATGGTCATATTACAAAATAATTATTTGCCACATTTTCATAATTTACATATTTATTTACTTATTAATTTAAAAATAACCTAGTATTTAATTTTTAAATAATCATATTATAGATACCATATAAAACTATAATAACTTTAATAATAACATTTTTATTTTAATATTATAATTAACATCTAACCAATTATAACTACTATTATAGAAATACTAAACTATTTATATTTAATAAAATATACTAATCATTAATTCCTAAATTATACATTTTAACCCATACACTAATTTTTACTAACAAATCTATAACTATCACTCTATTCCCCTAACATATATCAAGCCCTAAAAATTGTACACCAAAATCCTTAACTAAATATCTAAGCCTACCACGTTGAGCGCCAAAATCCTTACTACCGTTTGTACCCTCACTTCCATAAATATATAGTATAACTTAAAATATGACTAGCTCAATTAAATCATTATGCTCGGCTAAAATGTGTATAACTATTATTAATATATTTTTATAATACTATATCTTATCAGATTTAGTACAACTAACAGAAAATTAATATGGTTCAATATCATGCATTAATTAAATAAGTATTTATTAAATCATGAGACTATGAAGTGAAGTTACAAGTGGTAATATGAATTTACATTGAGCCTATGTCTTCTAAGACATTATCTCAATGGCATAAGAATACTATTACCTCTTTATTATCTCACTAATACATCTATAGCACTCCTATGTCTTTTATAAAAAATTAACTAACTTCAATAATAGTAATAAATAAATCTCAATCTTTTATCAAAGAAATATAACTAAATAATCTCAGGTTCTTTTAATTATCTTAAAGTAATAATACTTCTTGCAGATAGGCATGATAAGGGATTTAATATCAGACCTAACTACACCTAACTTATAATAATAATAAATAACTAATAATAATAATCTCTAGTGTATAAGTTAACCTCATCTATTTTATTATACTACTAATCATTAAGAAAAACAAGTAAATCATCTACATGTCTTTCATCTTCATATGGTATCTTAATTAAGAATATAATAAAATCTTATAATTTAATAGTATGTGGCAATAAATAATATTATACTCTTATATTGTGCATTATAATTATTTTGGGACCATTATAACATAATATGTTAATGTCAATAAGTTTCTATAAATTATATTAAGAAAATACTGTATTTCTTTTTAAAAATAATAATAATAATTTAATTCATACTGTGCAAATATTATGTTTTATTCAAATTATCTGTTGTCAAATGCTGTGGTGCAAAATAATGAATTCGACACACTTTTAAAACAACTTAAACAAATTTATTTACATCAACTTTAATAAACAACTTATATACATTATTTACATTACAAGTGGAAATCAAGAAAAATAAAAATAAGAAAAATAATAATAATACAAGATTCTTACATTGTTGTTATTTCTATAATCCAAAATAAATAATCCATACATTTCTTAAATGTTTTATCAGTAACATTTAATTGAGTTTATGAACTTATATTTTACTAGATATCATTTATAATCACTTAGTACAATAGAAGGCTTTTATGTAAAATATCACTTATGTAGCACATGTAAAATAAACAAACTTTAATAATTAAAATGCTACTCCATTTAAGTATTATAGCTATTTCTATTATAATGTAACTATTATGTATTACATTTATTATTAGCATTAACTAAATATCAACTAATGTATAGATTGATATAACTTTGTAATATTATGTGACTTTTATTGATTACATAATTATTTACTTCATTCTGATGTAATTTCATAATATATGTCTTACCAAAATATGCAATACATATATGTTCTTTTCTTAAAATAATATTTTAAAATTATTCAACAATTTTGTGAAGACGAAATTTTTATTTATAAATTACCAATTTATAAAGTTATTATATTAAAATAAAATTCTATGATTCTTTTCCATTTAAACTATTATTCTTCTCTACTTGTTATTCCTATTCCCTCTTAATAAAATCCTATCTTCAAATATCATTCTAATCTTATTTAACTTCAGTATCAGCTTACCAATTTTTTAAAAAAATGACTATCCAAACTCTCTTATATCTCATCATCTATATATGATAAACCCTTCAAACAAAATATAATTTTCTATATAAAATTAATTTAACTTGTCTAATAAAAAATAAAAATATAGATATATATATATTTTTTTACTTCTTACTAACTTGAAAATAAATATAAATGACTCATACTAATATAATAAATCAAATTCCTAATATTGTAACAGAAACATTAAAGTTTATTCACGAAAGAATCATATAATTATTTCTGGATAACTCTTATTATGTTGTAATAAATTTATATTATAAAATAAAGTATGCATATTAAAATAAAACTATTATTGATAGTATTATGCGTGTATATTCTTTAAATATTTATACATTCACTCAACAATCAAATAATATTTGGTTTATCTAAAGAAAACAAAGCAAAATACATTAAATTATTAATATTATATAATTATTACCATAAATGATACTCCAATTTATAATCAGCCAAACGATGTCCTCCAGGATTATAGCTTTACAAAAATAATATCACATTTATACTCAACAATTATTCTTAAAATATTACGTGTTGTAAAATTATATAAAAAAAATAAACTTTATGAAATTAAGTGTTATATTATTATGTAGTTACTTTTAAAATGTACCTCTCTTATCTCTAATAGATCAATAAATAATTAAATATCTATGTTAGTTAAGAAAACAAAATATGTTACATAAAATCCAACGGTGTCTTCTTTCCACCCACAATTGTTCTTTTTTTCCTAGGCACAACATTTTACCAACACCACTTCCTTTTTCCGGTACATCACGTGTTTAAACAGTTTTTATGAAATAAATGGAAAACGTTTTTTTTTTTAAAAAAAAATAAGATAAAATAAGTTCCACCATAAAGAAACAAAATAATAATTAAAACAGTTTATAGGATCCGGATTTATTTAAAAGTTATTATCTTCCTAGGATTAATCAATAGTTAAATGTTTAATTTAAGTTTTTATAAAAATTGACTTGGATATCCTCGTATACTTCTGTGCGCATTTCTTTAAATATTCAGCAAAACATTTTTTAAAATTTTCTATATAACCAGCATATAGAATTTAAATATTATAACGTTTTTTATAGGTATTTATTTATCAATTAAATTTCCGAATTATCAGTTTTTTAAAAATCTATCAACCTCTAGTCTTTTAAATAACAAAGACTTAATAAGGCAAGTATTTCTGCAATTATTATTAACTTCCATATCTTTACCAAAAGATATATTAAAATATATAATTTAAAAATACTTTCTTCATAAAGAAGTATTTATCTTTCTTTAAAATATTTGTTTATAAAAAAATTAATTATAATCAACTTTTAAATTCATATAATGTCCAATATATTATTTTTATCCAACTAGTAATTCTCCTAGTTAATCCAGCGTTCACTATATTTTTAATATAAGGTTTCCAACACATTTTATCGATATACGATATTTTCATGATTATTTGATAGTAAAATTGAGCTTCGATAGAGACGATCAATAGGGAACTATAAATAAATTAGCACTGCATATTAAACGGTAAACTTTTATAAAATTATTTAGAACTACTCTCTTATAAATTAAGAAACTATTACGAGAGCGTCTATAATTTTTTACTTAGCTATATTTAATAGCACACTTCACTTAAAAGAAATTACAATCACCCTTCTGAACAATTGAACCTCCGTTTTTATACCGGAATAAATTACCCACTTGATTGGTAAATTAAACAATCACCTTGCTAGCCTATTTACATATCTTACCAACAATACGAAATTAAAAATAAATAATGACTTATTTAATATTTATTATTTATTACATTATTTAATTCTTAATTTAATTTTTATCATTTATTTAAATCCATTAAGCATTTTTTTAAAAATATATGTTTTACTTTATTTCACTTTTAACTTTTATAAGACTATTTTTCTAAACAAACTAAGTCTATTTTTATTCATTATATTTTTTAAACAGTATTTTAAAAATCAGATTTAATATTTCACACTAATTATTTTTATTTTTATCTCGTGATAGCCAATATAATATTTATAAATTTTATAATAGAATTTTAAAACAGTTTTGCAACTTTACTAAAAAAACTTACAAGCATATGTGTACATATGTCTATCTGTCACCTGATTTACAACACAGATATAAACGCTTGTAATTATCTAAAAATAAACTAACAATTCAATTTTAGAAAATAAATATTTTTTAAAACAAATAATATACTATAACAACTTTAAAATAATAATTCGATATTATAAAATCAAATATTAATCTTCTATTATATACTATTAATAACATAATATTTATATTCACTTACTAAATATTAATCTTTATCAACAATAAATATATATGCATTTAATTTTAACTTGTCTTTTTTTAAACTTTTAGCTTTAAACATTTATTTATAAAACTTATTAATGCAGTATTGATCATGGCCAGTTTTCCCAACCATATAATATTATCATTTTTTCATTGAAACGTCTCCCTCAAATATTAGCACAATTTCACATATCAAATATTCATAGTTTACTTTAATTAAATTTTTGAAAGATTATTATAAATAAAATCAACATCATATAGCTGAAATCTATCTTAAATTTAAAATTTTTTTAATAAATTGATATAACAATTTATGGAGACCCATACAAAAGGGCACAATATATATTGTGCCCTTGTCTGTAGGTCATAATAAGGTAGATAGGTCAATTACTAAAAAAATTTTAAATTTTAAGTTATATTTGTATGATATATAAATAATAGTAAGATAATTAGATTTTATAGTACAATTTAAAGCTGAAAATACCTGGTATCTAAAAATGTAATAGATTATTTTAAAAGAAAACAGTTAAACAAAGCTTAATTATATTCTTGCTTATGGTTGTAAAAGCTGGCCATACAAAATAATACAGCTATAAATAGTTAAAAGTATATTAATAATTTGAGTATAATATTTTAAAACTAATAAATTAAATAAATACTATATGTAGTGTTGTAAATATATTTAATAGTCAAATTTAATAGAGTATAGTTTATTATAGACTTTAAGATGGTGAGAATTATATTTAGTTCTACAAGTTTAATTATTTTCCAAATTTTTTATAAAATATATCAGTTTTGGTAATTTAGACCGAGACATAAAAAAAAAATCATCTGATAAAATTAGTAAACACGTGACTGTATATTATATACCTTCACACACACGCTTGTTAGAATAATAATAAAGTTTGTGAATTTAAAACTAAATATAATTGCCATCGATCATTAAAGAAAAAGTTTAAATGTTAAATATTATTTTAATAATTATTTTAAAAGCTTAAATAATTTTTATAAAAGCATAATTGAATTTAAAAAATACTAGTCTAAATAATATTTGAGACATTACGTCATCAGTTCTTTATTAAAAACGTCTATTCTGTTATAAAACTAAAATGGATAAATTTGTTCGCACTAAAATAAAGTTATTAACCAATCAACGGAGGTAAATTGGCAGACAAAAATATAGTTTAGATGGAGCAGGGAGAAGTAATGTGAAAGTGAAAGGGAAAGTAACACATTTTTGTAGCTGATAACACCGTAGCTTGAAAAGTGATATAAATTTAAAATTTTGTATTTATTTTAAAAAAGTTCTTCTGTAATTTATAATATATTTTGACTGTATCGATATGAATTGCTAATTTTAAAAGTTATCTTACCAGGGAATTTATTCGAATTTAACCAAAAAACCTACAGTAGAGATGGAAGTACAAGGGAAAATATCTAATTTTATTACCGAAGGAAAAATATTTGGAAATTATCTTAAAACAACTTTATTTATGCTCAACCAGAAACTGATTGTTATAACTCAAAGAAAAATAATTGGGACGCTATATGAAAATTTAAAAGAGAAGTTACATGCCGTCAGGAAAAAATTATGATGCAAAATTTATAAGGCTACTTTAAAGTTATGTTATACTTCTCTATGAAAAATTTAATATGCGTTTTTATTATAAAGAAAATCATGATGAAGAAAGAGTGTTTATCTTTTAAAGGAAAACATTATTAAAAAATATAGTACAAGAATTTTGAAATAAAGAAAAGTAAAGAAAAATATGAAAAGTGCTATTATACGTCTTAGGGAAAAGAACAGAAAAACTTTATCTAAGAGAAATGATAAAAATATTATAAAGAATTCAATGGAGAAAATGCTTGATTGATAAATATAAAATTAAATTACTTAGTGAAAATGGATCCATGGAAATCAGAAAATTTTATTGAAGATTTAAATAAAAGTCCGTACAAGATGCATCGGGGGAAAAGTCGCGCGGGAAAATATTAGCAGACAATAGTAAAAGAGAATGCCATGAATTAATAATTGTGTACAATATTGTGAAAACCAAGGATTGTCGTCTATGAAGATTTATTAAACAGAGCTATTGTTTTACTTTAAAATAGAACATTAAGTGACTGAAGAAGAAATAAAATATATTTTTTTTTTAGCTTAAATATGAACAGTTCAAGAAAGTCTGGGGAAGAAGTATCGTAAATATAATTTAAATGTTTTATTAATTTATTTTAAATATAAAATGCTATATTAGACTAGGGAAAACATATAAACATAAATTTAATAATAATGAGATTTAAATATAATAGCTTAATAGAATGATAGAAATATTGTTTTAAAAATAAAAAGTATGTATGGAATTTTTATATCTACAAGAATTAATGGAATGGTGAAGCCTACAGAGCACGACCGAGAAGATCAAGATCGTTTTTTTTTTTGGTAATTTTGGTATTTATTCATAATGCATAATGTATTTTTTTAGATCATCGATTGAGTAAGAATGATGTGTGAAAGTTTTAAAATTATAAGTACACATTTTATACAACATTAAAACATATTCTAAGATAAGAATAATTTTAAATATGCATGCAATGAGTTATTTCAAGTATAATTAATATTATAAGTTGTCAAAACAATTGTGTGATTCTTTTGAACTTTCATGTAACAAAGTATTAGATATTTTAAAATAGTTTGTATATGATAAATATACGAGAAAAGTAGTAAAAGATTTTCTTAGAGAATAGCTGTATAGTTTTGTAATAAAATGAATTTTATTATTGTTAGAAATGCAGATAAGATTTTGTCGATGTACTGTATAGAAAAATCTAGAGAAATAAGATCGGATAGTGACTTGGTAGTACTAGTGTAGAGGAAACCAAGATGATGTTTTGCTAAGAAATAAGAAAAATAAAGTATTTGGATCATAGTTAGTTTGTGTGCTTTCAGTATAGCTAACTAAGCACTATCACTGAACACATATATTTTGGACAGTGTCTTTACGTATCTTTTAAATTCTTTGATGTTATATAAAGCTGAAGAAATAGCTTTAGCATCACTCCTATAATAGAGGTGGGTAGACAGACAAAGGTCGCTCCTCTATAGTGTTTTAATTCACTGTGCCATTATTGTCAAGGTTTATGACGGATAATATTCTAGTTATTTTGATCCTGTGCATCTATTTTCGCTATCCTTATTTTCGTGACTCTGCATCGTCAGAAAGATATTTTTTACAGAAATAATGAATAAAATAGAACTGAGGGTATGTTATCGTTAAGTAAGACTAGTTTATTTACTGGAATGTGTTAGAATTGTGTAATTTTAAAAGTGAAAGTACAAAAATCATAAAGAGAGAAAGAATCATATAATACAGTTTAATATCAATTTGGAAACGAATATAAGATTTTTAAAAGAGAAATCTAAAACAAAGTTTTTTTTTTTTTTAAGTGATAATAAAATTTAAATATTTTTATAATAATATTTAGAAAACAAATATTGCATGTTTGTTAAGAAAATAATTCAATAATGTGTAATAGACACTTATATTTGTGCATGGTGTGTTAATAATTATAATTACCATCCGAAGCAAGGTTTGAATGAGTATATTAGATTAATAAGCATTGTATAGTGAACAATAAAACGTAATATCAAATGTAGAAGAATGTTTTTTTTGAATCTGTAGGATTCCATATAACTAATATAAAATTAGAGTTTTATGATTTTGTAGAATGTTTACTACGAATGTAATTTTATAAAAATATAATTTTTAAAAATAGTAGGGATACAAAGTATTAGTGATAATTATAAATAAATACATTTTGTAACAAGCTAAGCTAAAATAAGAAATCCAATAATAATAATAATATTGTATTTTTTAAGTATTTAAAAGATAAGAATTAACTAGAAAAATAAGTAGAAGTTTAATTTTATTGTATAAACTAGTAAAATAATTTTGTGATAGGAGAGTAAGGATATCCAATGTACATAATGTAAAATAGTGTTATTTGTTTATGTTATTAATAAACTTTGTTGTAATTTTATTATAAAGCTTTGTGTCTTCGTTATTATTTCTCCACATGGATGCATGATATCACAATACACATTTATAATTGAAACAGACATATAGATTTTGCACAAAATAGGTAAACATAAAAGTGTTATAATAATTTTAAAATTTATTTGTATGATAAAATTAAAAGATCATAATTATATCATTTATTGGTCATAAGTTGGTTGCCACAATATTAAAATAAATTATATGCTGATGTTGCCACACGTATTTTGTTGTCGGATTATTAAAATACTGCCACGTACGTAATTATTTATTTCATTTAGGAAGTAATAAGATTATATTATACTATTGTTATTATTATTATTATTATTTATTATTGTTAGTTGCTGCGTAGTGAATTTATGACATAAAATTCCCTTTTCATAGTTTACTACCGTAATTTTAAATCAGTTAGAATACAATTTATGAACCTGAGATTTATTTGATTTTATTTTATTTATTCTATTTATTTACTTAATCTTATTTAATTGAGCTAGATTATTATTACAAAGAATATTAAGACATGATTATTATTTTAATCGTAATGAAAAGAGCTTAGAAAGTCGTAAGAATACTATAAGTTAGTTATTTAGTATAGTAAAAGGGGGAATAGTGTTCTTATGCCATTGAGATAGTATCATGTGGATAATATCTCAATGTAGTCTGTCTCGTTCTCCGTGTCGTCACTCCATGTCTCATGAAAATAATAAATATTTATTAATTCATTTACAAATATAACTGTACTTGTATTTTAAAAGTTAGAGCTAGTAATCATTTTTAATTAAGGCTGAATATTTATTTCATTTATTTATTTGTTAAACTGAGCTAGAACCCGGAATATATTTTAAACAGTATATAAATTTTATATGGAGAGGACGTGGACGGACGGAGGAGGAGGGCAGAATATATATATATGGTACTGCTGACAAGTGTGTGGTTTGAGAACACGCATGTTCTGTGTTATATGTGGAATCATTTATTAGCAAATTATCAGGTTAATTTTAAAAGAAATAATTAAATTTTAATAAATGAAAAGTAAAAGTTATAAAATGTTTTAAAAAAGTTCTTTTAAATGCAACTCACCAAAAATAAAGTGTTGTGTCATAAAGAAAATTTTAATATTAAAGAATATGGATGAGAGGGAAAGTAACTATAAGTAAGAAGTTAAAACTAGCTCTCTCCTTTTATAAATTTAAATAAAAAAATAAAATATGTAAAAAGAAATCTTTTAAACTTAAATCCACTTAAAGATTTCCTGCCTGATAAATTAAAGAAAAGAAATAATAACTCCCATTGCATTAATTAAAGAGACAAATGAAATGATTCAGGATTGTATATTATCAAAATATTAGATTAATCTAAGCAAAAATTTAGATTAAAACATAATAGAAAATTAATTAAAAAAATAACAATTAATTAAATCAAATCAAAGAATGATAACTATAAAACAATGAGACAAGCATATAAAAGGACTGAGAGATTCATTCCATCATTATTATATTATAGATTATTTTTGTTATCATTCAGTACTACTTTATTATAAGATACTTTTAGTGAAGAGAAAACAGTGAAAAGCCAGCAGCTTTAGCAGTATTCAGGGCTAGACAGCAACCAAAGTATGTGACTAGCCTTCAATCTCAGTCTTTTATAACATCAGATACTCTCCATGTAGAAATTATTTTGGCCTCATGATCAGAAAAGTACTGAAAATCTCTCTCCTTCATTGAAATGTGGAAAATTATCAAGAATTCAACTCATTGACAGGAAATAAAGGCCAACTAGTTGGTGATCAACAAAGCAGGAGAAAGTAATGAATTGTATCCCTAGAAATGTAATGTGGTATCCATAAAAATTCTATGTAACTATAAATGTTATTATTCCACTTTAAGAACTTGAACATTGTTTGAAGAAAAGATTTTAATGAACTTTAATAGCCACAGTAATCTTTCAGTTGCTTCCATAAATTATTACATGATTTTGTATCATGTGTGAATGCATATATTTAAATCTTATAACTTATTTTAATATGTGTAAAGCTTTAAGGTACTTCACAAATTCTTATTATAGTAGATCTTAACATGTGTGTGTATCTTTAAATTTATAATGTATTTATTATATTTGTTTTAATTAGAAGTGTGTTTAAATAAATCTTTTATTTGCTCAATTATTGTCTGGTCAGTTCTCTCTCTTATAACTGTATCACTAATATGTTAGTGTATTGTTAAGTATTAAAGAGGATATCAAAGTTTGTCTTCCCACAATTAAATAAAAAAGCTAGCTTGGGATATATTAAGTGCTAGATTGTATACCTGTTATCTGGGCATCCTAATTATATAACTTATAAATTAGCTAGTATCTGAGGTCTTATCCCAAATTAAATAAAAATGCTTTGGATGGCAGGAGTTTGAATTTAGCAGCTGAGGAGTTCTATAGCCTGGAAATGTCACTGCAGGTTATACTTTGTATAGCCTCAGTCTGATTATAGATACCATTGGTATTTCATCTACCTGTGGTATTATACTGCTCTGCTTGAAGGGTCAGTCTACTGCCATAGTCAAAGTGCAGCCAGAGTTAAGATCAACATTTCTAAATATACATAATCATAGGGATTTTTTCTCATCTGGTTCAATTTGCTTTCAACCATGGGTGCCAAAGTGCTATAAATTACCAGAATAATTATAAACATAATTAAAGTTCAAGATTTTAAAAAAGTCAAAACTGAAGTTTTAAATAAATGCTAAATTGTATTGTATACTAAATCAGTGAGCAGTGTAGGAAAATAATGAATCAAAGCAAACAAATTATAAGGAAATCCAAAAAAAAAAGGAGAGAGTCTAGATAGATAAATATTTTATGCAGATTAAGGGGTATTCATGATAAGAAGTTAAAAAAACTAAAAGGTTGAAGGTGATCGTATACTCCATTCAAGCAAAATATATAAAATAAAAATATGTGAAATGAATAAAATAAAAATTTGGGTATTAGAACAAAAGAAAAAATGGTAGTGCAAAATAGGACAGAAGTAATGACAGAAATTCTGAGAAAAGAAACAGACTGGTGGGGATTGGAAGTACAAAGAGCATAAGAAAAGATATGGATAAGATAGTAAAACAAATGGACAGATTAGAAAATGAATGAGAAGAAATGGATGTAGTAAAACTAAAAAGTGAAGAAAAAACAGTTAAATTAGAAATTAGTAGAGAACAGGAAAGTATAAAGATATGCACACATATTTATAGAATTAATGTGGTAAATCAGTTTCTAAAATTAAAAATGTTTTTGGGGTACATAGGAAAAGCTCCTAATGAACACCTCAACAGCTTGGAATATTATTCCACATTCACCAAATTGAGTGAGGAGCCCATGGTAGCTATAGCTCATAGTTATATTCAAGGCAATGTGTGATTCTGCAGGGGATTAATTATTCTCAAGACCAGTAACATTCAGACAACATAAGTAGTTGTTATTGACAAATTATTGGAGCAAAGAATATCAAGAGAACATTAAAAACTGGGTGGTGTAATACATATGGCATCCTAATAAACTGTTTACCACATTTTTTCACTAACATGTCCGAGGTTAAGGTCAATAATAGTGAATCCATTATCTGAACAGCAAATTGTACAAATGGTCAGACGTAGTTTTTCTAAGAGTATAGATCAGATGTTAATAGGGATGAAAAGGAAAATGGTGATGCAAATGGCTGAGTTACTTAAGGAATTGGATAGCAGTAGGAAAATTAGGGAGAATAGGGATGTGCAAGTAGCAAACCTAGTATGCTGCTGGGAAAAAAAGAGAGCCAATCATGGGACCCCAGCATTATCCAAAAGTAAAAGTAGTATTAGAAAGGGTAATAACCAGTGCTTTACTCAATTCTGATAGCTATGTATCAATAATGTTTGATAGAATGAGCCATGTTAACCCTAATGTCAAAATTTTGCCGTTAAAAACAGTATATGTCATTACGGCCAATAGTAAAAGGCAAAGTTGGTGTAAAAACAGGTGTGAGTAACATGTGCATAGTGAAGAAAGAATATAGCCATGTAGTGTTTATCTTGGAAGGTTTGATCCATGAAGTTATTTTGGGATCAGACTTTATGCATAAGACCAGCTATGTATTGGATTATAAATTAAGTTAGCTAAAATTAAACAATAAAGCAATAATATTTATATCAGACTAAGTGGATAGATTTACTAGGGAATGTTATGTAAAAAGTGCTGAAATAAAAATGGAGATATGTAGAAGGTAAAAAAATCAAGGTTTATAAATATCTATGAAAATGATCAATTGAAGCTAGTGCTAAACAAATGCAAAAACATCTTTTCTGAAGTTCCTGGAGTTACTCAAGGATATGAGCATAGAATAAAATCATGAGAAATCAACCATGTTAGACCCAGGAATACACCAGTCCACATCAATATAGGATTGAGGTAGAAGAGCAAATAAAAAAAATGCTGAAGTGAGGAATCATGTCCAAATTCTTATCCCTTTTAACAACCCTATTTTAACCATAAAGAAAAAGAACAGGTCCATTCGACTTACTTAGACACCAGACAATTAAACAAAATAACTATTCTTGACACAAATGCCCCTACACCTATGAATGACTCACAAAATTTTGTAATAAAAAAGTACTTTTGATGTTTGATTTGACTGTCAGTTATTGATAGCTCAAGCTATACCCCAATGATCAAAAATACATTGCATTTCAGTATAATGGACATGCGTATAATTTTAATCGGATATCATTTGGTTTGAAAAAATAGCAGGATTAATACAGTGCTTATATCAGGTTTTATCAGATGAGATAAAAAATTTAGTGATAATATATGTTGATGACATTGTATTGGCATCAGAGAGCATAGAAGAGCATTTTACGCAATTACAACAGATCGTTGCATGAATGTAGATAAAAGCAGACCAAACTAAAATTTAAATAAAAACAACTTAATGACCACCAAAGTAAAATTTTTAGACCATGAAATCAGTGAAAAGGAAATCCAATCAAATCCAGAGAAAATTTAATCAATCCAGGATTTTTCAGTACCCAAAAATAAAAAGCGTGTAAAGTCCTTTCTAGGGTTATGCAACTTTTTAAAGCAGTTTTATAAAAAAAATTCATTGACATAAAGCTGCTACTGCAATTGCTTAAAAAAAAAAAAGGCAGAGGGCATTGAATAAACAGCATAATCATAGTTTGCAAAATGTGAAAATAAGGTTTCTAGAAAGGGTCATGTTGTCAAACCCTGACTTTCATAAACCATTTTTCATGCAAACTGACAGTAGTGGGTTTTGAATGGGGGGAGGGGGTATATTATCTTATATACATGAGGAAGGCCAACAAGGGATCTTTTTTCATTAGCCACTTATTAAAGGATCCTGAAATAAACTACACAGTAACTAAGAAGGAGGCTTTAAGCATTCAAAAAGTTTCACCAGTTTCTGATAGGATCCAAAGTAATTGAATTCTTAAACCATAGCTTCCTTATGACTAGCCAGTTAATAGGGTGGAGTTTATTTCTTCAAGAATAATTACATTGTGAGATACTGACAAGGTAAAGAAAATGTAGTGGCAGACACATTAAACCACTACCCTGCATCACAGGAACAACATCATTTAAGTTGTAATGGCCTTTACATTTCTGCAATGGAAATAAATGGAAGTGAGGCTGTAGAAAATGACTTCTAAAGATTAGAGAAGCATCAAAGCAAGAATTTTGATTGCATTCAGATAATGAGGTACTTATATCATCAACCTGTGATAAGAACCAAAAATAACCCATTATGGAGGGGAAAAAAGTGTTATTGCCTAAAAGGGGGAGGGGTTGCAACATAAAAATGAAAGAGATAAATAAAAGCAGATAGTCATTCCTGTTGCTATGTCTGGTAGATAATATACATCAAAATATGGCCACTATGGGCAAAGAAAATTGAGGATTGATTGAACCATTGGTTTTACTGGCTGGGAATGTATGCTACTATCCTGGACGTAATAGGTGAGTGTATAATATGCTCAAAAACTAAACTACTCAATGCATCTGGAGTAGGGCTACTGAGGCCTATATATGCTAAACAACTAAATAGTTTAGTGGCTATAGATTTATACAGACCATTGCCTCTGTTTAATAAAATGAAATACTTGGTTGTGGCTTACAATGTATTTTCAAAACTGATGGCTGCATGTCGAGAGTCTCAGAAAAATGCTAAACAAACAACATGGGTTTTGGAACAATGGCACTTTGAAACTGTGGGAATTCTGGGTAAAATCATATCTGATAATGGAATGCTGTTCATATCCAAGAAGTGAAAAGATGGATTGAGAAACATGGGAATAAACACATGTTCGGGTTGATTTGCAAGCCACAGTCCAATCCATGTAATTGGGTTATGCAGGAACTTGGGTACCTATTCTAAGTATCTATATATAATGATCATTGAAGATGGGTTAAGAAAATTCCATGAATCCTTAATATGATGAATTGGTCAAAAATAAATTTACAGGGTTTGAACTTGTGCAGTTGCACTTTGGAAAGAATATACCATACCCATTTAAAACCAGGCTTGCAGTAAATTTGGTCTGATAGATAAAAGGAGGGATGCTGAACAAGTGCAATTTAAACTAGAGAAGATGGGTGAGTTAAGGCAGAGGAGGCAAGGAAGGGAAAGAATGAATTTATTGCAAGAGACAATGTCATGGTAAGGGTTAATCCTGTAAGCCATTCAGAAAAACATATTTACCAAAGTTTCAACCAATCTACAATGCTCTGTATACATAAATACAATAACAATGTGTTTTTGTGGCACAGGTATGAAAAAGAAGCCATACAATGCCTGGTCATTGAGATTAATAAAAAGAGAAAAGGAACTGCTGAACAAACAGTGTACCAAAGTACAATAATTGGACAGAACTGTAGGTAACAAAATAAAACAAGTCGTTCAGCTAAATGGAGAAGGGAACTAACATTCATAAAATTAAATGTATTGTTGTGAAAAGGAAATAATTAGGTGAAAGGATGTAAATAAATTATTAGAGATAAAATGGGTCAAACTGATGCATTTTATTTCTCAAATGAAATAGGGGTTTAATTTACTGCTGATGAATGTGTAGTCTGAAAATGCACATGTTTAGCATTATATGTAGAATCATTTATTAGTAAATGATCAGGTTAATTTTAAAAGAAATAATTAAGTTTTAATAATTGAGAATTATGAGTTATAAAATGTTTTAAAGAATTTCTTTTAAATGCAGCTTGCCAAAAATAAAGTGTTACATCATCATGTCATTTAAAAGGGAGGGAGAGTTTTAATATTAAAGAGTGAGGAGGGGGAAAGTTACTATAAGTAAAAAGTTAAAACTAGCTCTCTCCTTTTATAAATTTAAATAAGAAAAAAAGGCATTATGTAAAAAGAAAGCTTTTAAACTTAAATCCACTTAAAGATTGCCTGGATAATAAATAAAAGAAAAGAAATAATAACACCTATTACATTAACTAAAGAGACAAAGGAAAGGATTCAGGACTATCTTATTGAGACGTTAGATTAATCTAAGCAAAAATTTAGATTAAAACATAACAGAGAATTAATTAAGAAAATATCAATTAATTAAATCAGATCGGAGAATGATAACTAGAAAACAATAGATAAGCATATAAAAGGACTGAGAGATTCATTCCATCATTATTATTATTATATTATATTACTATTTTCATTATCATTCATCACTACTTTATTATAAAAAAACTTTTAAAAAAGAGAAGCTGGCAAAAATCCAGCAGCATTAGCAGTATGTGGGGCTAGATAGCAATCAAAATATGTGACTAGCCTTCAATCCCAGTCCTTCATAACATCAGATACTCGCCATCTAGAAGTCATGTTCCACCCCATGCTCTGAAAACTACAGAAATTCTTTCTCCTTTATTGAAACATGTAAAATTAGCAAGAAACCAAACCATCGATGGGAAAGAAAGGCCAATTTATTGGTGATCTACAAAGCAGGAGAAAGTAATAAATTGTGTCCCTAAAAGGGTAATGTGCTATCCACAAAAATTCTAGGTAACTATAAACTTTATTATTCCAATTAAGAGACTTGAACATTGTTTGAAAAAAAGACTTTAATAAACTTTAATAGTCACAGCCACAGTAATCTTTAGGTTGCTTCCATAAATTATTACATGATTTTATATCCTAATGTGTGTGTGGATATTTAAATATTATCATAATATATTTTAATTTGCATAAAGCTGTAAGTTACTTCATGAATTCTTATTATAGTAGATCTTAAGGTGTGTGTGTGTATATTTAAATTTATAATGTGTTTATTATAATTTGTTTTAATTAGAAGTGTGTTTAAATAAACCTTTTATTTGCTTAATTATTGTCTGGTCAGTTCTCTCTTTTATAACTGCATCACTATTAGGTTAATGTATAATTAAGTACAAGCATTAAGCAGGGGATCAGTGTTTTGTCTTCCCATAATTAAATAAAAGAGCTAGTTTGAGATATATAAAGTACTAGTTTTTTATATATATCATCTGGGCATGCTGATTATATAACTTATGATTAGCAGGTACCTGAGGTCTTACCTCAAAACAAATAAAAATGCTTTGAATGGCAGGGGTTTGAATTTAGCAACTGAAGAGTTCTACAGTCAGGAAGTGTGGCCACAGGTTATACTTTGTACCTTGGTCTGGTTATAGGCACCATGGGTGCTTCATCTACCTGTGGTATTATACTTCTCTGCTTGAAGGGCTGGTCTGCTGCAATAGTGAAAGTACAGCCGAAGTTAAGATCGAGATTTCTAAATATAGATAATCATAGCAATTTTCTTCCACCCAGTTCAATATTTATACTAAAAGTTTAAAGATTGTTTTAAAAGGCAAGCAAGGAATATATATTACCTCAATGGCACAATATAAATTTTTTAAATAAACATAGCTAGAAATATAATATACAGTGATATATTAATGAATTGAGAAATCAGTTAATGGAATATTTTTTATTATAAATATCCAAATTGCAATATATTAAAAATAAATTATCAAAAAAGGGAATTTTTGAGAACAATAAATCATTTCAAAATTTCTTAAATCTTATTTACAAAAATATTGTTGAATTGCATTTTTATACATCTATTTGTTTAATATTATGTACATAATTTTTGTAAAAGTTATTAATTGTCCTCTGTCTATAACTATTGATATTATTGTACAATTTGCTGAATCTATTTCCCAAAATTATGAAAAATTTTTGTACCAAAGCTTATATAAATTTTATAATGTTGGATATATTCATAGTATATTTCATGAAGTAAATTTGATTTCTTTAGGCTGGCATTACTGTTTTCTATACATTCTCAAATCTAAAATAATAATCAAATTGTGATTTTTGCATACCCTTAGATGAGTTTTTGCTCAGTAACAAATATCAGAACTCATCATAATAATTACCTGTTTCATTTCATTTGGTAGAAAGATTGTAATAATAATTTAAAGCTTTACTAATCAGTGCTTCTTTATATGATAATAATGTTTTACAATTCTTTTAGAAATTTCCTTATGTCTATTCCATATCATCTTCTAAATTGAACTCTACCAGCCCTTATTTTAATCATATTTTTAATAGTTTTACTTGTTTGTCTATCAGTGTTTTATCATAGCTATCATTTTAGAAGCAACAAGGCTGTTATTATTATTACAGATCATTTGTCTGTTCATTAATAAACAAGATAATCCAATTATCATTGCAAGCATATAATTAATGAAACTATTTATCAAACTTATTTAAATTACTAAATGTCTGTTTATTTAATTATTTAGGAATTTAATCAACTTTTACAGATTTAACTCGTGTGTCCGTACAAATGCAGAAATATTTTTATAAAATGCTTAATTTTGCGATTATTTTTAGAATATTGCATATCTGTTGTTCAGATCAATGTATAAATTCCAAAAGTTCTCTCTTAGATGTCTGGAGGCTTCTTAATAAATGTTTCCAATTATGTAAATACAGACATGCAAAATAATTTATCAAGATTAATTTATAAATATTTGATGTTTAATTATTGCTTGCAGGCAAAAATCAAGTTAAAAAATAGCAGGTAAGAAAAATATGAAGTGTCCCAGTGACTTTACAGAGATAGCCCTTACACGGCATAGTGGAAAATTTTCTCCAGAATAATTTACAGTGGCTAAAGAATGTAAATTACATTCTATTAAATATATTTATTACTTTAGTTAATGAAAATAAAGTTCTCAAAATATCAAATGCAAAATACAATAAAAATTAAATCATATATTTATCAAAAACATGTTTGACCCTAATATAATGTGTAAGATAATTAATGCAACAAAACGGGGCAGATCAACTCTTGATATCAGTACATTAATTATCAAAATATGTAAGATGTGAGTTTAATCATATAATTTAATATATTAAGACAGAATTGAAATAGAGCAACGATAAAGTGTTACTAGCAATGGAAAAAAAATGTATTACAATAAAATAATAATAAAGAAATAGGAGCAACCTAATTAATAATAACTTCATATAAGTGTATGTTGTCCTTTCATTTCATGAAAAAGAAGCTACAGAAATTTTATAAATTAGATATGTTTTAGATAACAGACAAAAAAAATGTCATTATAATGTAGATCCAATGCTAATAATAGAATACTGAAACTCTTGAAAAAATTGCACTAGGAATAATAATAATAAAGTATTATAACTTTATCTTTCTTACTGCATTGACAAGTCTATATAATATTAATATCATTTATGTTCTTTATTAATTTTTTACAATGCTTTTTACAACCCATTATTGGCAGTTTCTGAAGAAGATTGCTAGGGCAATCGAAATAGTCAATAGTGGGTTGTAAAAAGCATTGTAAAAAGTAATAAAGAATATGAATAATAATTATAATGATAAATTTAGACAATTTTGTATAAATATTACTTAGCATAACTAAATATATATGTAATTAATGAAGTAAACCACTCTTTCCTATAATCTAGGAATAAATAATACTGCAGTGTCAAATGGTCAAAAATGAAATATACTTATTCATTGACCTTTTGATGTTTGTAAGTTTATCTTTGCCAATATTGATAAAGATACAGCTGTATAATATATTGAATTCACTCTGTATTTCCACCAGTTATAGCAGGAATAAGTTTATAAACATTAACAGAAATCCTATTTATTCACAAACTATAGGAATTAATGGTTTTCTCCATTAATTATAATTACAATAGATATATATTTTTTATTTTCAAAAAAAGAACTTTATATTTGTAAACCGTTAAAGCTTATATTTAATAAGATTGACTAAATTGTATATATATGTGTGTGTATGTGAATGTGAATACAATTTTTGAGATTGTCCATGTGCTTCACTGCTTGTTATTAACATTACACTGACATTTTTATCTAAATAAACATGCCATTATTTGGATAGTACTGAGGTTTTAGTACTTATTGATGAACATTTATAACAGAAAATATTCTACACATTATCTGACACATAATCATAAATTAACATTTTTACTTCATTTTAGTCCAACATTTTTGAAAAATTTACATTATCAACATATTTCAATGATCTATTATAAAATTTCTATTAACATCTTTATATTAAAAAAATTATGCTTTAATAATCATTTTAATTCAATAACTTATGAAAACTAGATTTTATAACAGAAAAAAATGAATAGTTACTTAACCCTTAAATCTAAAAAAACACAGTGTAAACTAAAATATAAGTAAATGTAAATATTAATTTTCAAAACTCACATCAATTTGTATAACCTTAAAAAAGAGAATTTTGCAAACAGTTCCACAAGTCTATATTTAAAAAACTGAAAAATTATGAAATCAGAAAGATATTCTATATACATTATAAATAGCAGTGCATCAAATAATAATATAGAGTCAAACAAAAAAAAATTATTTTATAGCAAAGAATAAAGAGGAGTAACCAGTAAAGGTCTGTATAAATTTAGTTTTCTATTAACTGAAAGAAATTCTTTGACTTCTCTCGGAGGTCTTGAAAAAATTGAGCAGATTAAATTTCTAATGTCCACTCAATATGTTCTTGTCATTTCAGTTATTACTATATGGTTATTCATATAGTATATAAACATCATTGGATTTCTCACCAACCAGAATATTGAGATTATTGGTGGTTTACCTCTGTATTAGGGATAAAGAAACCCTAATAATCTTTCTTCTCAGTTGCCTAATAGCTATTAGCAAAATATCAGTTGTTTTCTGGAAGGCAGAATAAATGTGTATGTGAATAAAAAAAATTTTAATAAATATTTACAAACATGTCAGTTACAACTAAATATGGCTCTAATTTCTAGGGGGCTATAAAGCCACTAGCCAAGGCAGTGATTGGCATCCAAAGATAGAAGTTATTAACTATTCTCTGATTGTGGACCCAGGCTGCCATTTGATGATCACTTTAGGTACTTAAAAATTGCATATCACTTTTAAGTGAAGGAATATTGCAAGAATAAAGAACTTTTTAATATTAAATGGGAAAGTGTTGAGACTTTGTGAAGTTAGAAAAAAGATGAAGAATCAGTTGACTTATAAAGTGGACATGTATTATATTACAAAAGCATAAATATTGGAAATACAAATGGAGTAGGATTCATTATAGATAAATAGTGGAAGAATAACATATGAGAAGATTGATGATGTATCAGACAGTGGTAAGATTAGTTATTTAATTTAACATGCAAGGGCTTCAAATGTTATGTGATACCATCGTAAATTTTCATATCTGTCTCATTACCTTTCTACATATATCTGTATTTTTCAAATATTAAATTAGTTTAAATTCATCTTATATAGTGCCACTTTTTGGAGTTTAGCAATATCTCATATGGCTTATAATCTAAACATCAGTAATTTTATTCCTCCACATTTTGCAATCTATGGGGTTTTTTTTCTTCTTTTATGTAAATTATAATATTTTTGGATGTTTGTCTTATAGATAAAGATGCTGTTCGATGGCGCCATTTTCACACTAAAACTATAAAATATGACCATTCCTGGGCCATTGATTTTAATCATTTTGATGTGTTTTTTGTAATGCGAAAATAAAAACAAAACAAAATCATCTTCTTTAACTATTATTTTTTATTAACGTATAAAAATTAAATGATAATAATAAATGTAAAATAAAATAAACAAATTACAATTTGATTCGTGTTTTTTATTTTGCTTTATTAGCAAAATCAATTTTCTATTGGATTTTTTTTACTGGAGTTATGGTTTTTTTGTTGTTATTGTTTAAAAACTCATAATCAGAATAAAAAGTAAAATTTCTTAGTCTTCCTTTTACATTTTATACTTCAAATAGAATGACAACAAAAAGTCAAAGTTGTTAGGGTTAGGTTAGGGTTAGTTTTAGGGTTAGGTTTAAGGTTAGTTTTAGGGTTAAGTTTAGGATTAGTGTTCTGTTGTTTGTAATGCAAAAATAAAAAATATCAAAATCGTAACCGTAGTGGTAGAAAAGAAAGTAAAACTTTTTTAAACAACAATAAACACATATAAATGTCTTCTTTACTTATTAACCATGTTTATAATATATGCTTTTTATGAAATTTACAAAAAACCGTGCAGAATTGTACTTTTCTTACTGGATATTTTTGTGTTACCACTCTTTTTTACTTCAAAAATATACACATGGTAGAATCTTGTTTGTCTCATGGAATGTTACAAACAGTACGTTACTTGACGCGTTACCTAATTCCAACTCACTTTACACATATATCTTGTCAACATTTTCCCAATTAAAACTTCAATACAGTACATTGTAAAAAGTCTGATAATTATTACTTTACAAAATCTGAACATTTCAATAATTTAAAATAAAAAAATCCAATGAAAACAACATTCCCATCCAATTCAAATACACACCCTCTCACCAAGCCATAACAATTTTATAAACTGTGTGAATTCGGAAAATTTATTTGCTGCGATGTGACATACATGCTGTACTGCGATGTGACATAGAATCCTGCAATCTGTAGCACAACAAAAAAGTTGTATTATAGAAAATGCAAGTTCGAACATGTCGGCCACAGAAATGGCATTTTTATGTGTTTTAGCGTGAAAACGGTGCCATAGAGCAGCATCTTTAGCTATAAGACTAGAACCTATTTTTGTAAGTAATGTTTAGAATAATAAAAATCAAATTTATTTTGTTATAATAGCTGATTGTAATATTTCTAAAAGAATGCAATTCAGATAAAATCAATTACAAGGCCTACAAAAAATTTGTGCAGTACTGATTTTTTTGTATGACATTGCTGCATACAGTTTTCACACACATGTTCTACATAAAACTTTTAAATTCTTTTATACATCATAATTTTAAAACTATCTGTAAGGAAAAGAAAAAGTTCAACTTAATCTAATTTTTATTATAAATTGAATCCAACTGCTGTTTAAGAATTTTAGATAATGAAAATAATAATGTTGGTGTTGCTGAGAGAAGGGAAGATAATAGTGCTGTAGAAATGGAGAATGAAGACAATACTTATACTACAAACATCAGAATCTGATGATGAAGAAAACATTAATGGTTTAGACTTGACCACAAATAATTCAAGCAACTATATTTTTAGACATGAAAACCAATTCAAATGGTGCAAAAAATTATCATCAGTGAATAAAAACAAAACTAATCAGAGATTCACCACATAAAACAAATAATGCAAAAGCTTTAGAAGATAGATCAAATCTTGTAAAAATATGGAATTTAGTTGTTTTATTTATTTTAAATACCCATTTAACATCTTAATTATACTATTAAAAAAAACTTTTCTCATGAGTACTATCATATAATTGCTGTAGCATTTACATTACAAAACTGCATTGAAACCAGTGTGAAGTAAGGAAAGATATGAAATGCAGATAATTCAGGTTTATACACTAACAAGATTTTTATTATGATGAAGAATTAAAGTATTTTTATATGGATATACAAAATGCTTTTCATCAGACAAAATAACATTTGAAATTTGTCTTGAGAGATTTTAATGCTAGAATTGATAAATAAATGATATAATTAATTTTGAAATGAATCTTGGAAATCTTTATATTTTCTCTGTATCTGTATTGCATATTTAAAATTAATAACATATAAACACTGGGAATAAATTTTCTGAACACTTTTTATGTCATGCATTGCCCCCTGTTATCAAATCTGTCTGAAAATGAAACATTAATATTTTTATTTGCTTTCTCCAATTCTTTAAAGAATAGCAGATTTGACAAATGATGTGAGATGAATGTTTAATCATAATCACATATTAATAAAGGCCCATACAACATGTATAATAATTCAATTTACAAGATAGTCAATTTTCATTTATTTTAATACCATTATAAAATAAGTATATCTTACAAAGTTAAATTTTATTCATATTAAATGGGGGTTGTTAATATCTAAGTAAGATTGGTGAAAATCCTATTTGACAATAGAGGGCAGTACACAATATAAACAGTGTTCAGAAGTAAACAGAATATTGGGTGTGAGTTAATTTATGATGATGATGATGATGATGATGATAATAATAATAATAATAATAATAATAATAATAATAATGTAGTTTACTGTTTAAGGCTTGAACAGGATCATTAGCAACAAGGCAATATTCACATAAGTGGATAAATGTGGGTGATTTAGTCTGAAAGTTATATAAGAAAGGCATGGAAAAGATTAGGTATCTACTAATTAAATATGAATGCTTACAAGCAGAAAGGGTACAAATAATGAAGTTATGAAAGAATAAATATAAACAAAGTGACTATACAGAAAGTTCTTTGTTTTTATGCTGGGTTTGGAAAAGATAAGGGGAATCTAGATATAAAGGCCATAAATTGAACAAAGATAATATTGTGGAAATGGGGTGGAGCAGATAGGAAGAATATGTAAACTTAGGATAGGAAATGGAAAGTTTAAGATGGCTAACAGGTTTCTCTGGGCATAATGGCTTGAGAGATTCCTGACTCAATAAAGAAAAAGCCATAGCACATCACATCGTATCACATCAGAAAGTTTATCATACCAATCATTTCATAGTGTTTATGCTGTTATTAATTAGTACTTATATACATAACATTATGCTTCTTTAGTGATACATTCACCTGAATAGATATGCAGTGGGTTTCAAATCTAGATTGGATAAACTGAATTTTTTTCCTTCAAACTTTACTAAAATTTACGTTGTTTTCTCACAGATGTCTTATAGTTAATCCAAATAAGTAATTAGCTAGATCAGGAGTCGACAACCTATGGCACATGTGCCAAAGGTGGCACTCAGAAGATTATTAATTAAAATAATAAAAAATTATATTTTAATACAGCCATGTGTTAGCGCTATCACCTACATTGTGTATAAGCGACTCACACATTAAGCATCACATGATCACGTTTCCTATACTAGCACATTAATTGTTGATAAACAGAGCAGAGTTTTGCTCTGTTTACCGACTCACACATAATGGAAACATATTCAGTTTATTTTACTAATTGTTTTGTACAATAAACGCTCATTCGATCTTTGCTATTTTTAATAAAGTTAATAGCTAAGTTGGTTGGAAATATTTTTTTCCCAGGGAGAATTAATTTTGCCGGGTTTTTTTTTTTTTGACGGTCAATTGACCTTTGATACTTTTGTACACAACTGCGTGTTTAGAGAAAATATATATTCAGGCAGAATAAAATATGGATTAATTCACTCGAAAAACTTCTCTTTGTAATTATATAATAATACATTTTAAATTTTGGCACATTTACTTGAAAAAAAAAAAAAATTATAGTTAGTAATAGTCGGATTAATGCGAGAACGAAGTTCGCAAATATATGAGACTTGTTAAAAAGCATTGTTTTTTTTTCTTTTTTAAATATCTATTGTGTAATTAAAACAAATTTCTCATAGAAAAAAATTCCAAATGTCCAAAGAAAAGAAGAATTGTATGAAAAACTTTCAGTTTCGGGTTTATTATTTATATCACAAAATGGGTTTATTTAAAATAGTTTAAATGAATGCTAGAAAAATACTTATTTTATTTGACTAGAATTCATTAATCAGCTTTTAAATTAATCCATTGAAAGCTAAATGCGATTTGCCTATATATATATATTAATTAGTAATTTTGTAAACACTATACTTTTTTTTTAAAAATTAAGCGCCAACAAAGTGAATTTTTTCCATAGGCAGTATTTCGAATGCAATATAATTTAACAAAACATACTTTTCACATATGATTCTATGTAATAAACATTAAACATCACATGACTACCTACTCTTATGCTTGTGTATAACTGTTGTTAAAACAGGAAAACTCACTATATATATATTGCCACACACAGCAAGCTAGAGTAATCAGTGAATACCAGAAGGCTTGTGCATAAAATCCCCATCTAGTGCCTACTCATCCAATATCCCCAGACTAGTTTCTGGCTTATGGCCTTTGTCAGTGAGGATCCTTCTGGCATCCATTGATTACTCTAGCTTGCTGTGTGTGGCAATATATATGATTCTATGTACTTTAAAATACTGAATGATCAAAAATATAAAATCTAGTTATAATGGGCTTCAAAAATATATAATATGTACTTTTGAAGTCCATTATAACTGGACCAATTTTGATACTATATATAAGATTGATGGAATCATTTCGACATGCGAATAACATTGTAATATAGGTTCGGCATGAGACCACTAAAAGATTGTCGATTCCTGAGTGAATAATAAAACAATGATGGAAAATTCCTCATTTCTTACCATATAGCAGATCTTCTCTTTTATGAGATTGTTGGAGAGTCTCTTAACTTGCAATCAATAAATTAAAGTCCATTTTATATCCATTTTACCCTGTATATAAAACTGTGTCTGTAAAAAGTCTTCAAAACATTTAAACTTTTCTATTTGTAAATAATCATAAATTATAAAAACTATAAAAAAGACTAATTACTCTATTTTTATAAAATTTACCAAAATAATTTATTGCGATTATAATTAATGTTTTGGCCTTTGGCTATCTTCAGAATTAACTATAAAAAAAAATTGAAAGTAAAATTAACATGTAATTTTAATGTTTTTAGATTTATTTATACAATTAATATTTATCATTTTTAATATCATTTTCAAATTTCCTTTGTAATTTTTTTTAAACTGGCCAGCAAGATTTGGTCAAAACGTCAGTTTCAATCATAATAAATTTTTCATTGAAAGGAAAAAAATGAACAAAAAATAATTTATATAATCTTCATAATTTATGATTTTATAATGAAACAGATCATGTATAATATTGTAAATAAGCAAAATAAACATTATTCTAAAGTTTATGGATTGCAAAGTAATAAAAATACTTTATCCATAATTCAAATTTTTTATTTAAAAGTTTTACCCACTGAGAATCAGATCCTGTCAGATTCCTTTGATAATTAAAATTAAATTCTAGTTTTTAAAAATTAATGTAGACATAATTTTTTTTAAAATACACTGCCACTCAGTGAATATTGTTTAAGCAAATATAATGCATAGCATCAGATCTAATCATGATAGGCAAAAATTTCCACCAATCTACTATATATGCACTAATTTAAATTAATAAATAATATATACATGTGTGTATAGAATATAATAGATTTTTGAAAAATATTATAAACAGTCCAATTCATTGATCAATTATAAAAAAAACCTGCATAAAATCTACAAAAAAAACTCTTGTTCTTTAATGCCTTTAAAAAGATTCCATTCTGCAAACACAAAAAATTTTGTATTAGTAACTTAGCAATATTTTTATGAAGTCCCATTTCATTACTGTTATAGCTTTAGCACATTGAAATACTGTTGTATCTCAAGTAATATTAACACTGTGTAATTAAAAATCTTTTCATTAGATTATTTGTCAGACAGTTGTCTAATTAAGGTCGGAAAATTTTTAATACAAACTTATGTTTGTTTTTTTTTTTTTTGTTTATTAATTATTGATACAAAATTATGTGAGAATGAAAATAGAATAATAGATTTCCATAAGATTAAAATGAAATGAATATCGTTTTATTTGTTTTAAGTTGTTTGGTTATTTCAGAATTCCAATAGACTTCTTATAGTATTCGTCCATTGTAGCTAATATTTTGGTATTATCAACATCAGAGTGTAGCAATATCTAAACAATGCAATGTCACTCTAAATTCACTTATGTTTTCTAACTCTTATACTAGACGATATATGTATTCAGTTGATTCACATAGTTTTTTAGAAACACATATGGGGAATTTCATAGATCCTTGATGCTGTAACAGTATTTGGTCTTTAGGTATATAAAAAATCAAATATTTTTTTTGCCAGCCATAAAGATAGTCTTGACATTGAAATTAAAAAGATATCTTCTGATTTTAAAATTGCTCCTTTTAATATAAAGAATTACTCTACATTCAGATAATATTTTTTAGTTTTCATTGTTATTTTTTTCTCATGTCATCAAAACTATACAAAGTTTTGCTAGATGATAATGAGTTCTCAATCTTGTATGCTCACCAAAAATTTCTAGAAATAGAAAAAATAATGATGCAAATTATAATTGAGAAGCCTGTTTGCATTAATATATATATATATATTTGTTTAAATCAGAATATGAATTCAATAGAATAGTAAGTTTTTGATTAATTTCAATTTTAATGGTAAACATTATATCAGATGCAATTTTTTAAGAAAACTAAAAATGAACTATAAAGTAACAATTTCAAGAAAACATAAAACAAATACATCATTTATATACCTGAGACAAATAGGTGACTTTTTACTAGCCACATCAAATACATGTTTACTTCAGATAATGAGATTATTGATTCCCAAAGCAGTATCATACAAGTCAAGAAATATATTTTTATATGAGCAATTATAAAGATTTTCTTTGACATAAAAATTAACTCATTAAATCACATTCATAATATATAATAATCATTAAAAATTCAATAAAATAAAACAAATAAATATTATTATTGAAAAAAAGATAATTAATGAATAAACATTTTACTAATCATATTAATAATAATAAAATGCTAATCTATGTGAAAATATAGTGTATAAGTCTATTTCACTTGCTATAATTTTTTAAAAAAAATAATTTTATACTTTATCATTATTTTGGATTTATTACATTGAACAATGTTGATATTTTATTAAGTCAGAATTCATTAAATTAAAATAATGCATGTACAAAAAAAAAAGAAAATATAATGAACATTTTAAATTAATTTGCTGCATTGCTTATTTTAATTATTTTATTTTTCTAATTTTTTAACCAATGAAATTTTAATTTATTTATTTTTTGCAACATTTTTAAAAAATATTTTAAAATCAATGATTACCCCTTTTTTAAAATAAAAATGCACTTCATTATCATGGTTTTAATAATATAAGTGATAATGTCTTTTGTTTGATTTTTTGCCAATATTATTTTCTCTTATGATGACAGGCATTTTTGCCTGGATGAAATTAAAATGTTTATAAATATATAAAATATTGAATAGAAATTAATTAATTAAACTTTTTAAAATAATGTATATATTTTAAAATTTGTTTCTAATGATCTTTATTTGTGTATGTTATGAAAGTTTTTTTTTAATTCTGTAATCAATAAAATTTGTATTTTGTTTTTACATTCATGTTGAAAACTGCTTTAGCTTACAATGTATTAGAAATCTAGAAATTGTTTGCAGTGAATAGAATAATAAAAAATAAAAGAGAAAGTATTTTTTCATACATCACACTGTGATGAACTGAAAATCCAAATGCATTTTTAAGCATATGCAAAGAAATAAGAATTGTTGTTTTCTGCAGCACAACCTTAATAATCTTTTATATTATTACTAATATTTATTTTTTGTTAAGTATTTTATAATTTTCACTTCATATAAAAGCATTTATAATATACAAAAAATAATACAGTACAATTTTGCAATTTAAATTATATTTTATTTAGTATAATTACAACTTATTATTGCTTATCATTTAAGTATTTTTAATTACATATGAGTAAATTTTATACAATGTTTTTGGTGATGTGAAATTCACTATTATACCTGGCACAGAAGATATTGTTTTAATGAGATCAGAAATCTTATAAAGTGGCCTTCATTTAAAAAAAGGTGATCTTATATAATTGCAAATAAACATGAATAAAAACAAAATATGTATTGTTTATATATTTTTTATTTTTAATATTTATTTGAATAATATATAATTATATGCTAATTACAGGATCTAATATCTCTCTATAATTAATTAGTAGAAAGTTATCTTCCAGCTGACAGCTTAAATATTTCAATATTTATAATGTATCCATATATATATACATCTGATATTTTTCATAATATTCAATTTCAGTTCTTTAAAATATAATAAAAACTATCAAAAAATAAAATAAAATAAAAACTAAGAAAATTTAAAAAAAAAATATTTAAAGATAGTTTAAATAAAATGTTGATTTTGAAACAATAATAAAGATTTAAAAAATAAATGTTTAGTATTTATACTAAAACTACTACTTTAATGTTACGAAATAAATCGTATAAAAAATGCATTATCAGCAATTTAAATTATATTTGATTTTCAATATAAAATTTTAAAAGCCAATTTGAATTAACTTTTGTAATAAATTCAAATATTTAAGTAAATATGCAGGTATATAAAACATATATAATAATCAAAATATATTTTAATATAATTTTTTGAATTTATATATTTATAATAATATTGATCTATTTATCTATATATGTACATCTGTATATAATTCAAATCTATGCTCCAACAACTCAAAATATTGAAAAAATTGCAATATCTTATACTTGATTTATGCAGATTATATACAAAATTTTGAATAATCATACTTTTAATGGTTGATGATCTGAATATCAAAATAGAAAAAAAAATGTTGTTAGTTAATATGTAATTGGATGAAGTTGGGAAACATAAAGTGGAAAATATTTTTTTCTAAATTCAATTAGCTATATACATAGAGTTGACTGCTTGCAGTTTGTAGACATTATATTGCTTATATATTTGGTACTCAACAACAGAAGACATTACTTTAATAGCAAAAATTTGATCAAAAATTGATAGTAAAAAAATCATAAATTAGTCACATTCAGACATTATGCAAGCTGTAAAACAACTGAAATTTTTAATAACAACTTAGTATAAAACATAGAAAAAATATTTATTACTTTTCGAAATAATATCAGAAATATATTTGAAATTTTGTGTGTTAATGCTGATATAATAGTTATGTTGTGAAAAGTTTGAATAAATTTTTAAAAAAAAAATCAAAATAAATTTTAAAAGATATAGTGATAATTTCAAATTTTAAAAAAATCAAAATTAAAGGGAATAAAAATCTTTTAAGGGAAATGAGTAGGAAATTCCAAATTTTCCCAAAACATTGAGTAATATATTATTTGCAAAAACATTGAAAATAAAAATAACCTTGGAAAAACAAGAACACTTTTGTTTGAAATTTATGAGTTCAAAAGAAAGTGTTTATTATGAGTAGGTTTGCTAACAAACAAATAATAACTAATCACTCATAGATATTATAAATCATTAATTAATACACTTTTTAAATGTACTTTACATTACAGAACCTTCAATAATGAACGATTAAATCAGATTAGCATTGAGATCATTTCCAAAATTTAAATCATTAGAAGTTATCAAAATTGCATCAAAATCAATAAAAATATTGAATCATTTGTGCCATTTAATCTGGAAAATAACTCGATAGTCTAGTGATTGAGTAAAATCAATTTAAATTTTTATACTAAAAAAAAAAAAAATTAATTGTGGATCATATTTTTTATACCATACATATGTAATATTATCCTAAAATTATTCATCATAAATTTGTGATTTCCAACTTATCAAAGTCTGAACTGGTTTTGATAAAGTTGAGAAACTAAAAATACTATTGCAGATATAAAACCACTAAAACATCACATGATCATTAATTCCTATGCTTACATAAGCTGTTAAACTAGTAGCAAACTCTCCAAACAGTATAGCAATCCAGTGCAAGCCTTAATAATCAATGGATGCAAGGAGGTTTGTGCATAAAAACTCTATCTAGTGCCTATTCATCCAATATCCCCAGACTAGTTTCTAAACTTATGGCTTTCATCAGTGAGAAGCCTTAGATCTGAGAGCAATGCATCTTATGTTGTGATGCAACTTTCTAGAAGCCACATTTTACCTATTTAGTTAACTATAAAGTTATAAGTCCAAGACAAAAACATAATAATGATTGGTGGTCATGTGAAGTTTTAGTGGTGTTATACCAATCTTGCCCATAGATGATGGTGACTGTGCTTTTTAAAAAACCAAAAACATCAAAACATACAGATACTAAACTGGGTTCAGATCTATATGGCTATACAAGTGAATGAGCTTGAATTAAAAATAACATAGGTTTTTTTATCTTGGACTCATAGTTTAATAATTAACAAAAGAGATAAAAGTTGTGGCATTAGATTTTGAGATCTAGTTACAGTGTTCTCAGATTCAAGACTTCTCACTGATGAAAGCTACAAGCTAAAAATTAGTCTTGAAATATTGAATGAGTATATACTAGATAGGGATTTTATGCACAAACCTTCTTAAATCCATTAATGGTAAGATCTTGTACTGGGTGGAGAATATACTACTGTTTTATTGCAAATATATCTTCGATTACCAAAAATATATGGAAATACTAAAAAATGTATATATAACACATTATTGATTGTTCTTTTATTTACAATAACAATGATAAACAATAGCAACATATATGTATTGGATTAAATATTTCATTAACAATAACAAAAAAAAAAACAAAGATCAAACTATTTATGCATAGATAACTTATTTACATTTTATATAGATAATCTTAGTATTTCAGATATTCAATTACCATTTCCCTAGTTTATATTTCTCTTTTAAAATTATTAGTTATTCATTTATTATTATTTATGATTTTATACTAGTCTGCTATGTACATCATTCATGAATTATTCAATCTCTTCATATTCATTTGCATTTAAATTGAGTTTGAAAATTTTACATTCTAATCATATTACAAAGTTTTTACTGATGTGATAAAAAAATATATAAATAAGTACAATATTTATAATATGCCAAAATAATTATACAGTTAGTATTCTTTGTTATATTATGACAATCATTTCATCTCTTCATTCTATCTTTTATACTCTTTTTTTTTTTTTTTGATATTAGATCTCAGTATTTTATTCAGAGAGTTATTGATTCTAGTAAATATTCCACTATCTATGATCTTAGTTTCATACATGATTTAATTATTTGTGGACTACTCTGTCCAGACTTAACTAGAGAATCCATAAAATTCTTCAAAATTTCATCTTTACCTTTAATGCCCAATGGATTAATATTTATCATAACTTTAGAAAGATGAATCATTGATTTATTGGCTGTTACCTTAATAGAGTGACAGCGGTTTCATTTATTATGATGTGTTATTTTGTTAAGTAACCATTTGATTAATGGACTTGCCCCAATTCTACCCTGGCTTCTCTGATGAGCACTTACAGTAGTTACACAATCATTTCTTTATTGAAAATCCTCTTATCTCTCCCTATAAATTACCAGAGCATTGCCAAGATTTAACTCAGCTAATTCTTCATCAATTCTTCAGGACACTATTCTATATAGTCTATCCCAGAAATTTGGCTCATATTCTACTTCAGTGTAGGCAGTATTTAATATTCTATCTATTTCTAGACCCCTTCTATAGTCCATCCTTTTCATGTAATATTCCCCTATATATATCTACTATCATATTCCAAAATAAATAATCTATTTTATTATTATTATTCAGATGTTCTAAATAATATTTATTTTTATTAATAAATGAGATTCTAATATGGTCTTACATCACATTCACTCATTCTTGTGATTATTAATATTATCTATAATATGTTTGTTTGTTTTTCTTTTTCTTTTTTTATAATACAATCAGAATATATATGACTTAAATATTATTTCCCGCACACACACTATTTCACATTATAATTCACAAGGGTAAAACTGACTGTTAGTGGCCCATATTTCGCCCTCTATTTTTAAAAAACTGAACTAAATTTTTTTCATACTAAGTGTATCTAACTATAAATAAGCTATATCTAAGTATAAAGGTTTTTACATAAAGGTTAATAATAATAAAAAAATGAACTTACATTTTTATGCGTAGTTTTGAGCTAGACACACCAGGAAATTCACAAAAACAGTGTCATGTTTGTGCATACCCCTAAATGCAAATTCCTGCAGGTAGGATGTTTGAAAGAAGTATGATTCATCAATCTCCACTATCTGTGTTTCGAACTACATTATTCTTACTATGTAATTGTAAAGTATATCTAACTATAAATGCATTTTTTACATGAAGGTTAATAAATAAAATTTAATAAAACTTACGTTTTTATGCTCAATTTAGAGCTATGTTGTGTGGCAAAACTTAACAAGTGTCACCAAAGAAGCCCCTGCTGTCACAATTATGAACTACTTTCGCCATGCGTAATTTTTGCTGTGTCAAAAATGGCAGATAGAGTTTCTATCACTTCTTTAGTTCTTCCAAATAAAATTGTAGATGTTGCAGCTGTTCTGGCAGAAAGATGGAATACTCATCACCTGCTAGAACAATTTTCAACTCCAGAATTGACCATGAAGTGGCTGTCCAGGAGGTTTTTATTAAAGAATAGTATGCCATGTCTGTGATGCAATATTCAGTGTTCGCTGGTAAATATTTGGATAGCTTAGATGGTGTTAGATGGCAATGCAAAATGTGTTGCCAATGTACATCAATAAGAAGTGGCTCATTTTTTCCGAAGCCATCTGTCTTTGAACACCATTGTTCATATAACATTTTGCTGGTCGAATAATTTGCCAATCATTTTATTGCTCGCGAGACTGAGGTTAGCGAATGAGTGGTAATAGACTGGTGTCATTTTTGCTGAGAAGAATGTGCTACATATTTTGACAGAAATCCAGCACTTCTTGATGGATTTGATGACAATGGCGAACCACAGATAGTGGAGATAGATGAGTCATACTCTTTTCATCGAAAATACCACAGAGGGGCCATCAGAGAAGGCCATTGGGTATTCGGTGGGATAGAAAGAGGCTCACAAAAATGTTTCTGGACTGAAATTGAAGACAAATCGGCTGCCACTCTGGAACCACTCATACAGCAACATGCTTTACCTGGGACACATGTCATCAGTGATGGCTGGCATACATATAACAATATCAGCAGTCTTTCTAATGGTGTATATCTTCACTCTGTCGTTGTTCATCAAGATAACTTTGTTGACCCGGACAACGAACTTGTCCACACTAATAATGTGGAAAATATGTGGATGAGAGTAAAGCATAAGCTAAAATACCAATTTGGTACCAGCAGAGCTTTGTTCTCATCATACTTGCAGGAATTTTCACTTAGGAGTATGCACGAATGTGACATCGTTTTCATGAATTTCCTCGTGTGTCTAGCTCAAAACTATGCATGAAAATGTAAGTTAATTTTTTATTAATCTTTATGTAAAAACATTTATAGTTAATATAGTTTATTTATTTACTTATTTATAGTTATATATACAGTTGTGACCATTAGATATACTTTACAAGTCAAAACTATGCATAAAAATGAAAGTTTTTTGTATTCTTTTTTATTAATCTTTATACTTAGATATATCTTATTTAAAGTGAGATACACTTAGTTCGAAAAAGATTTAATTCAGTTTTTTTAAAAATAAAGGGTGAAATGTTGGGGCTGCTAACAGTTAGTTTTACCATTCATGAGTATACATTATATAGCAGTTGTAAACATAAAAACTTTTTTTTTTTTTCTTTAACTCATATGCAAATATTAGCATTAGTATTTCTTATAAAAAAATTAAAAAAATCTTTATCACTAATAAATGTAAAATTAAAAATCACTTTTACCTTTTTTTCCATTTCAAAACATGTTTTTTTTATTTAGAATTCATTACTGTGGTTACCCTGTATGTATATTTTTCTTCCTAGCATGCTGAGTGTCTTCCTTCTCTTCATCTTGCTTTATACATGAAAATATAAACAAAAAAAATAAGCATATATGTACAATCAATTGAACAAAACTTCACTTGGCAAGCATTGTTAGCCGAAAGGTCATCGCAGCTACCTTGCAAGCAAGTGGTTGGTTGCAGACCATTGTGGGTTTGCCTCCTGGCCAATGCTATGACATATAAAAAAAAAAACTTCACTTGGTTTGTTTCTTTTTCTATGCACATAATCTGGCTCTCCACGAAAATACCATGAGCATACGTCTCCTACTTCTCCTTAGTAAATCTTCACATTATAATGATTATTATTATATCTTTTCTTTTCAATGCATACTTTAACAAGTTTCACTAAGATTTAAGCAAATTTTATTTTATTTTTTTCTTCAGCATTTCTCCTTCTCTGGATATTTACTACACCTGGAAGGTTTGTAAACATATTTTAATAAGTTTGTTTAATCCTTGAGCTCCAAATCTATTCATTTTCTGACCATTAATTTTTACTTACTTATATAGATTTTTCTTATTCTTTCAAGTTTATAAAAGTTTAATTTTTCTTTGACTATGAGAAATCTTAATTCAATTTTTTTTTTTCAAGTAGAAGCTCAATCTTAGCTCTATCTTGGAAATTATTGCTTAAATATCAGTCAAACAAATATGTGCTTCCTCAATTTATCATTATTAACTCCTGAATTATTTTTAGAATTTGATTAAATAGCTTCATAGGCTTTTAAAAAAAAATTTTCTCTTGAGAACTTTTAAACGGCTTTTTTTCTTTTTTTAATTTTATAATGAATAAACCACCAACCTTTCCATAGATAAACGAATCTTTCCCCATGTTAATGCAGTTAGTTTTTTCTTTCAAACTACAGCATTGTTTTTCCTTTCTCTTGGTTATTCTGGCAAGAGTAGCAACTTTTTTTTTTTCTTAAACTGATCCTAGCTAGCATTTTGATTATAAGTAGATTATCAAGGCTGGAAATTAGATCGCAATGAAGAAATTGGTTTATTCACTTCATAGTTTTAAGAATCTTCTAAAAATATTTCATCTCTTTAGATTAGCTTTGCAAATATTTTTTTTTCTTTTGGTTTATTTAACCCTTAAACTGCTAATTATATTATTAGTTGTATGAGGTAAAAAGTCAAATCTTTTAATGGGCCAACTCACAAACTGAAGACAAAGCCTATTGTTAAAACATATTCGCCTATAATATTAAATTCAACTCATACATTTATAAAAAGTATATTACTAATTTTTCAGGTTATGAAAGGGAACAAAAATTCTTTCAAAAATAAATTGCTATTTATTTATTATAAAATATATTCAATTTCGGCAAATTTAAAGCGAATGTCTAAACAAAAAAGTGCTGACGCAAACACTTTTTTTCAGTTTTACGTTAGGGTAAAGTAAAGATTTCTTTTTGCTAAATCTTAAATATTTTTACTAAAATGTTCAATATTTTTCGAAAATAATTTTGTTTTTTTAGTATTCTCTCTGAAAATAATTTGTAATTACTCAATATATACTTTTAATATTCTTAAATTATGTTCAAAATGAAAACTTCAGCATTTTTCTTTATTTTCATTGATCAGGTGGTTTCTTTGTTCTTTCCAGCCAATCAGAATGTCTTTTTCGGCTGAGAGCCGGCTGACAGCCAATCACTGACCAACTTCTTTCTTTGTTTAGTTTTAAATGTGGTTTTTTTGATTTTTTACTTGTAAAATAATTCGGAAGAGGGCACCATCTTACAGAACTTTTAAAAACCTAATCAATAACTGTCAAACGAATATTCTACCATTAAAACTAGCAGAATTAGAGTGACGTCAGATGTCAACGAGAGGCCTCGTAAGAGGCGGTTAAAGAATTAATTAAGACTTCAATATTTTAACTTTTATAACATGAAACAAAAACTTAGCATCATCATCTGACTTTTGAATTCCTCTTTTTTTTAAAAAAATCGTCTGATTTTTTTTCCTTTGAAAAAAAACCGGGAAATGTAACCTTAGAGGGTCATTTATTGAAATCTGATTGGTTGACTCTCCCATTATTTTGTCCAAGTTTTTTAAACAAATGTTTCTATTATTTCTGTTTAAAATAATATCGAAATATAAAAATATTTAATAAATGAAATTTATTTTTAAATCAAAACTTACAAATCGTTTTATTTCAGATTGTATTTTGATTCTGTGATATGATTAACTAATGTAACCTACAAGCTTTATAATAAATATATCTATTTTATTATTAAGATAATTTTTAAAATTATCATCTCTGGTAAATAATTGTTCTTTCTTTCGTTGAATACAATTCTATTTTTAAGCTTTGAAGAAACATCACGTTAAATAATTCAAAATCAAACTTGTACACAACGGTGTTTATTTAGATGGTTGTCATCTGATCCTTCGTGTCGGCTGTGGGATGGTGCTATTTCTAGCTAAATTTTTTGAAATATGCTGTTTCCGTGGCCGCATCCAAGCCTTTAAGCATTGTTTCTAAAATAAATCCTAGAAAGATTGTTAACTCAGAGTTAAGTCTTCTTTCTATGCTAAAAGGTAGAGTGTTAACTCAGAATTAAGTCTTCTTTCTACGATAAAACCTAGAAAGAGTGTTAACTCCATTTAGCGGCTAATGGTGTGGCTTTTTCCGATGCTAAAAGCAGAGGAAAATGCCATAGTTGTTTGTGTCACGGACTACATTGTAATGCTGTGTTATGTATTTTATGTAACAATATCGTACGAGGGTGTGTTAAGTTGATCGTGTCAAATTATTTAAATTTTCATTGGGGCCTTTTTTTAAGACGAATTGATGTACTGTTACCTTTTAACAATTTTAACAGTGTCATGATTGTTCCTCATAAAGCTGTAAACCTCCTAAATTCTCATTTAGAGTGGGATAGTGTAAATTTTTTAACGATCACGCTTTGAGTCACGTTTTAGCGAGAAATTGTCCGAGACCAAGAAGATGGCTAATTCAAACACAGAAAACTTGAAAAGAAGGGAATTGCCAGACACAGAAGCAGGTGCTGGAACATATTTCTACAGTAAAAAAAAATCCTGCTGCTGAAAGAAAAGATTGGATTGTGTGGCAAATATATGCAGATTTGAGGTCCAAAAACATCTTTTGACTTTCATTTGTCTCATTGTTGCCAATGGAAATGTTAACTTCATAAAGGACTGCTTGTTTGAGGGATTCCAAATGGCCTTCGTCAAATGTAAAAAATAAAAGAAGTAACTTCAATTTTTATTTAAACATACATCCCTTCTCCCAATAATTGTTGTCGTTGGCAATCAAATGTAAAATAAAAGAGGCAACTAAAAATAGCCCAAAAAAACCCACTTCTCCCAATAATTGTTGTTGTCGGCAATCAAATGGTCAAATAAAAGAAATGTCAATTATTCTTTAATCATATAGAAAAAAACCCTCCCACTAATTGTTGTCAGCAATCAAATGTAAACCAATAAAAGTAAGACCATAAATTATTATTTAAACATAACCCAAATTACTATTTGAACATACACCAAAAAAGACCCACTCTTGTCAATAAAAATTAAAGAAACAACTATTATTGTTCCATTGTCAAACTAAATATTATTGGGAAACCCAAATAATTTATAAATGGAAAAAAGAAAGTCAAATTGGTTGTCAATCAAATGGTAACCAATAAAAGTAACTTAAATTTTGATTTAAACATATACACAAACAAAAAAAATGCAAACCCTTTCTCCCAATAATTGTTGTTGGAAATCAAATGTAAAAAATAAAAGTAACGTACAATTATTATTTAATCATACACAAAAACACCCCTCCCACTAATTGTTGTTGGCAATCAAATGTAAAGCACTAAAAGTAAGGTAAACCAATTATTTTTTAAATGTAACCCAAATTACTATTTGAACATACACCAAAAAAGACCCTCTTCTCAATAAAAATAACAACAACTATTATTGTCCCATTGTCAAAAATATTAGGTTTTTGGGAAACCAAAACAATAATTTATAAATGAAAAAAGAAAGTCAAATTGATTGTCAATCAAATGTAACAAATAAAAGTAACTTAATTTTTTATTTAAACATACACAAAAAAACAACCCCTTTCTCTCAATAATTGTTGTTGGCAATCAAATGTAAAATAAAAGGAACGTAAATTAGTATTTAATCATCACCCAAAACACCCACCCCTCTTACTAGTTATTGTCAGCAATCAAATGTACACCACCACTAAAAATAATGTAAACTATTCTTTAAATGGTTACACCCCTTCTCCCAATAATTGTTGTCGACAATCATACACAAAAAAACACCCCTCCCAATAATTAGTATCAATCAAATGTAAAGTAAACCAATAAAAGTAAGACTGTAACTTATTATTTAAACATAACCCAAATTACTATTTGAACATACACCAAAAAACACCCTCTTGTCAATAAAAACCAATTAAAAAAACAATAACTATTATTGTCCCATTGTTAAAAAAATTTATTTGTAGAACCAAAACCATAATTTATAAACGAAAGGAATTCAAATTGGTTGTCAATCAAATGTAAACCAATAAAAGTAACTTAAATTTTTATTTAAACATACACACACAAAAAAAAACCAAACACTTCTCCCAATAATTGTTGTCGGCAATCAAATGTAAACCTATAAAAGTAACGTAAATTATTATTTAATCATACACAAAAACACCCCTCCCACTAATTGTTGTCGGCAATCAAATGTAAACCTATCAAAGTAATGTAAATTATTATTTAAAGATCCATCAAAAAAAAACTGTTCTCTCTTGAACTTTGTCAATCCAATTTTACAAAAACAGTAATACTATTTAAAAAAAGCACAAATTACTATTTGAACACACACCAAAAAAGACACTCTTGTCAATAAAAATTAAAAAAACAACTATTATTATCCCATTGTCAAAAATATTATTTGGGAAAAGTAATTCAGAAATGAAAGAAAGTAAACTTTGTAAACAAAAAAAAAAAAGTCAATATTAATAGAGAATTGCTAGCCTGGGAACATTATATTAATGTGTTTTTGGTTAGAAATAACACCATCCCATGGCTGACATGAAGGATCAGATGAGAACCATTTAGATTTACCACTCTTTTAAATTATACAGCTAGAATTATAAAATGTATATTAAGTATTAAAATTTTCATTAATATAGCTGATTATAAATAATAACAAGTATTAATCTCTATAGAATTATCTTTTTAAAATTATATGTATTAAATCATTTATTGCTATATCATCCAAGTTTCATAGATTTAATATTATCTTGATTATAAGTTTAAAATTTTGGAATTACAGTTTATGTTTTATATGCCATTCTGACCATGGATAATCAATCAAAAGTTACAATATATATATATATATTGCAGCACAATAGGAAATATTGATAATATATCAAAAGTTACAATATATATATATATATTGCAGCACAATAGGAAATATTAATAATATAAATCCACAATCTAATGTCTATACAACCTTAATAAATAAAAGAAGTTGCCATGACAACAGATTATGAATTTTCTATTGATTTATTAAGCTTTGACTATTGCATTGCAATTTATATTTGGAAACCAGTTAGCTATTGGCAAATTATGGTTTAATATTATTTTCAACTATTATCAATCCACTGCAGTATGAAGGACTCTCCAAGTCTAATTTATATTTTCTGAGCTCTAGTCTCTTTTCTCCACATCACCCCCCATTCACTTCCTTATGTGGTCTTTTTCTAGATCTTTTACAATCTCTTGGAATTCAATTTAAGATTTCAACCATCACACCTTGTGTCATTTCATTAAGCAATATGTTCAGCCCAACTTCACTTTAGTCTCTTAATGTTTTAAATGATGTCAGTAACACCTGTTTATTTTTTATCCATGTATTGTGTTTTCTATCTCTTCTTGTGCCCCCTAATATGCATCTCTCCATTTTTTTTAAATGATCAAGGTCTCTGTATTTCTCTTTTATTAAGTGTCCAAGTCTCAGATTCATAAGTAAAAACTGATAAAATACATCTATTAAAAACCTATCTTTTCAAACACATAGGCATATATTCCTTTTAACATTAAATTATTTCTACCAAAAGCAATGCATCCAAGTTTAATTTTATGATTAATTTTATCCATTATGTTTCCATCTGTAATAATAACCTGACCAAGATATTTGTAGTTGCTAACTTTTTCTAACTCATAGTTATCAATCTTTACTTTTATCTTTTGAAAAAATCCATTGAACATTACTTTAGACTTTTTAACATTTACTTTTAGTCGTACTTTCTTGCATCATCTGATGACTTTTGCAACATTTCCTGAACTTCTGAAGCATTATTTTCAAAATCAACTACATCATCTGAAAATCTAAATGATTTAAATAATTTTCATTTATTTTTATTTCTCTAGTTTCCGATTTTAATCCACAAAATACTTCTCACAGCACTGCTATAAAAAGTTTTGGAGATATGGAATCACCCTGCTGTATACCCTTCTTAATGTTCATCTTCTTATTATCATTATGTAATCTAATTTTTGCACCTTTATAAACTTTCTTCAGAATATAACAATATCATTGGTCTATAATTTGATGATTCAATGCTTTAATAACTGAAAAAATGTTTATAGAATCAAATGCCTTTTTATAATCTACAAATCCAAAGAATGATGACAACTCATATGCATTGATCTAACTTTTCTCAATACTTGGATATGATCCACTATACTAAAACCATTTTTAAATGCAGCTGGTTTTTTTTTTGATTGGTTAAAATTGAAAGTTTTTTGTAGATGAGTTAAATATTTGAAAACCAGGCAATCTTCACAAACCAGGGAGCTTAATTGTAAGTATAGGGGATTTGAACTCAGATTTTCAAGCAGCCTTCAACTATGCACACTATCTCATACAACAAATCCCCTATACTTACAATTAAGCTCCCAGGTATGTGGAGAGTGCCTGGTTCTCAAATATTTACACATCAAGCTTGTATCCTGCCCATCATTCTTCTATGTATTTAAATGGATAAGGTCCTATACAGTTTCTTGTATATTAGAAGTAATGATCTTAGTAAAGATTTTGCATAAAACTAGCAAAAGATTAATAGTTGGTCATTTTCAATATTTTTTAAACATTTTAAAAATAGAAATATCATTACTGCACTTTTCCAATCATTTGATATATTTTTAATACTTAAATATTTAGTATATAACATTGCCAACAATTTTTCTATTTCATTTGCTTTTTTAAAAAATATCTATAATAAGTCTATGCTTTTTTTAAAACTTTTTTTAATGCATCATAGTTTTATTGCAAATATTTGAAATTTCCAATGATATTGTTTTAATCATAAAAGCTATGTGTATTCTTATAAATTATTGTGATAATGTTCTTTGTAAAATATACAACTATTATATTCACTTCTTTAGAATGTACCATTTTAAAATATTTTATATTTCAATTTTTAATTTACCCTGATTTGTTTCACTTTAAAATGTATTAAAAAATTTCTGCTTATTTCTACCATGTGATGTGATGCACTATGGCTCCTCCTTTATTGGAGTTAGGAATCTCTCAGCCCTATGTCCAGAGAAACCTGTTAGCCACTTTTCCTTTACTCTCCATTATCCCATACTAAGTTTTTATCATATTAGGCCCCATCCCATTTTCCCACCATTATCTTTGTCCACTCTACAGTTTTTATATCTAGATCCCCCTTATCTTTTTCCAAACCCAACATTTGTATAATCACTTTTATATTTATTCTCCCATAACTTCATTATTTGTATCCTTTCTGCTTGTAAACATTTACATTCAATTAACAAATGCCTAATATTTTCCATGCCTTCCTTACATATTGCAGACTAAATCACCCACATTCCTCTATTTATGCAAATATTGCCTTGTTGTTAATGATCTTCTTTGAGCCTTAAACAGTAAACTACTTTCTTTGCTATTATCATAAATTAACTAACACCCAATATTCTGTTTACCTTTATACATATTAAACTCTTTTTATTATCCATACTAGTTCTCCATCTCTCCAACTCCCTATTTTTTATTAATGCATCTAACTATTTTTTATTCCATTCTTTGTTACTATAGCACTCAGCAATTCTCCTAAAACAATCATCCCATCTTTGGTACAAGTATATTGACATAATGTCTTTATCTAATTTTTCTGCACACTATACAATCTTTCTCACCCATTTTGTTGTCTGTCCTTTACATGTAATCCAATTTAATACTATTTTGATTCTCTTACTATCCATAAATTGCAATCTACTGAATATTTTCATTTTGCTTTTTGCATCTCTCATATAAAAATTTGATCAAGTCATTTCTCATTGAATTGCCTTCTTTGCCATCCACACAAATGCATCTAATGCATGTCATCCTACTTCTCTTTGTACTTTTTCTAAGTAATTTAACACCCCTTTACTTACACATAATGCATTATTATCACACGTTAATCCTGCTACTGCCACTTCCTTCCATACAATTCTTGCTACCTCATATTTATTATATAAAAACACTATTAATTTCTTTATCAGTCCCTTTTGTTTCTTTGCTTCATTTACGCCCCACCCCCATTCATCCAAGCAATTTCTCTGATTGCTTAAAACAATTCCCATATAGTTATACCCACTTACCACATTTATCTTCATATTCCCCAATAAAAATTATTTGGTTTCTCTTTTCCCAGCATCTATCATTATTACTTTTGATTTTGCTTCACTAAATTAATCCCCCATCTCTTTACCCACCCTTGCACATGTCTTTAACATAATATTCATATTTTCCCTACTTTCTGTGCACAAGAAGATATCATCAGCAAATAAAAGACCTAATAACAGACACACTCTCTTGCCATCTATTAATAATATCTCTACCTTTATTCCTAGTCTTTCTATTGTTCTGCTCATTTCTCTCAAATATAACAAAAACAAAATAAGTGACATAGAGCATCCTTGTCTTAGTCCAACCCCATTTTTAACTCTAATTGATTCTATATTTTTTAAGTAATATTGAAATGGTAAATCTGATTCAGATTTGCCATTTCACAGTCTGACCTACCTAATCATTTATTTTACTAACATTTGCTTTTTATTATTCTAAAAAAAAAAACATTTTTCTTAACATTTTTTTAACTATCCTGAATAAATCCTAAAATTTATTTTAGATAGTGTCAATCATATATATATAATTGTACTAACACACTAAATTATTCTATTTTTATTATTAAAAAAAAAAATTCAAGTAATAAATTTTGATTTTTTTATATATATTTTGTATATATGTATGTTTAAAATATCTTATTTTTTTCAGTTTAAGAATCCAAGATGAACATTTTCTGAAAGATTTGTACCTCGATAAGAAGTTTAAAATAAATGTTTAAATTAAAAACACTTAGAAATTACCAAAATCCATTTAGTTTGGAATTTCTATTAATTAATTAGTAGAGATTCTACATCGTTATCTCAAAATAAAAACGAACATAAAATTATATTGAAATCTATTGATCCTTATCGAGGTTCAAACTTTCTAAAATTAGAAAAAAAAACGCATAATTCCTATTGTTTTAAAATGGCAAATCACCTGAGGCAGGAGAGAAATCATATACCATTAGAAAGGTATAAATAGTGGTGCTTTTGTTGAAAAAAAGGAAGAACAGACAATAAAAGAAAAGAGGTTGAGAACGTCTCCACGTCTGTGAAATGGTGAGTGAGGAGTAAAAGGGAAATTCCCACCCGGTTCCCTCCTGAGATGTGAAACCTTCTGACATACTGCTGCTAGAACATGCCTTCAAAGAAGCCATCTGCCACCAACGTTCGCCCGCAAAACTCATCCCAGGGAACTCCAAGGTAAAATGCCAAAGAGCTTAAAATTTATACTTTCGTCAAGATGTTAGAAGCTAATATTGTTAGAATGTAAATATAATTTCTTAAAACTAAAAAGAAGAATGTCTAAAGTTATTGAAAATCATTTAACTGACTCCTTAACCCTTTTCGTTTAAATTATAATGTTTTCATAACTCAAGCTCACCATAATTTTTAATATTTTTGATTATTTGAATATGAATTTATTTATTTGTTTTTATGTTACTTTTAGCATGAGATTTCATGCGTTGATTTTTTAATTATTTCAACAAACTTCACTTGTGGGGGCTCAAAGAGAGTAATTTGCTAAGAGAGCAATATTATGTTTATTCGAAGAAGGGAGTTTTTAGCAAAGAACGATTTAATTTTAAAGTAAAATAAGTTGATCTATTTTTATTTCGCAAGTGAAGTTATGTCGAACATATATATTTCAAAAATAAACTTACCATAATTTTAAATAAATTTATTATAGATTTCCCAGAATGGGATTCTATTATTTTTTTATTTCTGTAATTTAAAACAAAAGTAATATGCTATAGATTTTGACCTTGTAACAGCGCCACTGGATAGCGTCAGTTAATTATCATGCCTTTTTTTTTAAGTTAGGAAAGAGGGAAGGGGGGATTTATTCGAGAATTAAATTTCCTTATTTCTATATGTATGATTTTGTAGGTTAAATATTTACATAAAGTAGTTGTTTACGCAGGTTGGTCTCTATGCAGTATTAGATCATTTAAGGCTATTTAATTATAATTCGTTCATATTTAATGATTATAATATCTCGGGTTAATAAAGAATGCTTGGAGTATCATGGACAGACCTAAAACGGTCATTGATTTGGTGATTCGGAGTTAGCTTCCGGTTTCGCATACGTCTGTGAATCGGATAGCGTGGTTGAGATAGAGTGGGTTTGCCAGCATGGTACCTGTAGAGGTGGGCATGTTGACTCTCCGTAAGTCCTATTTCCTATCGGTATATGGACACGAAATTTGGACATATTGATTTTCCTTTTTATTCTTCGTTGGAATAGGCATACGAGTGTCCGTAATCCGGCTTGTATGTTCCTACCTATGTTTCTTCTCTCCTGTGCATTCATATATTTATTAACATGACATTGTTTTGCTTTTCTTTTGCCTATCTAATATGTAAGCCATAGGGAAATGATTCTACTTAAGGATCTTCGACCTGAGTAATCAACTCTTTTGTTTGTTTTCGTAATTAGTTAAAATCGTTTGATTTTGGCTAATTCACATTATAGTTCTTATAGGTATGATTTTAGTTGTAAGTCCAACTAAAGTGGCTTGTTTGCTTGATAATTAACTGATCTATTTTTTTTATATATATAACAGCTTACAGTTTTAATCACTGTAAAGTTAGTTATAAGCTATTCCAGCAAGGTCCACTAATGTCATAAAACATTAGTTATTTGAAAATCTAAATTATTCTTTTTATAAAGAGAAATAAAATCAATTTTTTTTTATATGTTAGTGGAGTAAGACGTCAAATTAGTCTTATTATAATCGTTTATTTAATTAATGTCCTTTTCAATAGAAAATGTTTTTTTTTTAAATCTTATGTAAAAAAAGAAATAAAATATTGATTCTTATATATGTCAGTTAGGCAGATGTTTAGACCTGCCGCTATATTATAAGCTTGTACTAAATGTTCACGGTAATTTTAAAATCCGTGATCATTTAATTTTAAAATCTTTTTTGCAATAAATGTAAACAAAATAAATTTATACAAACCCAATGTCAAAGATAACCGCTAATATAAAGTCGTCATGAACTTGTACAATTATAAAAGTTAATTTAAAGATTGTATTTTTTTTTTTTTTTTTTAGAGCTTGAGTTAAATATTAATGTAACATGCTTAATGATTTTTAAATACATATATAACTAAAACAAAACTTCCAGTGTTCCTCGAATCATTTTTATTTACTTTTATTTTAAATAATCTTTGATTTTAAATATATCTATAAATCAATCACCCAAGTTCTCAGTAAAATATAATAAAATTGAATCTCATGCTTTAAGACTCAGCTGCTGGCACGGTGAAAGTAAAGGAATTCGATCGTATCGTCGAGAAAGGCTATTGATTAGATCTTTGACCTGGGGATATAGGTAAATAGGGCAGAATCCATGATGTACCTGATTTATATATCTTGTGCATGGTCGGACTTACAGTACTTTACCTGTGTTCAGGGGTTTGTTGGATCAATATGCATTTTTCAACCAGTACGATATGTATAGTAATTATTTTTATAAATCCCTTAATAAGATCCACTAAAGCATTCATTTCCAAATTTACCCATAATCTCTATTTACTCTATCATATGCCTTCTCTATATTTATAAAAACCATATATAACTATCTGCTTGTATTACTATTAATATCTATAAGTTGTGTATCTCCTATACACCTATCTAATTTAAAATCTTCATGATTTTCTCCCACTATTGTTTTCTTCCATATATTTTGTCACCCTTTCAGACACAATATATGCAAAAACTTGACATAACACTGATATTACCACTACCAGTCAATAATTGATTAACTTTCTACAGTTTTTCTCTTTTTCTTTAAATAATAGCTTATTCTTGTATTATTCCAGCTATCTGGAAATTCTGTCTTCTGTGCCATAAAATTATTAAAATATTATAATAGATTTAATTTTTCCATATTTCCACTTTTCAATTTCTTCCCTGCCTCATTCAATTCATTTTTCCTAAGACTAATATTTCTATTACTATGTGTTTTTATAGTTGTTATCACTCTATCCTTCATGTCTAACATCTTTTTTATATCCATTATATACTTATTTAAAATTATCTCCAATTCTTCTCTAGAGTTACACTCTTTTTCCCCATTATTTAATAATACTATTTCTTTCTCTCATACAATCTTTTTTTAATATATTTCCAAATTTTTTTACTCCCATCTCTTTCACTTTTATTAATATCCTCCAATAATTTACTATTAAATTTTATTTGTTTAAATATTCTCACCTAATACCATATTTGCCACTTTTTCTTCATCCCAAAAAACTCTTCTAACTTATTCTTATCATTCATTCTCTTTCCATAACTTTGACTATCCTTTCTACTTTTATTATTATTTTTTATCACAATACTAACCATTTCTATTATAAGGAAATTATGGTCTATTACATACTCCTTCTTCATTACTTTATTCATTCCCTTTTTCTCTACTAATACACAATGTATTGTGTGATATATTATTTCTAGATTGTGTGTATTGCCCTTCATAAATATTTGATAAATATCCAATGCTCAAATTCATCCTCTGACAATTTTTTTTCAAAAGCTGTCCATTCTTGTTATCCACATCATCAATTTCTTCAATACGCCCATTCATATCCCCAATAGCCATTATTTTCTTCCCCATTTTTTTTAAAAATCTGTATATCCATAGCTAGGCATTCATATATGCTACTGTCCCAATCCAGCAGTTTATGATTATCTTCATGTGGCATTTATACTATAGTCACCACCCATTCTTGTTTTCCTAACCTTATCTCAAACCACAAATGTTCTTGACTTTTTACAGTATTTAAATATTTTTTTGACATAACTCCTATACTCCCCCCACCTTTTTATTTAGTTATACAGTAGTGACATCTTTTTTGTTATTGTCAAAACTTTTTTCCTATATCAAGATGGTCTATATTTTAGAGACATTGATTTGTTTTTCTTTGCCATTTCACAATTATATTTCTTTATATTAGCATTAATTCGTTCCATAATTATTTTAAACAGATATTAATACTTTTAAATGCTTATTTTAAACTATTTTTATAATCTTTTTTTAATAGTGTTTTATCTTATTAAAAATTACTGATTTACTGCTGCTTTGAGTTTTTTTTTAAATAGATGTCTGTATCTGTAATATTTTTACTGCTCTTATTCAAGAAAATCTGTTAATAATTTAAAATGATTTGCTAATTCTGCTTAAACTTCATTAGTGTTTCAAAAAATTATGGATATCAACGGCTAATACTGTTTTTTTTTAATAGCATTTATCTCTCTATATTTGTATTAATAGAAATATATTTTGCCTATTAATTGATTATCGTTTTTGTGTTAAATTTATTAAAAACATATAAGCCAATTTAGTTGTATCTTTATTTAGATGACCATTTTTCCCTACATTTTTCTCAACAGGAAATGTTGAGAGATAGGGGAGGAAGTCTTTACCATCCTGTTCCCTTTTTCAATCATTTTATATTAAAATATTGTTTGGTTGATGAGAAATATTCTGTGCATCATCTACTTTTTATCACAATGAAGGTTTCTTGGGGTATAAATTTAAATTAACCGCATTTGGTTGGCTCTGGCTAAATTAACTTCTTACACGATAATTTAGTCCACAAGCAAAAATGGAATGTGTCAGCAAAACAAGTATTTGTTGCTGCGAGATTTTGCAAGTTATTTAGGAATAGATGTATTTACATAATACTTTGTGCTATGAAAGTTCTAATATCATTTATATATAATATCAAATGAAGATATATTAATAATTTAGTTCTACTATCTATAAGTGTAATGTTTTTATATATAAATTGTTAATAGACTTTATTCTAAAATAAATTAGTTAATAACTATTATATTTTAAAACTTATACGTACAAACTTTTAATAATAAAATTATTAATTATTAATAAATTATAATAAAGAATTATTCTTTCATTTTTTTATCCTTCAGCTATTTGAAATCTTTTTTTTCCTCTTAAAAATTTCAATTTTGATAGCAAAAATTAAATATTAATATTTTTAAAAACACGTTATAAATTTACATAAGCGTGTGCACTTGAGAAATATGATTTCAGTCTAGTACTCACTTTAATATTTCAGATAGCTATCCATTATTTTTATATAAATATTATCATATCTGTAATGACTCTTGAAAATAAGTTATTGGCATCAACATTCCATTTTATTTTTTTCAACTTAGATTATTGTCGCACTTTGTTGTTTCAAGTATATTCTGGTCTATAGAAGTATATCTATATTTACACATTTCTCACCATCTTCTAGAATTAACCATATCATATAAATCTTTAACAAGATACTTTATAGAATGATTATGATTTTTTGTGTATATATTAAACCATTGTGACACATTTTCATCATCACATTTTCAGCAATTTATCTGATTTTTATTTTTTTTAAAAAAATTCTATTTTAATCTTATGATTAATTGCTTAGAAAGTCTTATTTATTTGCCAAATAGATGGTTGAATATAACAGTTCTAATAGTAATTGTATAATTAATTGCCTGATAAAGCTTAGATATTAGAGCCCGTTAATTACAGATTGAACATTTAACCGTTTTATTTAGTTTATCTCAACTGAATTTTTTGTATATTTTATTCATTACTCAGCTAAGAATCAAGCTGGTAACTTCTACTCTGAATCAAACACATTATCTCATGCTTAAATTTCCTAGAACAACATTCTAGTCAATTTTCTCAAATGAGATGTTTTTGACTTCTAATTAGTTGAAAATTGATCTAGAAATCTTTAATTCTCATGTCCTTTACCAAGTCTTTATATTGAACAACACAATTTATTTTAATTATTTATATCATGTTTATTACATGATGTCAAGATTACTAAACTCCCAGAAAACCTAAGAAATATGTTTTACCTATTCATAGAAATTTCAACATAGAACATAGGAGTAATTTAAGATTTTTTTTCTAAATAGTTTGAATCGATTAAACCAATAAAATAACACAATCACCTAATCATATGCATAAACATGTTGTTAAAACAATAGCAAATTTTTACATGCAATAGTTTTACCTAGTGTAAGCTCTGGTAACCAATTGAGAGCATTGTCAACATAATCCCTATCCAAAGTCTACCTAATGTTTCTAGTTTATTTCTTTCATTGGTAAAAAATCTTTATCTAGGATCAATATACACGAATCTTTAAATCTAATACCAATCTCCAGCATTTTTTTCTTTTTGGTTAACTATAAAGCTATTATCCCAAACTGAAAACAATAATGTTTACAATCCAATGTTATTCACTTGCATCATTATACAGATTTAAATCCTGTTTTCATATTTTGAAGCTTTTGAGTTTTTTAATAACCATAATCACCATAAATTTGAGTAGGGTTGGTATTTAGCCATTAAAATGTCAAATACATTTTTTATGTTTATACAAGCAGTTAAAATAGTAGAAATATTTTCACATTATAGTTCCAATAATATATAGGGTATATGAGCACAGATTTTCACACAACCCACCATTCACCACTCTACCTCATATCGCTGATACACTTGAACACATATCTGTTAAAAAAAAAAAAAAAATCACCAATATACGTATTTCATGCTAAACCAGCAATCATCATTTGGTTCAGATTATCATCTCTACACATATATGCAATAAGTGATCATATATATATATATATATATATTAAGATAGCCAATCTTCATACTTTAATGGACAGGCTTCAACCCACTCCACACTCCAATTCTTCAACTATTCATCTAATTGAAAATCTGATGATGGAATGCTCAAAGGCCACCTGAGGCCGAGATTCTTGTCACACCCATATTGATCTAAAGTCAATATGACCCCTCATTTACAGGACATAATCCATTTAATACATATACAAGGGATGTTCAGACATCTCTACTATGTAATAACTTGAAATACAGGCTTATTATATATCTGTATCAATAAATGATGATGATGACTATAGTTATTAAAAAAACAGACTCACCAAAGTATAAAGATGTTGAACACAATTCAGTTTTTGGGTTAAAATATTATTGAACTTTTAATTTGGGATAATAGATCTATAGTTAACAAAAAGATAAAAGATGGATACTAGAGTGGTGCATTAGATCCAGAGATTCTGGTGTATTGCTTTTAAATCCAAGGCTTCACATTGATAAAAACCATAATTTATAAACTAGTCTGGAATATTGGAGAGGAAGGCATTTGATAGGGATTATAATGTATAACCTTCTAGCATCTGTTGATTACTAGATCTGGCATGATAATGTGAAAAATATATACTGTTTTAACAGCTTATGCAAAAACTACACTATATTTTGATCCAATATCCAGCTCCACTCACATCCAAATATATAGAGTATATAATAACTCACATTTTTATTGATAAATTTTGATTACAATAGATATTGTTTATTAAACTGTGAGTATACAGTATTTTTCAACACCCACATACATAATACAGATTGTTTTTATGTATAATACTCGCATATAAATTAAGATTTTTAAAAAATAACATTATAGTTATTAATAATAAATTGAGGGGACAAATTTGCATATACTTTGTGTTCATTCATTTATTCTATAAAAAAATAAGAAAGAAAACTTATTTAAGACCATTTTTATTCTTTAAATAAAGTAAATAATGAAGTGTCTGACTTTCATCAAAATTAAATATGAGCTGAGTAGTATTCTTTTTTTTACCAATAACATTTTTTATAGAAACATAATAGACTAATCTTTATCAAGAAACTATAATTGTTTTGATGTTTAAAGTCAGTATTACCTTTAAATGTGTTCTAAGATTTTGCAAAAATTTTAGCATTACTTTTAGAACATATTTTATTATTTAAAATACTGCACATCAAATTCGTAAAGGATAATAAAGAAAGAATAAAATGTATGTACTTTCACCATAAAGTGAAAAAATATTATTAATGAACATTATTATTTACAGTGATCTGAGACAAGAAATGGCTGCTGTCATAATTTGAAATTCATTTACAAATTTTATTTTTATAAATGTGATCATGTACGGTATACTCTAAAATAAAAAATGATTGCTTGACTATTTTAAAATGTATTAAATTTGCAAATGTTAATGGCCTTTTATATTTGTCTATTTACATTCTTATTTGTTTACATTTTTCTAACATATAAGTGAAGTATGTAGCATAGTTTATGGCTTCATTATATATAAAATACTCAAAAAATTAAGTAAATACTTCATAAATAAATTCATTTACTAGATAAAGATATACTAGTGTTTTGATTTATTTAATCAGAGTTATATATACTAAAGCTCAATGAATAGACAAAGCTCTTTTTTTGGTTCATCATTAAAGTATGAACTAATAATAATATAAGATTATAAAAATGATGGGTCTATTTTATATAGCATGTTAAAGTAGCAGAATATTTCCATAAGACATTGACATCTAAACATTATATTTCACTTTTAATTAATACAAATGAACACTTTCTACTGCTACATTCATCCTCAAATAACTATTATTATTATTTTCTACAGATATAATTATATAATCATTTATGTAAGACATAATTCTTTTCAAAATTCAAAATCATTTCTATTATCTTTTATCAAATCATAAAGTTTTACGCATGAGCTAAATAAACAATAAATACATAACTTTCATTATCATGTAAAATAACTTTAAATAAATATGATCTAGGATTTATCTAAACAGTATATATACAAGCTATGACATTTTAATTAAAAATCATATGCACACAAACACTCGTCTTACAATTATAATTAAAATTGAATTTTATTGCAGCAACTTATTTAAATGTTTATTCTTATATCTTTAAACCCAATTTTTGTAATTTTGTTTAGAAATGATGTATATACGTAACTAAATGAATATTCTACCCTTTTTAAAGTGGTAGATTAATTTTATTATAATCTCAAGTGACAAAATAACTGCTATCCTGCTCTTTTCAATTTTTATATACTTAATGCACACGATAAATTTATTAATAAATATAAACAAAAAATCTACTTTGGATTCAACTTTATAAATGTAAAATGATATGGTTAAACTTTACTTGTTTAATAATTAATCATTTTTAAATACAAGTATATTATATATACTTTTAATCTAATTGTATTTAATGGGGATTTGAGCCCAGATTTTCAAGTTTCTTTAGGTCAATTACTTCATCTTATACAGCATGTATACATAACCATGCACACAACTATATGGTTGGGTGTATTGGTTGTATAAGATGGAGCGGATGGCCTAAGTCTGATTCAAATTCTCTCTAATTATAATTAAACATTTTGTAAATGAAATTATATACATATTTAAGTTGATCATACAAATAATTATATATAAAATATTATAATAATAAAGATATCATATTACTTTACTTCTAGTAAATTTAATTAAAAAATCGGTTGTTTATAATATATAAAATCGTTGTTATTCTTTGTTATAATTCTCTTCGTTCGAGTTTGAGCTTTATATATATATATATGAAAAACAAAAAACACAAGTTAAAAACTTGCATACGCTTGTATTTATGACAATAGATGGCGTTATACCAAAAACACCTTCAAACGTTTGTTTACATAAACGTCAGAGCGAGTATTTCACTATCTCTAACTTAATTTCCACCTTCAGATCATGATTTCAAGCTATTTGCTATCGTCAGTGAAGGACAGGATTAAGAAACTAGATCTAAAACACAAACTCTGAGCGTTTAAGAAACAGTTTCTATTCAGCTTGCAAGCGTGAATCTTTTAGACATGTAATGTCTTCAAACTCAGCATAGCATGCCAGATAGCTACATGGGTCTGATATCAGTTCAGCATCACCACATAGTAGAAGTCTCTGCAATATATATCATTGCAAGAAAGACCTCAAAGGTACATTTATGAAAAACAAAAAACACAAGTTAAAAACTTGCATACGCTTGTATTTATGACAATAGATGGCGTTATACCAAAAACACCTTCAAGCGTTTGTTTACATAAACGTCAGAGTGAGTATTTCACTATCTCTAACTTAATTTCCACCTTCAGATCATGATTTCAAGCTATTTGCTATCGTCAGTGAAGGACAGGATTAAGAAACTAGATCTAAAACACAAACTCTGAGCGTTTAAGAAACAGTTTCTATTCAGCTTGCAAGCGTGAATCTTTTAGACACGTAATGTCTTCAAACTCAGCATAGCATGCCAGATAGCTACATGGGTCTGATATCAGTTCAGCATCACCACATAGTAGAAGCCTCTGCAATATATATCATTGCAAGAAAGACCTCAAAGGTACATTTATGAAAAACAAAAAACACAAGTTAAAAACTTGCATACGCTTGTATTTATGACAATAGATGGCGTTATACCAAAAACACCTTCAAGTGTTTGTTTACATAAACGTCAGAGTGAGTATTTCACTATCTCTAACTTAATTTCCACCTTCAGATCATGATTTCAAGCTATTTGCTATCATCAGTGAAGGACAGGATTAAGAAACTAGATCTAAAACACAAACTCTGAGCGTTTAAGAAACAGTTTCTATTCAGCTTGCAAGCGTGAATCTTTTAGACACGTAATGTCTTCAAACTCAGCATAGCATGCCAGATAGCTACATGGGTCTGATATCAGTTCAGCATCACCACATAGTAGAAGTCTCTGCAATATATATCATTGCAAGAAAGACCTCAAAGGTACATTTATGAAAAACAAAAAACACAAGTTAAAAACTTGCATACGCTTGTATTTATGACAATAGATGATCTAGTTTCTTAATTCTGTCCTTCACTGACGATAGCAAATAGCTTGAAATCATGATCTGAAGGTGGAAATTAAGTTAGAGATAGTGAAATACTCACTCTGACGTTTATGTAAACAAACGCTTGAAGGTGTTTTTGGTATAACACCATCTATTGTCATAAATACAAGCGTATGCAAGTTTTTAACTTGTGTTTTTTGTTTTTCATAAATGTACCTTTGAGGTCTTTCTTGCAATGATATATATTGCAGAGACTTCTACTATGTGGTGATGCTGAACTGATATCAGACCCATGTAGCTATCTGGCATGCTATGCTGAGTTTGAAGACATTACGTGTCCAAAAGATTCACGCTTGCAAGCTGAATAGAAACTGTTTCTTAAACGCTCAGAGTTTGTGTTTTAGATCTAGTTTCTTAATCCTGTCCTTCACTGATGATAGCAAATAGCTTGAAATCATGATCTGAAGGTGGAAATTAAGTTAGAGATAGTGAAATACTCACTCTGACCTTTATGTAAACAAATGCTTGAAGGTGTTTTTGGTATAACGTCATCTATTGTCATATATATATATATAATAAAAACTTAAGTATTATGAGGGCTAAGAGATGTTACTATATTTTCTTTCAGGAATTATAAGACGATTTTTAAAATTAATATTGCATTTTTAAACAAAAGGTATTATTTTGTTACTTGACATTTCTTAAGTTTTATAATGGCAAAATGACTAGTCTTGGATAGCTATATTGTATATTGATTTCATAAGAGGAGCTTTGCTTTAGTTTTATGTCTTGTTATTCAATAATTTTAAATGTTTTTTATTGGCATATTTTAACTAATGTATTATTCTGAATATTATCTGTTAGAATGACACTTAGAAATCTTGTAAAAATTATAGGTTATACTTCACACTTTTTATTATGCAATACAATATAAAATGTTGCTTTCTAGAAAAAAAAAAAATCTAAACAACTTATTTTCGCAATTACATTACTAATACATTCTTAAAGATGCTTTATTATTAACACAAATTTGTCAAGTTTTGTCTGATTTAACTGAAAAGATAAACAGTCCTTACTAATTTATGATAGCCTTTTAAATACTAAATAATGTATTTTTTCATTCAAAATTTTCTCGGAAGTCTGATGTAATTATATGTTTTTCAAAATTGATTCTGGCATTTTAAATAGCTGATCCTATTTTAGTTTTTTTTTCAAAATTCATTTTAAATCTAGCAATATTATAGCTCAAATAAAGTAAGCAATTGCAATAATTATAACAAAATAAGCAATTGCAATAGTTAAAATATCTCTTTCGTATATACATTTCTGTCCAACACACGCAAATTTAATATATATTAGTACTAGCCATTCCCTTCCAGACTTTCCAATTGAAAACATTTTTGTCATGCGATTGATATTTTCTTCTGGCTTTGTTACATATGTTTTGACTTATGGATTTCCTGATAAAATATCTTTTTTAAAAAAAAAATTAAATAAACATTTATTTAGAAGTTCATATTTAAAAATCCTAAAGGAACTCATAAATACGCACGCACTATACACACTTCAACATATACCTTTACAACCCACATTTCTTTCATGTAACATTATGTGTTTAAACAAAATGTTAATTGCTTTATTAACTGTGTATAAAATTCTGTCACAAATATAAAATAAAATTTAACTGAAAATATAAATCATCATTATAGTGCTGCTTTATGAAGACAATACTTAATGATCATCGTCATCAATGATCATATTTCTAAACATAAACACACTATAATTGCCTGTGACTAAATTTCTGTCGTCTACCTATTTTTATTCATATTGCCTGGCATTAAAGCTAAGCGTTTTAATATATATATATATATCAAAGTACTTCATTATTATGTCGTAAATTAGATTTTTTTTTTTTTTTAATCTATTTTACTTTTTTTTTTAAATCTATATAAAAAACTACACTTCAGCTTTAAATTGGTATAGATTTTTCATGGCAAAGTGATTTCTTTTTTTAACTTGAGGACATTTAATCTATGAAAATAATTAGTGTCATAAAAAGTAAAGAGATTTAGAAATGAATGAACTCTTTCAGAAGTGCAAATAGTTCACTACTAATTTTAAAATCGCTTAGTTCTTATTAACAAAAGTTTTTAAAAGACAAAAGTAAATTCATTTGTATATATAAATCATTATCAATTTTAACCATCATTAATTCACTATAAAATGAAAGTCCAAGTTTAATTCAATATCTATGACCCATTGCTTTATTTCTCTATATCAGTACAGTATACATTTATCTCACACATACAACTCATACATGATCTTTTTTTATTTTTTTGCAATCATTTTGGATCAACTTTAAACCTACAGTTATTTGTCTACTGCCAGTTTTTAATTAGATATCCAGACCAACTCTATTTTAACCTCTTTTCCAATGAATTCAATGATACCTGTTTGGTTTCTTAACCACGTATTTTACATGTGATGTCATTTTGCTACTCCCTATGTAAAATATTTCTAGGTTTCTATATAATCTAAAGTATTGGTATTGCTCTTTTATAAATTATTCAACTAACATATCCTCAAGTAAATATTGCAAAACATATTTATTAAAAGCTTTTCTTTTTATTTTGTGCATGTGTGTATGTCAAAATACATATACATATAAAGTTAGAGAAAATAGCTATGTAAATGATAATCAAAAATAATTAAAATAAAACTTATCAAACTAGTTAAGAAAATAATTCAGATTTACAAAAAGACTAATTATAAACTAGATGAAACAACTTTAATTAGATTCCTTAAAAACTCAAATAAGAAAAGCACAAGTTAAGTGAATTCTAATAACAAGAACTAATTAATTCTCAACAGATAAGAAAATATTAAATAATGTTAGCAAGAGCCCATCAACCAATTAGATGCAAAGAAATTCTAATAATTAATTGAGCGTATGGTCTAGAGTTACTCAACCATTCATGGAAATTATATGTGTGAACATGGACTTGCAAGACCATGTGTTCCCTTAGAGTGTCTCTACTATGGATAGCCTTTCTAGCAAGTATAGGATATTTAACAAATTACACTATCCTTCATAATGATTTTGTATATCTTGGAATTTATATATATTTTAAGTTTTTATATAATTTGAATTTATATCTATATTATAAAATTAATGATGATATAATTTTTTGCATTCGTTGTATATTAAATAATAATCATTTACAAATTTTTTATAGTCTTAGTTTTTACCAGGGATTAATTTTCATAAGCATATATATGTTCTGGATCATAAAGATCTTTCTCAAATATAGCATTTTTCAATCACATATGTATATTAATTTTTAATATTTATTTTAGCTTATATAAGCTCTACATTCAACTTTAATTCAATGATTAATTTCCACCATTATCTTTACATCTGTATTTCTAATCTTACCAATGTATTTATGACTGCTTCTGTATAAAGAATTATATGTAATACATGAAAAGCTACACTCCATTATTTTGTTAACTCAGATTGTAAATTAAAATCATGAGTAATTAAACAATTCTAAAAAAAAAAACTTCACATACATAAAAACTTCTTTCCACTCCTTATTTAATATTTCACTTTTTTGCTTTATAAAAAGATTACACTATACATAAATCATTTTACAATCCTTTTTATATTTCAAATTTTGTATTTATAAATCATTTTAATGCTAATATATGTCAGTAACTGTCTGTTGCATTTTTTAATCATATAATATAATGTTGTTGCAGTTTTAAATAAATGCATTTTATTTATTATTAAATTATTTGTTTGTTTGTTTTTTTTTAAATTTTTTTTAGACAATCTTCGAATGTTTTGCAGATAATGTGCACAGATCCTAATTTAGCTAATTATCAAATAATTGTTCACTAAATATATATCTTACTAACTTCTACTTTAAAGTATGTGAAAAATATTTAAATTTTTTGGGTGAAAAGAACACTTAATCAGAATATTTAACTAATTATTATTATTATTATTATTATTATTATTATTATTATTATTATTATTATTATTATTATTATTATTATTATTATTATTATTATTATTATTATTATTATTATTATTATTATTATTATTATTATTATTATTATTATTATTATTATTATTATTATTATTATTATTATTATTATTATTATTATTATTATTATTATTATTATTATGTTTCAAAGCAAAACTTTATTGAGTCTAAAAAGTTACAGAGTCATATATTGATTTTTTACAAATGAAAAACAAATTACAACTTTCAGTATATAAGTCTTTATCTTTTCTGCATCTTTTTTTTTCTTCTTGTTTTTAAATTTGGTCTTCTATCTAGTTCAGTTTATGCTTGCATTTTTTCTTTTTAAAGTTGGAAAAAATGCTGATGTTGAAAATGTCATCATCTATCTTATTGGTCTTTATATTTCATAGACTGGATCTCTGTTTCAAGTGTGACCATGTGGCTGCAAATATATCTGGTTGAGCTAGGATGCTGTCTCTTTTTCTTAACAGTTCTAGTTTTATTGAATATGTTGCTGGGTGGCGTCGAGGGTTATTGGCAAGTGCAAAAGTGCATCTGGTGCACCAGTAGGCATAAAGGCTGTATGTTGCTGCACGAATAGCAGGGTTATTGCCTTTTTTAAATGTATTTATTATTTCATCTATTGAAATAATAGCCTTTCTGTATGTGGTAAACATTGTGCGACGTATTGTTTCTAGGGCACTGCAGGAATGAAGAAAATGATCTTGTGTCTCTTCTTCTCTATGACATAGCCCGCACATGGGGTCTATATTGGTATAGAATCTACGAAATCTAAGGAAATGGGTTGTGGGTAGAGCATTGAGATTAAGCTTAAGCAGAAAATCGAATAATTTTGGTTCTAATGACCATTTTCTGAATTGTTGCAGTAGTTGCCTGTTGTCTATTCCAAGAACTGATGGATGTAGATTGGGTGTCTGGTTTGGATGTAGTATATTGTAAATGTCCCAGTATGTATACTTGTTGTCATTATTGAGTGATATTTTGTTGTATATTGGCTTGAGTTCTTCAATCAGTGTGGATAGATATCCATATGAAGGGGGTGGTCTGTCTGTGGGTATTATACTGATTACACACTCCAGGTCTGGAAATCTTTTTATGGTTGCTGTTATTAGATTTACTGATTTCTGTGTGTAAAAAACATTGATTGCATGGAGTCCAAGTCCATTGCTATGTGGTGGTCTGCTCAGATCTTTTAAAGAGATTGCCACTGTCCCCCTCCTCCATATTAGTTTGCTACAGATTGACGAGATTTTAGATATGAACGTTTTTGCAAACTTGATTACAGGTGTATAGTATGTAATTTTTGTAGTTATAAGTTGATTAAACAGTGCTACCCCTGCATATATTGACAGGTATGACCTTCCAAGTGAGGCTGTGATCCTTTCAGCATCCATCTTCAATTTATCCTGAATTCCCTGCCTCATTCCACCGGCTCCAAGGCAGAATGGGAAACCAAGGAAAGCAGATGGTCTACCACCAAACATCTCTGTACAGTGCTCGCCCGCGCATACTGACCATGCTGCAGCTCTATTTGTGTTAATTCCCAAATTAAAATTTGAGGCACAATTCCTGATCATCTCCTGCAATATGGGGAGGCTCCTCCCAGAGGGGAGGAAAACGGCTACATCATCCACACAGGCCATGCATGATATATCCAAAGCAGTGTTTGGAATTCGAATGCCCTCCATCCCCTTCTGCATCTCCACCAATAGAGGACATATATATTGTAAAGAGCAAGGCACCAAGGGGGGATCCCCGTGGGATGGACCGACTCGGTCCGAAGGCCGGTGATTCCCCTCCACTCAAAGTGATGTGAATCTCACGGCTGAGCAGCAGATCCGCTACCATATATAGCAGGGATGGAGGTGTTGTTGTTCTTTTCAGCACGTCCAACAACTTGGCCACAGGCACTGAGTCAAAAGCTGCCTCAATGTCTAGTTGAACCACAATTGGTGCATATTTCTTTCCTCTTTTTACTACTTCGACAACTGTTTTGTACATCAAGGCACCCCGGCCAATGGACGATCCTTCCCTGGCATATCGTGCCGATGACAACACAGGGAGCATGCGCTGTTCCATTCCCTCCTTCATCACTCCTTCAAGAACTTTCACTCCCAAAGGTCCCACTGAAATTGGTCGTAGACCAGACAAAGATGATATTGCTGTTTGTCCCCTGTTAAATGGAACCACTGCAACTGGGCACAGACCCTGCATGTTGTAAACCCTTTGGGACATGCAACTGGCCAGATTGCACAGGCACTCCGCTGTGAAGTGACTAAGATGTTCGAACACAAATCTGGGAACTCCCCGCGGTCCTGGGCGACATGTGCCCGCTACTGTTGCAAGCCGAAACACAATGTCAGCTGTTGCCACTGGTGTATCTGCTTCAGGGTCTCCAAACATGTCCTCACCCGGCATGCACACTCTCTGCTTTTGCAGTACTTCTCCAAAGTGTTGATATATTGGGTTTATCATGCCATGTCCAGCCGTTATAGAGCCATCCACCTCAAGTGCCACAGGCACTCCGACTGCGGATGGGCATCCCAACGCCCACCGTATGCACGCTCCGGTCCAAGCATGCTGCTGTGCAAGGCATACTTTTTCCCTTCCACTGCCACACATTGCTTTAGCGTATTGCATGCACCGTTGTACACTTCTGTAAGTCCTTCAACTTGTGTTTGATCATCTGTAGCCGGTCTGGAAATGGCTATTCCCCCATGTAGTTCATCCGCCAACGCTAACAATCTGGTGGGGGGTGCTGAGCTGCAGGCAACATGATCGATGTTGAAAGAAAGTATATTGGCGAACGCTATACACCCCTGCACTGGATCGAGTGACACGTTTTGAAGTCCTTGGAGCACCACATATGCTTCCGAATACAAGAATTCAGCCGCTTGTGCTGGAAGAAGCACTCGCATAGTCCTTTGGAGGGCCACCGTTGTACTTTGCATCCCTGCTAGGTCGAGGGCGATGAACTGAGCAGCATGATCCGAGACCACAGATGGACAGAGTTCAAGATTAAAACAATGATGCAACACTGGCGAGCAGAAACACAAATCAATAAGTGACCCACATCTATTGCTATCAAAAGATACTGAGTTTGTTGGGAGAAAACCCCCAGCACTCACAAGTGGGACCGTTATCCGATGGATCCATCCGGCGACAAAAGCCCGGCAGGTCACGTTGAAATCTCCCAGGAGCACCATGGGACTTGGTGCTGCTGCAAGCATTGAATTTATTGTTGCTACCACTCTGGAGATGATGACAGGGCCCGGCGGCACACATACAAATACCAGGTCAAGTGTGATATTTCCACGATGGAGCGTTAATATGACAAGACTAGAGTCAACATATATAACCCTAAAAGAATCGAAAGGGCAGCTGTGTGAAACAACCACGCCTGCGCCACCCGATGGTGATGATGACCGCCCTGAGCAGGCACAAAAACCCTGGTTGACTAAACACCTTGATGGATCAACTTGAGAGCCGCTGCACATTTCTGCTTCCAAAAGCCCCAGCATGTGTGGTTGTGCTGCATGCAACCACCCCCTGAGATCAAAAAGTCCCTTGGTGGCATTCAAGCCTCCAATGCTGAGCGATCCAACTTCCATCCTCATGCTTTAAATAACCCCTCAACAGGGCATTGACTCCTATTCCATCCTTAATACTAAATGCTTGTCTATACTGCAGCAGATGGATGCTGACACATATTCAAGACATTGCTGGGTTTACCATCAGTTCCTCCTTCATTCAACATTGCCTCAGACTCCACACAGGCAATTTGCGATGAAACCGAACAGGCGTCCACCCGCCGCCGGCCCACATCCACCTCTACCTCACCACTTTCCAAACTGTATATGTCCGATGAGCTGCGCCCCTGGTCCGCCTCCTCCACCTTTTTGGATTCGTGGCTCCCCGGTGGCCGACCTGGTTCTCCCCCTCCCTCTGGTGCATCCTCCTGAATAGGTGGAAGAGGAGCTTCCACTGCATCCACCATGCCCGATGCAGCCCTGTTTACAATTGTAGTCCCTTTCATCATTGGTATCTTTATACTATCTGGATTCATACTTTCATTATACAACTGTGTGTGTCCACCCTCTGCTTGCTGATCCTTACCTGGTACACACCCTGTTTTATTGAGATGCTGATCCTGTGATGCAACTGCTGTACCTTGTGCTGTGGCCTCTTGAGAACCACCTTCGTCCGAATCTTGGACCTCCGCGCCAGTCCCTGTGTTATTACTCCCTTGGTTGGTCCCCCGGATAGGCAACTCCGATCCATTACTATCCCTGCTTGTGGGTGCTTGATCCTGCCCTTCTCCGGTTTCCACCACTTGGTTGCCAATGGATGCAGTGCCACTATAAATTTCCTCATCACTGGGTTGTTCTGGGGAGAGGACCTCAGCTTGTTCACAGTGATCGCCCCCTGCGCCACCGCACCGAGCTGCCAGGCGTCCTCCCTGTCCACAGCCAAAACAAAGTGGCCCCAGACCTCCCATGCGAAGAGAGAGCGTCGCCCCCCGATCCGCAATCCGTGCTGGAATCGCTGAGGCGTCCACGCCCCTATGTAGTTCTACTTCAAATTCAAAACGATTACTACATATCGGCATAGGTGTGTCCTTCAAATACATAGGCTGCAGGGCAATTACCCCTCCAAACGGGCTCATCATCCCCTGAAAATCCTGCACGTTGTATTTAAGATAAGCACTTCTAAGCACTCCAGTAATTACACTTTTCCGGCCTTCATCCACAATCACGAGTGCGTAATTATCAAGTGCCAAAACAGTGGATTGAAAACGTTCCTCCCGCCGCTGAGCACAAAAATCAATGGCCATATATCGAGTACCTGGGCGATCCGCGATACAAGAGATTGCCCCCACAGTGCACCCTGCGTGACTGCTTCATACAATAAAGCCCCCGGGAAACGATATAATGAGCACCGACCATCGGCCACCGCGAGTACCAACGAAGTTGGTGAAAAAAACCTGCGAAATGTTTCAAACAACGCACGAGGCACCGCACCACTGAAACGGTCCGTCACACTTTCAAGCGCTTCCCCCGTCCAGACCGCGGCTGGGGGCTGATCCTCCTCTCCAGTGTTCAGATCAAGATTCCCTACATCATTTGTGTTTGCTCCACGGAAGCGCGGCACCTGAGTTGGCGCTGTAGCACTGCTATTACCCCCAAGCACCCTTGCATATGAAACAGGCGATGTTGAAACTAACGATGTTGTTAATTTCGTATTGGTGCTTAATTCGCTCACGCCCGACCGGGCAGCAGCCATGATCCACTCTGACTCAAGTCAGTACCCCTTTATTTTTTTAAAAAAAAGATACCAAAACACACCGACACCTTTCAAAAAACACCATTAATCCATTATATAATTCGACCCCTCCTGCATTATGTCCGTTTTGCGAATAACAAGCCGGAACAAAAGCAAAAAACAAACACCCACATCGGAGAACTTAAGGACTGCCTCCAACCTCAGCAGAGACTTGCTGTCTATTATTATTATTATTATTATTATTATTATTATTATTATTATTATTATTATTATTATTATTATTATTATTATTATTATTATTATTATTATTATTATTATTATTATTATTATTATTATTATTATTATTATTATTATTATTATTATTATTATTATTATTATTATTATTATTATTATTATTATTATTATTATTATTATTATTATTATTATTATTATTATTATTATTATTATTATTATTATTATTATTATTATTATTATTATTATTATTATTATTATTATTATTATTATTATTATTATTATTATTATTATTATTATTATTATTATTATTATTACTTTATTATTAAGAATTGATTACCAAACTTATGAATGAGTGAAACTTGAGTCTTTTCACACATGTATGTCTTTGATAAAATATAGTGATCACTAAATTTTATTTGCATTTTGATAATAATTTCTATATCATGATTTTTGGCTTTTCTTGCCATTTTAATAGAAATTATGAATATAATATACCCTTTTATTGAAATAGTTATTGTGGTATGAATGTTCAGATATTTTCAATATAATTATGATTGTTTATTATTATATAGAAAGTCAGAGCATGTTTATGCAGTTACTCATTTTAGTTAATATTTTAAATTTGAATCATAATAAATTATACACATCTTAAACAGCATCTAGAATAATGGATATTTTTAATGTAATCCTTTAATATTTCTACCAAATTCTAGATTATCATTTTAAAAAAATCAAGCTAATCACCTCAATAAATATTCAAATCAGACATACTATTTTTTAAAGTGAGACCATAAATTCTTGTTTCTCTAGAATTGTGTTTGCAAAATTGTTTTGTAAAGGCTAGAGTTAGATTCATTAGAATCAAACACAAAATGAGTCACAATCTTTCATCTAATAGAACCTTCTCAATATAAGCATTGAGTTTACTGGTACTTTTAATTAATATTAAAGATGATTCGTATTATTGCAGTGTGTATGAATTTCAATAATCTATCCAGATAGTTTACCTTGTAAAACTCTTAAGAAACTAATCTATAGGAAATAAAATGTACATATTTATTGTTGAATATACTTTGAAATCAATTTGCAATCAAGGCAACAACAACAAAAAAATATTTCATATGGAATCAACTGACAACAATAAATATGTTAAATGAAAGAAATAGCTAAAATAATAATGTCAAGTGTTGTTAGCTGAGAGATCATCGCAGTAGCCTTGCAAGCAAGCAGTTGGTTGCAGATGGTTGTGGGTTCACCTCCCGGCCAATGCTATGACATATGGAAAAAAAATAACTAAAATAATTCATAAGAAATATATATAGAGATTGAATGCAGTTCTTGTTGGAAAATAATTTACATTCTAAATATAATTCATTCACAGCATAATGTGCACTGAATAAAAGCATAAAAATAATTTATAATTTGATAAATAGAGGAAATAAGAGTGTTAAATAAAAACAGTAAAGAAACTTATTTATAAAAAAAAAATGTATTAAAAGTTCAAAAATAATTTTGTTAGAGTATAATAAGTACACAAAACGTAAGATTGCTTACATTTTTTAAAACATATGATTTCCATTTTTTTCTTGCAAAATAGTGCATTTATAAACATCTTGATGTTTTAATGTTATTTTGTAAATAAGATCTCTTTCAATTCATATCTTATTGGTAAATGTTGTTTTGATTTTTTTATATAGAAAAATGTATAAATTTTAGATATTATTTTACATAATGTACCATTCACATGGTAGAACCAAAGCCAGTGCCATAAATGAGCAGAAAGACTTGTCTCAGACATTGATTAGGATCAAAAGGCATAATATTTTATAATTAATGTTTACTAAATTAATGATATAATTAGAAGGAATTTGAATGCAGATTTTCAGGTTCCCTACAGCTATCAACTCCATCTTTTACAGCCAATACACATGACCACAAATATGTGAAAAAAATATCTCCAATATAGATATTTTCACATGTATGTGGTCATGTGAATCAGTTGTATAAGATGTAGTTGATGGCTGTAGGGAACTTGAAAATCTGAGTTCAAATCTCTTCTAATTACATTAAGTCCAGTATAGACATTATACTTGTATTTAAATATTCAATTAACATATAAAACATATCTAAATTTAATTATAAAAAAATAGTTTGGGATGTTTTTTATGGAAAAATATACTATTCCTCTTCTTCCTATATTTTTAATCAAAAATTATTAAATTGTTTAAGTAAATATTTTTCATTCTCTTAAATTTTCTTAATACTTTATAAAACAGGAAGATAAAGTAATTGATAAATTTCAATGACTTTTATTTTTCAATTTTCAAATTTTAATGTTGCTAACAAGTTGTAACAGTTTTTATTGAATGAATATCTTTGGCATTCATATTGGATTGCTTCTGACATTAACAAGTTTTTTTTAAATTTGGAAATAAAAATAAAGGGTATTATTACTATTCTATATTTAAACCACTAAACATCACATGATTACCATTTCTTATGTTTGTTCATAACTGTTATTAAAACAGGCAAAACTCTCCATACAGTAGTGCCACTCAGTGCAAGCCAGAGTAATCAATGGATGCCAGAAGGCTCGTGCAGTGCTCTCAAATCCAAGGCTCCTCACTGACGAAGGCTACAAGTCAGAAACTAATCTGGGAATATTGGATGAGTAGGCACTAGATTGGGATTTTAGGCACAAACTTTCTGGCATCCATTGATTACTCTGGCCTGCACTAAGTGGCACTACTGTATGGAGAGATTTGTTTGTTTTAATAACTATTCTATATTTAATAAAAAAATTTATTGGTAATCAATATAAGTGTTTTCAAGATATTTACAAACTGATTAGGTAAAATAAAATTAAACAAGAGAAAAAGTAAATAGTTAATTGTATAAATAATTCTAAAAATAACACCTTAAAATATAAAAAATTTATTTCATTTTAAGCTTTAATTCTTACATGCAGTTTACATTTATCATGATGGAAAAAACAGATGTTTTTAATGAAATTAGATGCATGAATGAATTAGTACATATACATTTGTAAATATATAACAATATTCATGTTTCTAGTACATATTTAATAAAAAAGTTAAACTAATCTGGGTGACATGCATATAATTATATCATGTAAAAGAGAGAGAGAGAGAAAGAACAGACATATGATAAGCTACAATATTTGAATCAAATAATTGATAAATAAGTAATTTGTAGTGATAACTATAAAGTAGGCAAATAAATTTAAAACATAAAAATAATATCAATAATTTAAATATTTATTAGAATCAAAATGTGTCAGTAATGATGAAATGGATTGATTAAAGATTCCAATAAGTCATCAATTTAAAATATATATTTTATTTTAAAAATATATGTTTGTTTTCTTGTGTAGAAGAGAAAAATCAAAATTTATATTATTCTTACAAATTAATTAAAAGATTTTAATTAGAAATTGATGTAAAATGTTTGGAAATAACCATGTTTTTAAAAATTAAAAAAAAGTGCCATAAACATATTATGCTATTAAAAATGCTGAAAAAGAAATTATTGTGCATGAATTATATTAAAGCCTAAATGATATTATTTATTAGAAAAAAATAATTAACTTTTTAAGTATGCAATTTTTTTGAAATTTCCCTATTGACTGTTTGTGAAAGTATAAGTTTATAAATGAAACATATTCTTTGCAAATATAGAAAAAAGGAATAAACAAAAATACATAATCAGAACCATATCTTTTATTCTTTCACAGTTGCTGATAAAAATATTTTATGCAAGAGAAAAAAATTACTCTAATGTGTTTGAGAAAAGTCAGTGATTTTTTTCATAAATTTTGAAATTTTGGGGTGGTCCAATAGTCCTACCATTGCTTTCAGCTTTTCTTCATTATTTGTGATTATCTATAATCTTACTTTATCATATGCATTTTTTCTTGCATAGAAAACATTACTAAAACTATTAATCTATAAAACTCTAAAGATGTCAGTATCATACACACTTCACAAAAAAATTGAATATGAAAGCAAACTGACAATTCCCTGATTGGTTATAGCCTAATCACTGATTGATAGATTATTGAACCCTGGGAAATTCCTGAAATATGTTTATTGTTTTAGTATTTTTGAAAAAAATGTAATTTTCATTAAATTATTTATATATTTAAGCTTATTTATGCACTATATTTGTAAAATATTTACGTTAAATCAAAAAACTATGTGATTACAATTAGTATAATATTAATATCATCTATGTTCTTTATTACTTTTTACAATGCTTTTTTACAACCCACTATTAGCAGTTCCAATTACCTTAGCAATCTTTTTCAGAACTTCTACTTATATTTTCAAATATAAGGAGAAGTTCTGAAGAAGATTGCTGAAGCAATCAAAATTGTCTCAATAGTGAATTGTAAAAAATCATATAAATATAAGTTCTGAAGATTTCTGGGACAAATGAAACTGTCAATAGTCAGTTATAAAAAAGCATTGTAAAAAGTAATAAAAAAACATAGATGTTATTAATATTATATAGATTTGGCAATGCAATAAGAAAGCTAATATTTCATAAAGAAGATAATGATTAAATTAGATTTTATTTAAAAATATTTATAATAAGTCCTAAAATCATAACAATAAAGCAGAATCTGTTATTACTGGTTAACAAGAAATGCTTTTATAAATGTGGTTGAAGTAATTTTTTGTAAAATTTTAATAATATTAAATTTAACTGTTTATTTTAAGACATATTTTCATTGTTTTACAAAGTCTCAACTAAAATTCATTCCCATTTTAAAAATGGAATTTAAATAAAAAATATTTTGATCAATATTTTTTATAAATGGGAGAATTATGCATATCCAATACAAAAAGAAGCAAAAATGATCAAAATTGTCACTAGAGGCTTTATGAATTATCTTATTTTTTCTAAAACTAAACAAATTTGTATTAATACATCATAAGGTAATAAAAGTCTGATTTAAAATTTAAAGTTCCACTTATAATTATTTAAAATAACACAAAGAAAGGAATATTATGATTACAAGGCATTTCTTTTTCAGTCAATCATTTTCTGATTTATCATAATTCTGTTTTATTGACTTGTTTTTAAAATTAGTACTTTCAAACAAGATCTGACTTTAATCAGAAATGGTTTTGACTTAAAATAAATAATTTTACAAATATGTTGTAAAAATACAAAATATACAAGTTTTTTTTTTTTTAATCCAACCAAAGAAGAACATTTGCAAAAGTTTTTCACAAATTCTCTCAGGGCTCAAGAATAATCTACTAATCTGCAATATTCCTGATACATCTGTATAGATTGTCTACATAATATTTTAAAATTCTTTTAAACTAATAAACATATGTATATATCTGTGTGTGCACGCACACATGTTCCAATTTCTTTTTTTAAATAAATGCAAAACTGGGGAATTAAAGCTCTAGATAGTTGCAAGAGAGTAGATTTAAGCTGGAAGGTATCTCATCACCATCTTCTGTATAGAAGACTTTTGTTGATATGAATGAGTTGAAATTGTGTAATAAATTGTTCAAATGAATATGTTGGAAGTGTATTTATAATATCTCTCCACCATAAAAGTATTAGACACATGTTTTTAAGAGACTAACATTTTTCTTATTTGTTTTGATTAAAAATCTAAAATTCAATATTCAATTTCATGTCATTCAAAATAATAAGACATTTAAGCCAAATAGTTATGGTGGGAAAAGCTGTGGATTCATTATTGATTTTTTCCAAAATGAAGCCATATAGCCTCATAATTTATAAAGGCTTTACCATAGCTATCTCTTCATGTCTATATCAAGTAATGAATATAGCCATAGTTTAATATAGTTTTATAAACAAATATCATGGTTATAAGAGGCTGATAACTAAAATTATGATATACTTAACCTTAATATCAATAAAATATTTAATACAATTTACAGTTATACACCATGGATTTATTGTCATGATGAAAGGAAAGTTTAGAGAGAAAATGGATAAAAAATTAAATAATGGTAAATACATGTTTTAGAAAAAAGATCCTGTTAATGTGATTAAAATGAGGTTAATAGATATTATGAAAAAAAAAATGGTAAATTTAAAAATTTTTAATAGAATAGATTAAAATGTTATTCTAGCGACTTCATGTCAGCTAAGATATTTACAAGTATTAAGATTCACAAAGAGGATTTTCCTTTAAGATTTATTTTTAATTTTACAGTGTTGTGGAGAGTATTTCTAGGTTCTTGAATAATTTTTTAAAACAATTTGTTGATTTTGGTCATTACACAGTTTCTTCTTCTTTTGAGATTTTTGATAAGATTAATAATTTTAAAATAGAAAGTCATTGGTTATTTGGTAATTTGGATATTGAGAATATGTATCAATCTGTTAATAGATTAAGCAGTATTGATGTTTTTATGGTTGTGTTGGTTAAACATGGATCTTTGTCAAAGAATAAAATTAAAACTAAAGATTTTTTTATTATTGGAAGATTCTATGTATTTTATTTATAATGATAATTTTTATAAGATTAAAGAAAAGTGAATAATAGGTTATTTTATTTCTCCTTTAATTTGTTCAAAAATATTATTAAAAAGGATTGTTTATATTTAAAGTTATTTGTTAGATAAGTGGATGATTGTTTGTTTTAGTTGAAAATGATAAATTGAAAGAGTTGGTAAATGAGTTCAATTGTTTTGATCTTTCTATAAAATATATAGTAGAAGAAGGAGGGTTAGATTTTGTTAAATTAAAATTTTTAAATCTATTGGTTATTAAAAATGTAAAGAATAATTGCTTAGTATGTAGTCATTATGTTAAAAGTAAAGAGTTAAGGTCTATAATTAAACCTGATAACTATAAATCTGTATCTCATAAAGTACCTGCTTTAAGAAATTATTGTTATACAAATAAGAAATAAGATAATTTTACTGGGATATCTTTGTTTCAAAAAGGTCAATTTTATAAAGATTATTTGAGTGTTGGTTCCTCTGATAAATTTGTTAAAAGTACTTTATTTAATAGTAATAATATTTGTAATGATATAAAGTATACTGAAAAATATAATTTTATTTCTTTGCCATTTAAATTGTCTTTATATAAAATTATATGTAAAAATAATAATTTGTTTGGAAATAAAAAAAAATTTATTGGAAAAAGGGTATTACTTTGAATAATTTATTAAATAATACAATGGAAATTTTTGATAGAAAGATTATTCCTGGAGTAGTGTATATTATCCCTTGTTTTTGTAAGAAGGTATATATAAATCAGAGGTTTGAGCATAAATGAAAAATAAAGGTATATAAAATTAGGGTTAGAAATAAATATCTTAGTTCTACTTTATATATCAATGAAAAAGATATAGATCACACTATTAATTTTGATGAAGCTAAGGTTGTCTTTTCTGAAAGAAATGAAATACAAAAGAATTAAAAGAATCATTATTATTAAGAATTTATTATTCTAAAAGAATTAACTTATTTAAAAGTTTTTTTTAATATTAAGGGTGTATGGGAGGTATGTGGAATTGTGGGTAATGTTTAGTATAAATATGTTGTTATTTTGCAGATCTTTACACTTGTAGCAGTGAAATTATTGGTAGTGTTTTAGAGCTTATTTTCTTGACTAGTCTTGTTGAGTTCTGAATTTGGGATAATTTGGATTATATAGTCCATTATAGAATTATTATTATAATAAAAATAATGAATAATGGTAATAATATATTTAGAAAATAAACCATAGAAGTACATTCATTTAATTTATTAATCTTCTTCAACTAAAAACAATTTAAGTTCAAATTTAGCAAAAATAAATGTCATCATGTTGTAGCCCAAGATTCACGAATTTAAATATTAGCACATACATTTAATTAATAAAAACAATATTCTAACCTTAAAGTTCAGAATCTTAGAATATAGTATGATGACATTTACTTCCACTAAATTTGAATTTAAATGATTTTCAGTTGAAGAAAGTTAAAAAATTAATTGAAAGTATATCTTTAATTATTAATCTTGGGATGTAACATGATAATGTTTATTTCTGTTAAATTTTGATTTAAATTGTTTTCATTTGAAAAGGATTAAGAAAATAATTGAAAGTACTTCTATGGATTATTATGATTATTTATAAAATATATTATCACTGTTATTTATTATTTTTATTATATATATATATATGCACATATAGAAAAAACTGCTGCCATTATAATTCATTCATATGTAATGTATAAGCCAACCGAAATTATATATAGCTAAAACAAAATATAACAAGTTTCAAATGCATCTTGTTAAAAATAAAAGTTATATATTTTAAGTTATCAATGCAAAAATGTCTAAAAAACTTTTTATTAAATCAAGTAGTTGTCTCGCTATCCAAAAACAAGCAAGAACAAAGTCAATTAAATAAAGAAGAAATTTTAAAAAAAATTTACCTCAAGAAATTAAATTATGAAAAGTAAAAAGCATGTTGTATTGTTTATATATACATTTCCCCTTAAATCTACTGCCCAGAAATTTTCCATTACTCTAGTGCTTCAAGATGAAAGAAAATCAAAAACCAGTGAATAAAGAGGGGAAGTAAAAAAAATGTTATATTAAGAGATTGAAACATGGAAGGTATAAAGCTCATTTTATTAATTATAGGGAAAATAATAATAATTAAATAACCCAGATTTAAAAAAATCGATAATTTATTTATATTGTGATTTACAGATCAAGTAAAAATAATCAATTTCAAGAATTGTACAATTTATAGATAAAATTTACATAAATTAGTATTCTTGATGATACCTTTGTAATTTAATGATTTCTATATTGTATTTGATTTTGATTATTATCCAAATCCATTTATTAACTTAATTAACTTTTAAAAATAATATAACAAGTTGTTATAATATTGTATGTTAATCATATGTTATTTATTTATCAATTTTAATATTATTTTATTTTTTATATAAATAAGTTACAAATTTAATTACTAAATTAATTATCTATTTATACTTTCATTACAAATATATTAATCCACATACTTGCGCATATATATTGTAATGATCACGGAGAGGGGAGTTGAGAGGAATACAAACATTTGCAATAGGTCATAGTTTATTTGAAATTATTTATTTAAAACATTATGACTTCTTTTATTTTAAATTATTTTTTTATCATTCTTTTTATATTATTTTTTTCTTTCTTTCAGAATATTAAATAACAACTATAAATTTATACACTTTGCTGTAACCTTTGTTGATCTTAATAGCTTCAATTTAATATCATATAGCATTGTTTGAATTAATTTATTTAAAGAGACGCAATCTCGCATACTTAACCATTTGTAAATCTAAGATGACTTTAACTCCTGTGATCGTACACTCAAGCAGAGGGGTATAATATTATTGATAAATTAACTATAATCATATCTATGACCAGATCGAGACTGCATGAACACACCAATCCTGATTACCCTTCCATAAGGCAATTTATTTTTTTCGAAATAAATCTCAGGCACCATTTGGCCATATAAACATTGTATAACCGGAATGCCCAGACGAAAGGTATAACAAAACCCATTGATTGGAAACTTACCCACACTAGCTCCAACTTTATCAAAACAGGGGACCCAGCGCATGTATCAATTGCATCTATCACACTTGCCCAATTCTCTAATCATGGCAATGCAAATAAAGAAAAAGACAGACCAAATAATATTCAGCAAACATTTTTTATTTCTCTACACACATACCAATAGGTTAATGTTCTGATTATACATATATATTTAACACAATAAAAGTAGGTATTATCAAACAAAATATAGTTTAACAAGAGTTAATTCATCACATACTTCCATTATATAATTCTGACATTTGTAATATCAATTATCATTTCTTTATATCTTATTTATATTTAATAAATGTCTACACATTTATCATAGTTACCTACATTTTCACTTGGAGATGACATCATTTATTTTGACAATTTGGATAGTCTTTCCTTCATGGTTCATGGGTTTTTAAGTTCAGGATGCTCCTGGCATTCTTTGTGGCTGGCCATTTGGGCATCAATGCTGGTTTCTTTTTTTTTTTCAGCACTTCTAAACAATAATAGGAGAATGGACGCAGCAGAATCCTATATTATGGGTGAGGCATTGATATCAGGACAGAGAAACTTATGGTAATGGAAGTCAGAGAATGAAGTCCAGATGAGCACTCAAGTGGTTTTTTTAGCAAACATGGTGTTGCTTTGCCAATTATTAGTTAATGATTCAAGGACTTGCTCTCTTTTAATTTCAACACAAAATTTTAGCTAACTGGTTTTTCTAAGTATCAAGCTGGCCATTTTTATACACTTTTCTTCCTATTATTCACTTTTATATATTTTGTTTTTAATTTTTAATTAAATGATTAATCTTATGTTTTTTTTTAGATTAATCTACTATCTTATCTACCAGAAATTTTTCAAAATTTTAATTGAATTCCTGCTGATGAGATAGTTTACAAAGATTACTTTGCATTAATTAATTTATTGTCTATTTTGACTTTGAATTATATTTTCATCTTAATTTACATTATATTTTGACATTATATCATTTCTTTTATAACCTTAATTCTTTCTTACAGATAAAAGGAAGATAGTGGGTTCTGAATCTTAACTTAAGTCAGAATTTCTTTTCCCCATCCTTGTAATAAAACTCTACTAATTAATCTAATTGCTATTTTACTTTATTTCTTAAAATTTTCTTATTTTTTTTATTTATTTATTTATTATTTTGAACTATAAACACGCACCTTTAATGCATATATATATATATATATGAGAGTGTTACAATATATTATACAAATTATCAACGTTACCTGTTCTATAATTTACTATTCATTTATAAATGGTAATAATATATTTTTGTATGTGTGGATTCCATAAAGCTTTATTTTAAAATTATATTAATAGTACTAGACTATCATCATTATAATGATAATAATGATACATTGTTATTTCCAAAAGACATTTTCTTTAAAGCTTCACAAGTATTATAATACTAATTGGCTACTTGCTGCATGATCATTATCACTATGGCAACCACTATGAGATTTTATTAGTGCTTCATTTATTTCAAGTAATATTCTTAATATATAATATATATATATATCAGGAACATCTTTCCTGATAATGATGATATCTATACATGTATTAATGTGCATCTACCACTTCCAGTATATCTAAAATAATATGTATTTTATTAGGGTAGCAAAATATTAATTGAAAGTTGAATTTCAGTTAGTATTTAAAAATATATTTTTATGATGATGATCAAACACCAGTCCCTTATACAAATATGTATGTCAAATACCCTGATCATATTGCCTGGTCATTATAAAACAATCCAATAAAAGATCTCATTAAATATTTATTTATAAGAATTTATTGAATGTATTGTGTTTAAACTTTGTTAAATCACATTCATGACATATTCTTTTAAGAAAGATCTTATATAAATATTTTACACTCTGGTATCATCATCACAGTTTTTACAGTAACGATCCTGCTTTTTCAGCTCAAAACATTATTGCTCAGAATCAATGGAGAATTAGCATGAATTCATTGAAGATGAGATAACTGGGAAAATGATACAGAGACAACGAAACAAGTTAAAAGTTATTTATTTATTCTAGATACTTTTGATTGATTTTAAAAATTATTTGTAGACAATATTATTTAATGATCAAAATAATAAATTAATAAACATCATATAGAAAAAATATCAAAGATTAATTATAAATATATAAAAAAGTGTCAAAGACCCATTTAACTGCCATATATTTCTTTTGTAGTACGTTAATAATATATCTTAATGATGAACAGAAAAAAAATTAAAAATCTAAATCATATATCAAAAAAATAATTACGGTTATTAAAATATACATTTTGTAATTATATTTTAATAAGGCTTTTTATATGTACATATAGCTTTTAATTCTTATTGTGTTTTTCTAGATCAGGGATTGGCAAAGTATGACACATGAACCATCTCTGGCTAATCTCAAATCTCTCTTTCTTTTCATCGTGATAAACATAAACATATTTTTTATTTCCTCTAGTAATTTGTAAATAAATATTTTGATGACTTTAGGAGAAGGAAAATGTACTTTATAACATTGTTTCTTGAGTTCATCCTTGTTCTAGGATAATAATTATTGTATATGATGAATATTTAAATATTAGAAATTTGTAAATAAATCAAATGGTCAAAGCAATATTTTGTTTTTATTTGTTTATTTTTAAAGAATTTTTTTTTTTAATGTATAAGTTTGATTACTAAAATAAATGTTCATATACATCCACAGCCATTCAGAAATTCATATTTTTAGGAACCTATTTTTCATCTCTTTGCTTGCATCTTTTTGTGGGCATGGTGGATATATTTAAACAAAATGGTTCTTCATGTTAGAAAGTCTGTTGAATCCTGTTCTAAATAATTTAGTAATTTTATCACCAGAGAATAGGTTTGAGTCTGAAATATAATAATTAAAAGTCTGTTGGTTGACTCTTTTAAATAGTTTAAATATTTTTCCTTGGTTTTAATTAGTCTGTTGTTTTAATATGCTTGCAATATAAATATAAGCTTATGAAAACAGATTTCCCTTGGTAAAAGCTATGTTTCCATCTCTATCTTTTGCCTTCTCCCAAGACATTTCTTTGAAGCTGAAAAGATCACATCACTTGAAGTGCAGAATGAGACATTTTTGATTTATTTAACCAATCATACTTGTTCTTCTTTCTTCAAATAATTTCAACATTCTAGATTACATTTCTGTTAGTAGTCAAAAGTAGTTTAACAGAAAGTTTCTTAGACAATAGAGAATGCTTTTGCAGCCAAAATTAAAATCTTTATTAATGCAGTGACATGTATTAAAGATCTCTTTAGATATTATATAGCTTTCCTTTTCTTCTTTCTCTTTTATAGCATTTTTTTTAAAAATGGCAACCCTTCCCAAAAAGCCTTCACTTATTTTCCTTATCTTTAATACTGTTTCTCATTTAATAATGATTTATTACTAAGTGATTTTTTTCCTTTTAATTCTTTAATTACTCAAAATACAGGTTGCTGTTGTTTTTAACTTTAAGTAAACTTTATCACTAAATTTAATTACTTCTTCTTTTATTTTGTTTTATTTTATAAACATTAATTAAATTTTTAAAAGTTACAAATATTATTTTATTTTATAACTTAGCATATTAAGCACACACAAAGTTTTATAGATTTTTATAAATTTTCTTATTAATACATATTATTTTTTTATAATTATAAATTTAATTTAAATTATATATATTCAGATAGTTATATATCAAATCGCCTCAAACATTGAGATATTTGCAGCTATGCCCTCTATTTATTTACAGAGGGCAGAGCTGAAATTTTCTTAACATTTGAGGAGATTTGATATTTATTTCAGATAGCAGTATGCACTGAAAATATTCAGATATCCATACAATATTATCTTAAGAGAATTTTTCATTACATTAATTTTCTTTTATTTTTTTATATAGAAATATTTAGTAAATCCTCCATTTTAAGCTTACTTTATTGAGAAGGTTTGTAATGCATGACTTTATTTGATCTGACCAAATCCATAACACTGTAATATATAAGTGCATTTTACATACAATTATAAGTGACATGCCAACTTGAAGCAAAATATAGTCCCTCATACATCCTCAAATATTATTTATATAAGTATGTTTATTTTAAATATTTTTCCACATAAAGTTTAATATGTGTTTTTTTTCCTTTTTTAGATTGCTTTATAGCCTATAAAAAGTCTATAAATAAATTAATGAAAATGTTTTTTAAGTAAAAGCTTTTTTACAAGTTAATTTTCAGATTTAAAAAAAAACATGAAAGAATTTGTAAAGTTATAAAAAAAATGTTTCATATAAATTGAATAAACAAACAAGCCCATACTTCAAATATTATTTTTTTAAAATAACATAAAAACCAATTTGAAAATAAAATTAAATAGCTGACTATGATGGGAATAAGGAATGTTAAAAGTTAATAATCTTCGTGCTACCTTCATTATTTTTGCACTTTAGAGGTAAAAAATACTTGGCGATATATGGTGTTGATTCATTTATTACAACTACTGACAAAGAAAAAAGTTTTTTTTTTACTTTCTATATACAAGTAAATTAGTCCCAAAGGAAGCGAATAATTGTATTAAGATTGTAATATGTTTTTAAATGTGTATTTCCAAATAATATTGGCAAGGAATTCTCTTTATTTAATGATAATAGTTGCAAGCATTTTTTAAACTAAAAATTTTATAATATTATTTATAAATAACATAATCAAATAATTTCTATAGCAAAACCTATATCTAAAACAATAAATTATAAAGAAGCTTTTAGGCTATTTGCTACGATATTTATAATTTTTTTATTTTCTAATATTATTTTTCTTGTTCATTTTTAGTTGTATTTTTTGACTTTCATATTTTTTTTAAAAAATAAATGTTTCTTTTTATTTAATACAATTTTTTTTATTATATTTATTGTTGTGTTCATTTTAGATAAGTAGGTAAAAATCTTCTGTAATAACTAACTCATTGTAGGGAAAAAACTCTCCAGCAATCTCTCAAAGAAATAGTGAAGGAAAAAACACTACTCATCAGTTTTGGTAATTGTCAGCTGATGTGGGTTTGAGCAGTAAGTCTGTTTTATCTTTTAATTAAGGATAGTTAGATATCCATTTATTGATAATGTTGGATGATTAATTTGATCATTTATGGTTTATTTAGTTGACAAAAAGTTCTCTTGAAAATAATTTTATTTAGTTTAGATTTGAACTCAAGGTCATAAGCATGATAAGCAAGTTATATTACTGCTGTACAATGAAACTTTTTAAATAATTTTAAAAGATGGCTTCAAGCACCAAAACTGATTAGGCCAATACAAGGAAGATCAGTCCAAATGGAGGTAGAATATGTGTTAAAAAAGTACTAAATAGTTTCTGAGAATATTTTATAAATTATTAAATAATTTGAAAGTACACAAATTTTGATTTTTAAAACAGCCAGTCTTATTTTTTGTGACTTTATAAACAGGGCAGTTCTTTAAAACTTTTAAAAGTCTTTCAAAAAAGATAAAAATACAACAGTTTTTATTAAGAGTTTTTTGCAATAGGTCTTAGAATAAGTGCAACTTCATGGTTCCCATATTTTCCAGTAATTGTTTGCATAAAATTTAGATAAATAAAATTTGTAGATAATTTTAAAATATATATATTTAAAATAAAAGTTTTAGCTTTCATCTGTATATAACTTTCTCACAAAATTAATGAGACTATCAATTTATGATTTATCTTAATAATTTTATTACATTAAATATTGCTTAGAAATTCATCATTTTGATTTTCTTTTATACAGACTGTATATTAAACTATTTGCAATTGAAATTTCCACGAATTAGCTGCTCTTTATACAATAATTTAGCTATACATTCTGTGCTTTCATTGGGTATTTTACATTTAAAAATATAATCGTTTGGAAAAAATAATTTCACAGTTGAATAGACGTTAAAAATAATAGTTAAAATATTTATTTTACCTGTTCCAAAAAGTTCTGGAAAAAATTATATTAATATACTTTTTAATGCAACTCAATATTGAGCAAAAAAAAATCTTTTATAATTATTGTTTTCTGCTAGCTAACAATTTTATTTCAAGAGAACTTAATCTTTAATTAAATTAAATATTTAAATTTATTACGTTCTAAGTCTCTAATTAATTGTTAAATATTGATTTAGCTTTTTTTATTATTGCTATTTTAAAATAGCTCAATTTGCAGTTAGGAATATCTGCTGAATGTAAAACAATTTCTTTTTGCCCCTAAAGATATTCATTAATTTGACTAATTAGACAGATAAATAAAAGTGTTTTTAATTAAAAAGCGTCAAAAATGTAACAAAAGATTTTATTTAATTAAAATTGTTAATAATCTTATTTTTTCTTATGATAAAACACGCACATATAGAATTTCGTTGTGTTTTCCTCTTTTATTGTATAAATTAAATAGTATATATATTTTAAATAAAATAACAAATAATACTAATGAGATCGACACTTGTAGATAAGATATTAATAAGTAACAATAATATTTTAAATATGTAATAGATTTAAAATCATTTTCCAAATGCATTAATTTAAGAAGACTAATGTACTGTGAAATTTGTTGTGCAGCATAATTTAAATATTTTTTTATTTTAAGACACAATGGATAAATATATATTGGATATTGTTAAAAGGGAAATAAACTTTTTTATATAGAGAGATGTTTGCATTATTAGAAATTAAAATTATTGTCACTAAAATGATTGGAAGATTAATATGAAATTATGAAGCTAGATTTAAAATATAATGTTAAACCAATTATTTATAAAGCATATAAAGTGCTATTTCCCAAGAAAAAAAAATTGAGAAATCGCTGAATAAATTAGTAAAAAGGGCTTACTGACACTAACTGAGAAGCCAGTTTAGTCTACATTTATCATAATAATTATGAAATCAAATGAAAAAAATCAATATTTGGGGTGATTAGTACTTTAATGTAAAGAAAAATGTTAACAAAAGTGTTCCCACTAAATATAATATGAATAAAAAATAGCAATATCATAAAATCATTGCACTTTGTGAAAATAGATTTAAACAGGAAGTTCCACCGAATTTCTGTTAGCCAAAAATTTATCAACACTGCATGGTAACCATTAATATTGAGAGTCATAATGTAATTCTTTTAATGCAATAAGTGTTGAATGTGTTTCAGGATAAGATTGAATCCCTATTCCATGAAATGAGTTCCTTCTTTACTTCAATAATACACCTTTTGCAGCAAAGTCAGAGACATTTTAAGGCAATAAATGAAAGAGTTATGTCCAAGGTTGAAATAAATTGGATGCAAAATTAAATTAGAAAAAGTATTGAATGCTCTCATGAGTTGAACTTTTTAGGCCATACAATCTAAATAAAAATGTCAGATGAGTAAAAAAAACACTTCAAGACTTAGAAATCCTTAAAGAACATTCATTATTATGAATTATCTTGGGAAGTTTTTAATGGAAAAATTGAAAGTAGCTCTCCCATTATGTGATCTGTTAAAGAAAAGTCAGAGATGGATTGAGGTCAAAAACCATCAAAAAACTTTTATTCAAATGAAAACAATACTGACCTCAAAATTTTTATACATTATTATAGTTATCTGGAGATGACTTTTATCGTGAATATTCTGAGTATGGACTGACGTTGAAAGTTAGACCAAGTAAATAGTCAGATCATCATCAGTAACTTACACCAACTAATAGCAAACATATATGAAGCCAAATCAAATAGTAACATATTATCTTTTATGATTGCAATATAAATGCTAACAATGATCATAAAGAAACTTTAAATTTTGAAGCATAGTATTATAAAAAAAAACAATTATTAATACTTTCTGTTGCATCCACATGCATTAGTGCTAAGTATCTACTATGCATATTTCAGTTGTTGGAATCTCAATGCTGATAAGAGACAGAGCTATCTAATATGAGTCTACTAGTCATTAATAAAATAATACTCATCATCATAAATCATATAAGTACACAGTGTAAAGCTTAAACGTAATCCTTACCACCATTTAAATAGTTTTTAAAAAAATTATATAGATGTTTCCCACTATAAGCCAATATCTGGATTGGTGCTACCTTCTTTTGATAGTGAAAGAGACTCTGCTGAACATTTATAAGAAAGAGTAAAGTCACTAATACATGATTCAGTATTAACTTGCAATGACAACAATGCACTATAGTAACATTTAGACTACAACTTGGTATCTCATACTGTTATTAAGATAAATATTGTTTCAAATTTAATTTTTTTATTATAAGCATTATTTATATAAATATTAACCTTTTGACTGCTAATTATATTATTGGGCAAGTGAGTTAAAAATCAAAACTTTTAATTGGCCAACTCACAAACTGAAGACAAAGTCAATTGTCAAAATATACTCATCTTTAATATCATATTCACTTTAGATTTGTTTATAAAAAGTATATTAATAATTTGTCAGGTTATGAAAGTGAACGAAAGTTCTTTCAAAAATAAATTTCTATTTATTTATTATAAAATATTCAATTTCATCAAATTTAAAAGCCAACATTAGTAATGAATTAAAAAGAATTGCTGACGTAAATTATTTTTTTTCAGTTTTACGTTACAAAAAAGTAAATATTTTTTTTTGCTAAAATCTTAAATATTTTTACTAAAATCTACAATATTTTTCTAAAATAATCTTGTTTTTTAGCATATTTTATGAAAATGATTTGTAATTTTTCAAAAAATACTTTTACAATAGTTTAATATCATATTCGAAATGAAAATCTTTAGCGTTTTTCTTTATTTTCTTTGATTAGGCAGTTTCTTTATTCTTTCCAGCCAATCAGCATGTCTTTGACAGCTGAGAGCCAATAACCAACAAGCTTTCTTCTTTGTTTAGCTTCACAGGCAGTCTTATTGATTTTTTACTTGTAAAATAATTCAAGAGAGGGCAACATCTTACAGAACTTTTAAAAATATAACTAATGACTATAAAACGGCTATCCTAGCATTAAAAATAATGGAATTAAAGTGACGTCAATCATCAACACAAGGTCTCATAAGCATCAACAGAAAGGTTAATATATTTGTATTAAAAAAATTTTTTTTAAATGAAATGTTTTTTTTGTTTAATTGAATTCAGTTGACAGTTTTTTTAAATTAGGTGATTGCTTTCATGTAAAATCAGTGATTTTAATGCAATAAATTTGCTATTTGTTATTTTTACCATTATTTATAACAAATGTTATTGTGCTTAGAACAATTCATTTGGAATTGGCCAAAATCAATATTAGCTTTCCCTTTATGCCTACTGACACTCCTCCATTTATAAGTAAATGGAGTACCCTCATAGCTAACAATATCAACAGAATGCTCAGTTTTACAGAACAAACGTTGCAGAACAAAAATACCTATTGGGATGTATACAAATTAATATATCCCAACCCAACTACAATGCTATTTAAACTAGAAATAAACAACAAACAACTCATACAAAAGGCTAAATGCTGGTTTTTAAAACCGAAATATATAGACTTTCTTATCAAGTTCAATCTTTCATCTTTGCCCACCAATCATTTTCTCGTATTCAGAAGAGGTTTTGCAAAACTGGACCCCATATGCAATCTGTGCAAATCTGAGGATGAAACAATCCAGCATATCTTTTACTCCTGTTTATTTCTTTCACCACTATGCTCTTTAATAATAAATAGCATCCCAACAGAAAAACAAGATGTTCTAACAATTAAAAGAGCCATTAAAACTGGAAATTTCTCTGCAATCAGACTTGCCAACTTCTTGCTCTTTGCAGTCTGGTTAATAAGATGCAAATTTGTCTTCAACCAGGTTATACAAAACATGACCCAGATCTATGCAGAGTGTATCAAAGGAATTGAGGAAAGAGACAAACTGTTAGCTCCAGACACATTATTTCAGGACACTTGGAAAAAGATAACTTTACCATGCAATTAGAGAAGACCCTATCACCTTCAAGCATAAATGTACAAATAACAAAGGAAGCAAGCATGTAAATTATACTAATGTATCCATTCTAACTATGACTCAATGTATTTGTTAAATTGTTTATGAATAAATTTAATTTTAATAAAAAAAAAACAAAAAAATTACAGTATTTATTAATACAGTTATTTAAAAAGGGTAAAAAAATTTTACAGCAGTCTAGACAACAACCACTGCCGAATGGAAAAAGGGGTTATAAAATTAATATTACACAAACTAAATTCAAATTAATTTGATTTTTGCAAAATAAATACATATTTAGGAAGGTACTGAAAGGGATACCTGTTTAATTTTAAAAAAATTGTATAAAATTAAAGCATTTAAATTTTGTGTGTTTATCACATAGCAGTAGTAGCTATTGCAAGTTAAATAAATTGTCTATTACAATTTTAAATAATAATTAATAAATTATATTTTATAAAAATATTTCAAATATTAATTTTAATTATCTTTTAAATCTGAAACCAAATTATTTTTCAAACAAAATTATTTTACTGCTTGCCTAAAAACATATTGATTACTATTTAAAAGTTCAGATTTTTAATTTATCATAAGCATAAAAAATAATTAATTAAAATTTTTGAAATAAAGTCTAAAAAATAACTGTTTAACTTTTGAAATTTTTTCCATAATTCTATCCTCTGGGATTTAAAATTCTTTGTTCTCTTTCTAAAAAATCTTTTCATTGGCCCACTGGTCTTAATCAATCTATTCAAAAGTTATTTATATTTAAAACAAATCAATGCAAGTTATATAAAAAAATTCTCTCTTTGAAGCAATAAACAAACATATTTTTTATTACTAGGTTATTTATATTAAATAATGTTACTATATGTATATCTTTTTATCCTCAATTAGATTTCTCCTTCCTATTCTTATATATATATATATATATATATATATATATATATATATATATATATATATATATATATATATATATATATATATATATATATATATATAAAACTTTATATACAAAAATAAATAGATGTTTTTTCATTAGAATTAATACTCCAAATACAGTAAAACTGTGAAACTATGCTATATCAATATATACAATTTTAATTATATACTATTCCAAATAAAATGTAAACAAACAAACAAAAAATATTTAGAGTTTTAAATTTAATACACTTTATAATACTAGAGTAATGATTTTTACATTTCTGAGACCATAAGCAATCTAGTTTTAAAAAATTAAATAAATTATGCTAATAAATTTTACAGTAAACCAATAGCCATTTTTTTATTTTGGAGATCAATACAAGATTATGTTTATTAATAAAATTTCTTTGGTTTATGTTGAAAGCATATATATTTTATTCTTCCTTTATAATCCTTTTTAAATTTGATAATCAATATTTCATACAATAAAATGTTTTTTAAGCAAAATGCTAAAAATTTAACAAAATTTTAGATTATACTTAATGTTGTTACTGATTTAAAATATCAAACAATTAGAAAGAGCATAGTTTCTTAATGATGAGACTAAAATTATCTCACCCAAAGAATATTTAATTAAGATGAATGTCAGACATTTGACCATTTACTTTATTTAAAAAATAAAAAGTCAATATAATAAGTTTCTGTCTGATTTTTATATTTTCAGAGAAATATATGTAAATGTTTTCCCTCAATAAATTAATAACTATTATTATTATTTTTAAAAAACTTTTGTTTATACCATAATTTTGCTTTACATATATGTGCATACTATATATATATATATATAAAGTATCTTTATTATATATGTGTGCGTGTTGAAAAGTATATATATATATTATACTCTAATCAAAGTTTATCAACAAAATGTGAACTATCATATGCAATATATATAAGGAAATATTGTAACAAAACATAGCAAATATTGTAGCTTTATTGTATAAATATATTAATGAAGTCCTTTATCAATGTATACATTGTAAAGGTTAGAAAGACCCACACTTTTCATCAAAATGTGATTAGTGTTTTTAAAAAAATCTTTGATTTGGCTTTGATATGTGATTTTTATATATATATTGTTGTTAATTGTTGTTATCATTATTTATTTCAATATCTTTTTTAGTATATGCATTTGTTTATGATTGTAGGATTTGAATGGCAATGGTGATATAAAATATATGCATGTGTATATAAATTTTACAAAGATATTGGTTTATATTTAGCCTTTAGTAATATCAGTGATCAAATATTGGCATTTAAAATTACTAAATGGATTTACATCATATTTTTGTTTTTGAAATTGTTTACAATGTAATTTTATTATTTTTTGTTTATTTATTTATTTTGTTTTTGAAACAGTAAAGCTAATTTTTATATGTAATTTCTTCACCTTTATTATTTAAAAATTGATGATTGTTGTAATAAAGATGTTGATATCAGCAGCATATGAAAGACTGAGCTAAACAATATACAAAAAAAAAAAAATACTATGGCAACAATGATTGACAATTGAAGGAAAGAAAACAAAACTTTATTATTGTCTCCTATACAATTTTTCTTTGTGTAACTACAATATTTATTGGGGTTGATATGTCATTAAGAATGGCAGGTTAAAAAATAAACTATGATCCAGGGTTTAAACCCTCCATTTTATCCTATTTCGTTATAACATCTATTGGAAAATATGCAAATTATTGACATGCAGCCATTTGGACAGCAAGCCAATATAAGCATTATCTAAATATCCTAAATCGGTCTGTCACTTTCAACTGATCAATTATAACCTAATCCGGATAAAGGAATACTCTGAGACAACTATTTTCAAAGGGTTCATAAATTTACATGTTCATCATTTCAAATTATTTTACATGTTAATTCAACCTACACCAGAATGGACAAAAACACATCAAATAGTTGTTGAATATTAAAATAAAGAGAGAACAAGGAAGATTAAATGATAATTAATTTGGTCATTTTTTTTGTACAACTGATGTTGAATTTAACTATTTACATATATATATATATGTAAACTAATTTTAAGTTTAAATCAATCATTATAATTAACAACATATTAAGTTTCACTGAGTATTAAAATTTTCTGTTTTATTTTGATTTATATGCAATATTTATATATATATTTGTACATGATATAAGTAAATTGTTGTAAATCTTTAATTTATCAATATTAATAGTAAAAATGCTAGAGGGCACTTATTATTAAAAATTTTCTGTTGTTCTTTAATTTTTATGCCTTATATATGTACATTATATAAATAAACTGGTTTTAAATTTCAACTTATTTATAAATAACTATATATTAGATATTATTTGTCATTAAAACACTTGTTTTAATTTAAATGCATCGTACATGCACGATATATATATATATATATATGTGTGTGTGTGTGTGTGTGTGTTGTACACAATGTATGCTGGAAATTAAATTGTCATTTATTCTCCTAGGAATCATTTATAAATATACACACAATGTATTATATTTGTATTTACAATTTTATCATTATTTAATATTTTTCTTCAGAATTTAATTCATAATTTTATCATTAGATATGTTTAAAAAGGTAGGTCATGCTGTAGATATTTTATGTTTGCGTTATATATGCATATTTCTTCGCATATGAGATAGGAGTCGTTTTTAGACTTTTATTTATAGAAGTTTTATATACTAACAGTAATATAGTCCGTGATATTGAAGTCTCATAATTAATGAGAATATAAAGGAAGATGTTGAATTTAGGGATCATAATAGAAGCCCTATTATAAATAATAAATCTAAAGAGTTCATACTTGAAGTTCAAAATAGAAGTATAGTTTTAAAAAAAAAAATATTTATAATTTTTTTTAAGTTAAATGATCCAACCTTGAGGAATCAATGATTCTGAATTTATTATTTTAAGAGATTATTATTATTTTCATTATTTCTCTATTATTGCATCTTTCAGTGAGTTGAATAGTAGATGGTTCTTGTGTAGATACAAATGTCAATCCATGCCTATTGTTAATTTAAATAGTATTGAATTAAAATGAAAACGTAAGCGATAAACAAATATTGTATGTATTTAATTCAATTATTGCCATTTGAAAAGAAAATCAAACCATAGTTAAAATAAAGTATATACCATTTGTTTTATATGAAATGACTTTGTGATTTATTTAAAATTTATTTCTTTATTTTTCTCCTTTCTGTACAAATATCAGTAGTTAATGCTTGAGACTTAGAATTGCTTAAATGATAATTTTTGTGTTTTCCCAATATTCAATTTTATTCATCTAGGCCATCACTAATTAATATATTGTTTTACATAAAATCCCCATCTGCAAATATAGGTTGGATTCAATAAAATTCCCTTTGTTTCCAATTTATATTTCGGTGAGTAATTAAATCTCACTAGTCAAGTTAACCCTGAGAGTAAATCATTTAATGTCTCTTATTATTGCTCTTTGATATCTATGCATATTTTATGTACAGTTAGTCAGATAGGTAATATTGTAATTGTTAATCAATGTATTTATTCATGCTTAAAATTTATCTTCTAATCAATGTATAGATGCAGTTCATTATAATTGCTGCCTAAATGTACAGGATCATTAAATAAGATCACAGTCCAGTCCATTACAATTGATATCCAATGATTGGGCTAGTTTATTTTCTTTTATACATATATTTTCCATTTACAATTAGCTTCCTAACTCTGGACTTTGATAAAAATAAGCCAAGACCTGAGATAAATTACAATGGAATATACTTTCCATTACAATATATATGATGTATGAAATGACATAAGATTAGCATTATATGAGCTTATACAAGTAAGACAGAAACACATACAGATTATCTTAAGGAAACATTTTGGTTAACTGGAACAGAAGATTTAATTACCTATAGTTTTTAATGTACATTTAGCTTCTCTAAATTTTAAGTGCAACAAATGATATCTTCTATATAGGTATTGGACTATGAAATACTACAATGAGTTCCTAATATTCTTCTGTGGTAGATTCAAACTCAATCCTTATAAAAATAACTAGCAACTGGTTTTTTTTTATTGTGTTTATTTTTTAACTATACAATCCCCAGTATTCATAGTCACTAACGAATGTAAAATTGATAAGCAGGATTATATTGCAATGTTCGTTGTGATATCTTACATTTATGAAAATGAAATAGATTCAAAATACTTTTTTGAATACTTTTTTTTTTTTAATCTTTTTATCATATTGAGAAAACATTTATAATCCTACGTTTTTTTAAAAATGTCTTTGATTAAATATATAAAAAACTATTTTTCCTTTAGTTATATTAAAAATTTTAATTTTTGTCAAAATCAAAAATGCATTTAAGAATAATCCATTTGCATCAGAAAGAGGCGTTTTAATTTATTTTTATTTCAAAATATCACAAACATTATTACCTATATAATTAATATCTAAAACATGTGGTCATAAACAAGTTTAATACAAAAATAAAAACCTTCTGCCCAAAATTCTTTACCCTATTATAAAAATTTATATTGTTAATGCTATTCTGGGTACTATACTTGCTTACTATAGTCCATTATGAATCTTTTAATGAATACTATTAAAAATATAATGAACACAGTAGAATCATATTTCTGGGATCAACATCACATTTTCCATCAATTACTAGTGCATGCTTTTTTATTTGCAAAGATGATCTTAATCTAATATATCCCCAGTCATTTGTATCCTATATCTGAGCTAAGATGCATATTGCAACCACAGTTAATCCAATCTTTAAAGCCATTCCTCAACTTATAATATTGTTTGCCCAACTTCCATATGCAATTAATTTGTTATATTAATCATGCTGCAGATCTAAACCAAGAAAAACTCTACATACAGTAGTGCCACTCACAATCCAGAATAATCAATGGATGCAAGAAGGTTTGTGCATAAAATCCTATCTAGTGCCTACTAAGGCTCCTCACTGATGAAAGCCACAAGCTAAAAACTAGTCTGGGGATATTGCATGAGTAGGTACTAGATAGATATTTTATGCACAAACCGTGAATCCATTGAATACTCTAGTGTGTGCTAAGTGGCACTACTATATGGAGTGGTTTGCTTGTTTTAACAGCTTGAGTGATCATAAGAAATGGTGATCATCTTACGTTTAGTGGTTTAATACCAATCCTTCATAACAGACTAGTGATGGCTATGGTTATTAAAAAAACCAAAGACCCTAAAATGTATGCATACTGGATTGAGTTTAGATTTATATGACTATATAAGCTAATGAGCTATGATTGAAAATATTATTATATTTTCAATTTTAGACTCATACTTTTGCAGTTAAGTAAAATAAAGAGTGGCTACTGGAAGGTTGCATTAGATCTTAAGATCTAGGTGCAGTGCTCTCAGATCCAAGGCTCTTCACTGTTAAAAGCAACAAGCTAGAAACTAATATGGGGATATTGGATGAGTAGGCATTAGATATAGATTTTATGCACAAATCTTCTTGCATCCATTGATTACTCTGGCTTGCACTGAGTGGCACTGCTATAGGTAGAGTTTTGCCTATTTTAACAGCTTGAGCAAACATAAGAAATGCTGATCATGTAATGTTTAGTAGCATACAGTCTGTTGATCAATTATAACATCAAATCTTTAATTAGTGTTTCATTTAATGATCTGAAAAGAATTATATATCCTGACAGATATCTATGGTCAACCCTCCAAATTGCAAAACTTTAATCAGATTCCACAATATCCTCAATCGTGGCTAAAATTTTTGCATAACTTATTACTCAACACAATTTTTACAAAAACTTTCCTTATTAAAAATTTTAAGTTAAACCTGGATCCCCTATGTATTTCATGTAATAATCATCCAGAAATTATAATATACATTTTTGAAACATATTCATACTTTTCATCTTTAACTCACTTTATATTCCATAAGTAAATAATTAACCTAAATGAACTGCTCGAGAAAAATATAAAATTTTTTTATCTGTATTATGTCATAGTAATTATTTACACCAATAAAAAAGGACCATGTGGCTTTCTTATTGTTCTATAATTTTCAACATCAACAGCATAATGTTTTAAAAAAAATAATGAAGAGTAGTACACCTGGGTCTCATTTTATGTGGACTTATTTAACACTATTTTGAAGTTACACAATTCATGTTTCACCAGAAAGTCGAACTCCAATAATGCGCTATTACTTTAAATAATAAATTTTGTGCACTTATGTTAGATTGAAAGTAATAGCACATTATTGGAATTCGACTTTCATCTTAGTAATTTCAATATTTTCAGTGCTTTATAATAGTAAGATTTTATGCAATAATGAAATTAAAATCATGATTTTCACATTTTATGTATACACACATTAAATTTTACAATATTATAATGTAAATTTGTTCAAACATTGTGCGTGTTAATTTTGCATTTTAAATCACATTCTGTTTTTGCTTTTTAAAAAAGAACGTAATCAATTATTAATCATTTAGTGTCTGCAAGTTTATTTTTAAAAGGTGAGTAATAGCAGTGGGCACAATTAAATTTGACAATTAAAATCTGATTTTTAATTGTAATTAACAATTTAAAAATTACTTACGGTGATTTGAAATTAATGTGATGTAAAACAAAATTTGATTTTTAAACAGAATTGAAAATTAAAAAATTAAAGACAAAAATAAGAATTTAATTTTTAGTTGTTAGTTTTAATTAAATTTTTCCCAGCAGTGGTGAATAAATGTCTTTTTATTGTCATAAGTCTAAGTTCATAAACAATTAATAAAATCATTGTCTCAAAGATTAATTACTAATTACATTGTCTACAGAAAACCATTAACACAACATGAGAGTGAACTTGGCGCTAGTTGTATTTCCTCTTGTGAGAATCTGATTTTTTTACCAGTTTGCAAACGAACGTGTTTTTCGGCAAATAGCAATAATAATTAAAATGTGTATAAAAGAATGTAAATTACTGTTCTGTAAATTATGCATAAAAATATATTATTTTGAATAAAATTAAATATTATAGTTAAAAAAAGTTTGTCTTGTATCAATTTTTTTTAAATTTGAAATTTTTTATTAGTCATATTTTATTTCCTTACTTTTTTTTGCACGAATTTAAAAGTAATTTTATGTTGGTGCTTTGCTTTTATGTGAATTTTGAAAAATCACAGACTGCATCCTCCCTTTTTCAATGTAAGTTACATCTATTTTTGTGTGATTTCATTTGCGCGTGTTTTCTGAGAAACCTATCTATCACATAAAACAAGACCCAGGTGTATGATATATATTTATATGCCCTCAAAATATATACACAGAAATATTATGAAAAAAATTTGACAAAACAATATTTTTCTTAGTTTTTCATTATTTTAAAATAATATAAATTGTACTTTACAATTGAATCATTGTATCTGCCTTCAGACACTAGTCATAATAACTAAATTTTATAAGCTGTGCATCTTAGTCATAATAAAAAAAATCCACTGTACATATAATTTGTAATTAATAAAGTTTATTTTATATTTAAAAAATTACTTATCAACACCCTGTATAAAAATTTTCTAATATTTCAAATGGAAATGTTTATGAAAACAGTGATCAATCACAATCATCAATTTTTTGGCACTTGGAAACATTGGAACCTTTTTATAAAAGCCATGGGCAATAATATTAACATTATTATATTTTATATGGTATTTAATATATATATTAAAAAACTTTCATAGGTTTTTAAACTTAAATATGAATAATATTAAAAGGAATTCACATATTTTTAGATAAATTTTTTCTACAATACATTGTAGGAAAAAATACCAATTCAAAATTGGTATTTTTTCTACAATACATTGTAGGAAAAAATACCAATTCAAAATTGGTGATGCCAATTGAAAACACACCATCTAACAATATTTCTGATCCATTCTTGAACCATAAATGGAACTGCTCCTTGTTTATATCTTAGATTACATAAAAAAGTGTCAAGTATAGCCTTCTATATTGTTGGACACCTTATCTGCAAACTTAACTGTTCCAGACTTATTTAATGATTCTAATTCCCCAGTAATATCACCATTCTATTAGGTTGAGATTAAATGCATTTTAATAATAAATATTCTTAGCAATCTCTAACTACATTACCAATTGCACATACATCTATATACATTATATATATATATATATATACCTAAGATCATAGGTGTACATAATTTATATTATAGATCAAGCTGTCTGTTCACATGTTCAGAGGCAGGCTCTCCATATCTGAAGTGCCTGTGCATATTGGCAATATTCTGCACCCACTTATAAGTCCATATGCACAGGTGAATCTCCAAGAATCAAGTGTCCTTTTCTTGATCCAATTTGCACTGAGTTCATTCATTGTTTTAATCCCTGAAGTTGATTGGCTCGTATTCCCATCCATCTGCTCAGGTGATTTTTCCTTTTACTTCTCCATATTGGATACAATAATTTAAATCTTTATTTCTCTATCTTTAATTAATGAGTTATTTTTTAGCTTACAGTTTATCTCTTGAAAGAAATCTAAACCCAAATTCCTTTAATTGTTTTATATCTCATTATTATAGAGTATTCTATTCTCATTAATTAAAATGTTTTTACTTTTAGAATTTTTTTTCTCATCTTAAAAGTTATAAATAACTTTTATTTTCTATTTTACAAGAATCTAAAATTATATTCATTAGTGATTTATACATATATATGTATGTGTATTTAAGCATACACATACATATCATTACTTGCCCCAAATTCAGAGATCAGGTTTAATCTCTGAACTCAGTTTATAGTCATTAAGATATGTGGGGATGGGGGTTCACCCCTTTTAGCACGCTGTTGTGAATTATGTTTTGTCTCACAGCATTCTCTGGAAATATATGTGTTTGTGAATCACAATCATTCTCTTTATTTTTCCTCATGTCTATATGACACCAGATGCCACTAAGCATTAGAGCTTTTACTCTGCTGATGTCCTACTGATTGTTATGCAGCCATTTTACTATATGCTGCTTATCCTTGAGTAGTATCAGCATACAATCATTTTTTATAATGCAGCCTTTGCATAACAACATTTGCTTTCAGGTGGCCCATAGTTCTTTGTGAAAGAAACTGGGATGTTGCTTTGGCCAGCTTTCTCTAATCTGCTTCATAATTCATTGGTAGCCATAATCTTCCTCTGTCCAATAAGCTACAATTTTATTTTACTCTTGATTCCAGTACATCTTTGTACTTAGTTTCTTTATGCTTTTGGTCCCCATGGACTTTCTCTGATCTGCTTTTGTTAATTACTGGTTGCTGGAAAGGTTTTTGTTCTCTAAGTATATCTATTTTACTCAAATTCCTCATAATCCTTTCAGAAAGTTTTTTGCTCTTGGTCTATTAATATTTTTTATAATTGTTATTTTTACTCTCATTTTGCTGAACCAGTCTCATCCTAATATGGGGTTAATAGGGGCATGTACTAAATATAGTGGTAATATATTAATTTTGTCTTCCACACATTGGCACTTCAACTATGCCCTTTATTCCAATGGCATTACCATTCATATCTAATGCCTTTAGATCAGTTTTTTATATAATGGGTCTTTTCCTACACTTGGAAGTAACAGAATACCAATCACTGACTGATATTAATGATATTCTGTTATTACTGTTGACCTCGATGGCAATAGGCTGTTCACATATTTTAATTTTGATCATTATTTTATCATTCTCTGTTGTTGCCATTTTTTTAATATCATTCAAATGCTTTTCTTGATCCTTTATTATGCAGTTACTACTATTAGTATCATTTCTGTCTCTGCTGGACTCTTTTTTTGACTATTTTCCATGTGTCCTCTTTTTTAGCAGCATTTAAAACATTCATATCTATAATGAAAGTTAACAGCCTTATGGCCATTTTTCCTGCAACAAAAGCATATAAATGAGTTTTTGATGTTATCAATTTTCTCTTTACTGTTTGACAATTCTTTCTTTATGGTTTTACAAACATCTGTTGCGATTTTCTACTACTCTTAAACTCACTGAATTTTTGAGATTGATCAAGCTCAAGTTAATAAGCTATACCACATTTTATGGTTTCTCTATAATTTAAATCACTAATGGCCAAGAATTGTTGCTGTAAACCATCATTACCCATACAAGTAAAAAATTGTTCTGGAAGGACTCTGTCTAAGAAAGATCCATAGATGAAATTCTTTGGTAAATTATAAAGAGCACTATCATAATATTTTCCACTTTCATCCCTACTTTGGTACTGATCTCAGAAGTGCAGTCTAGCAACATGCCTAGAGAGTTGGGGATTAAAGTGATTTGACAAACAATCTTCAACCTGATCATATGAACAATCTTCAGGAGTTAAAAGTTTTGTTAGCCTGTTGGCTATCTCAATAATGCCTTTCCCAGCAAAGCATAATAATGAAGTAATCTTATACTTATTAACTTTATTAATAAATAAGTATTTTTAACAAGTTGAATGTACAGGGGTTAACTACTTGCCTCACTGATGTCAAATTTACCTATAATCGACTGAGTTTTTAATGAATCTTTATGCATCAATCTAACCTTTTACTTTCGATCCCTTAATTTGAATCGACTAACTGAGTACACTTTGATCTGAGGGGTTTCAAACTGCTGCAAATTCACTTACAGTTTCAAACTTTGAACTGCCTTCATACTGAGTGTTGACTGGGGTATGTTTGACTTTTCTCTATTCAAACTGTAGGCAGAACTACTGTTATGGGTGCAAACCCTTGAAGTTCATAAGAAGACTGTGTGATTGTGCCAATTCTATGTTCAGCCTTCTATACTCTTGGATACCTTGTCTGTGAACTTAACCATTCCAGATTTCTTTTAACAACATTGATTCTTCAAAAAAGGCCCACAACTCTATTAGGTTGAGATTAAATGCAACATAATAATAAATATTCTTAGCAATCTCTAATTATGTTACAAATTATATATATATATATATATATATATATATATATATATATATATATATATATATATATATATATATATATATATATATATATATATATATATATTGTGACCTTCTGGTTTGGCACCAGAAATATTATTTGTAATTGTATGGTATTATATCAGTAACATCTGATATTATCTTCTTAAAAAAAAAATGAAATAACGCGAAATTTTTAAAAAAAATTTATTTATGATTTAAAACTATGATTGAAAGTACTTCTAGGTGCAATTTAAAATTTATTAGATGTATAGTAGCTTACTTTAGGGTATAATTAATGATAGGATAGGGAGGGTGGCTTGTTATAAACAGTCAGTTCAGTTTGAGTTGATGCTAAGTTGTTTTATTTGTTCACAAATAAATATTTAGACTTGTTTTGAATGATTCTCTAGTTCATTTGCTTTGCATATTTTAATTTATAGTATAAACAGTGGAATATGTTTCACTCATCATCATTAAAATAGCCATTTAGTCATATCAGTTTAGTGTCTATAGTGTATTGTTTGCACATATTCATGTATGTCAATATCATTATTCAACTTCATTTTTCATTCATATGCTTCATTAATCATTAAATATCACATCTCATATTCAAATATTTATTTTCATAAATAATAGTGTAAAAACCAGCTTAAGTATATTTTAAGTGAATTAATTGAGCATTGGATTAATGAATTATTGAACAATAATTATACTAGAAAATATTTTATTTATTAAAGCAATTGTTATTAGTTTTTATTCTGTTGTTTTTAAAGTACAGAATATTTAATTCTTAGTTCAATTCAATATTAATATTTTTTATTTATTTATTTATTTAAAAGACAGAATATTTTTTCCCCCACTTTTTTTTTCAAGACAAAGTTTCTTGCATAAATTAAGTGATTGTAATGGGAGGAGCAATTAGTATCTGTCTGGTGATCTTTGAACTTTCAGATATCTTGAACTATTGGAGGAGAAAAAGTGTGAGGTAATATTTTAAAAATCTATAAAAAAGGAATTCAACTGTAGTCTTACACTTCACTTCTACTTCTTCAGACTTGACTCCAACTGTTAAAAGATCTTCCAATACTGTTTCATTTTTAAACAAAGTTTAATAGTATAATTTTTTTTCTTCCAAAGTTCAAGCTGAAAGTAAAATATATTATTGTTTCAAAGATATGTGTACTTAGTCCACACTAAAAGATACGTTGGTTCTATCCTTGGCTGACTATTTAAATTCTCCAACCATTGTCTAAAATACATGTAAGTGCCTATACTATATTATTTAAGTTTAAATTGCCACTATTAAAAGTAAAAATGGGAATGTATAATAGTATTATAAATTTGCCTAATTTAAACTTTAAATTGAATGGGAAAGAAGAAAGAAGAATTTATGTTTATTTGTCAAAATTATTTTTCTCAAGTTTTAATTATATTTTTAACAGAATAACTGCAGAACTGTTGTTAAACATTTTCAGAACTCTTTGTGAAAAATTTTATGCCAATTATAAAAGAAGATTTAAAAGAATGAGTATGAATCATTTAATTTTATCTTCATTATTATTAGAACATTTTCGTAATTATTTCTATTTTTACCTATTTAAAAAAATACAAGACTAAATGTGCAATTGAGTGTACTATTAATATTTACCTGTTTTCCAAAACTAATAGGAAACGAATTTATAAAATGGATAAATTATATAACTTTCCTTTATTAAATGCACTTCTCACTGTTGTGAAACTTTTCTGTCTAAAATATTGACAACAAACTTATACAAATAAATATTATTAGCTAAAAAAAAATAACATATTCTGAATGGTTTTAAAAATTTAAAATAAAATATTGGAATATCCTAGGAATGAAGTATGAACTACTATTTTATTTGTGTCGTAAAAATTTATTGCTTAATTAATGAAATTCCTCATATATAATGTCAACAGCAATTCATCTGCTGATAACTGAGAACATTGAATTAGCTCTTAGGAATTAAAATAATATTGTTTTGTTTTTCTGCAGGAACATGTTTGTGTTATATATCCATCAATATTTATATTTGTGTGCAAAGGAATTATTATTATTGAAGAGATGACCAAGAAACATCATTCATAAACTATTAATAAACTTTTGGTTTTTATAACTAAAAAAAAAGAAGAAAAAAGAGAACTTTATTTATTTATTATTTAATAATATTTAGACATATATTAATTATTTTTATTATTATATGTATTATTATTATTCTAGAACGTCTCATTAAAGGCATAATAAGAAAATATTATGCTAGGTAATTTTTTTTATTAGTTTAATATAAGTTTACCATGTGTTAGATTATAACATACATGCATGTGTGGAAAGAGAGGGAGGAGTCCATGTAATGTTAATAGGAGTGATAGCTCTTCTTTAAAAGAAGCACATTAGATCGGTCTTTATATTATATCTATGCGTTTCCAATAGATTTAAAAAATAATTATTTTCAATAATTATTTAACCTGAAATATAAATTTTTATTATTTGTCTAAGCCAATTTTTTTGCTTTAGATGTGTGCTAATATAAATGCACTATAAAAAAATTATTTTGTCCTGTTTGCCAATAGAAATTATTGCTTTGTTTTCCAACCTTTATTAGTATGATACCAAGTCCTAAATAGTATATTATCAGATATGAAATATTCTTTATTGCTTTTACAATTAGTATTTGACATTTTGACAGTAGTTCTTTGCTACTGGGATTTGAATTGTCTGTGTATTATTATGCTTGTATATGCATGTCCATTATTAAACTTAGCTATAATCATATGTTAATTGCAAGTACAAATGTTATATAATCAATCGGTTTCAGAGGAAGAGGATGGTCAATTGTTGTGGAAGGAGTAGTGATTTATTTAAGTGAATTATTGTTTTTTATTATGCTTGAATGGAAAAGTATTTGTGTGGTTAAACATAGTAATGTTAGTAATGTTTGGATTGAGTAATCTCTCCTCTTTGTTATTTGAATATTTAAACATGGGTAGATTGCCTAGTGTAGTGTATGGGATCATGTAATCTCTTCTTTTCTGTGTATTGAAGTGTTTTTGATAGGAGTAGATTGAATCCTCCAGTTTTGATATTTGGTATTATGAATTAAAGTATATGAAGTTAAGTATATTGTCTCCCTGATCATTTGGTGAAGAGATTTATTCCCACCAGTTTAGTTAGTCTCAGAAGTAGACCTGGGATTTGTTATGTTGATATTTATCTGATTTGAATTGTAGAAATCTTTTATCCCCATGTGTTTGTTGAATGTTTTTCCAGCTTATACTATAGCCAAGTGCCAGATAATTTATTGATAAAAAGAAGAATAAAAGCAGAATAGATTTTTTTACAAAATAGCTGTAATAAAATTAGTAATTAAAGCTTGATTGACCATTGCCTTTGTCCGTATTATGATCATATTATAACTTCATAAGCAAACTGATTAGATTGATTAGAATTAATTATTTATTTTTTGACACACAGCTTAATACAGACTAATGCATAAAGTGTTATTTTGAAAGATATAGAAAAATCCATCAGTAATGTATAACTTTAATTATTATTTTAAAACATTTTGTAGTGATCATTTAGATTTCATATCATCAATTTTTATCATTCAATCATCATTTGATTAAGTAAGCAAGCAAAGATAAAACATAGTTAATGAATATAATTTTTTATTTCTATTTTGGCAAAATAAAAATATAGTTATTTAATAGAATACTTTACTTCAAGGTTGCAAAGGCAAAATATATTAATTAATGAGATTCTTTATTTTATTTTGCAAGATATAGTTTTATAAAAATATATTTAATTACTTGAATTATTTATTTTATTTTGCAAGATATAATTTGGTAAGAATATATTTGGTTAATGGAGCTATTAATTTCATTTTGCAAAACCTAGTTTGATATTATTCTTAGGTTTCAAACCCCTTTACTTTAGTTATAGTTAATGTGCATTTGAAGTAAAATGCACAATTCTAATTTTATTTTATAGTGTAATTAGAATATTTAATCCATGTTGTTTGTCATAAATTTATTAAGTTAATTGATAACTGAGTGTTATAAAACAAAATGTTGAACACCAGGTAAATTTTGTAGTTGATTACTAGAAGTATAAGGTTTTATTTCTTCAGTCCTATAGGTTATCAGAAGTAGCTGATAACTAAAAAACCATTTTCTTTATAGTAAAATATATGGATTTAATTTTTGGTTCATTATTTAATGTTACCAATATAAAGTGTTTCACAAATCTATCAAGATGTTTTGATAGATAAAATGTGTTAATTTTGAAATTTAAGAGATAATATATTATTTATTCTTATGAAAATTGTAACTAGTGATGCTAAATACATCCAAAATTTGTACTGATACCAAGGAGAAATAGATTAAATGTTTGCTTAGCTATTTTTCTTATTTTTCTTAATAAATATTTTATTACTCAAAATTTGTATTTAGAATTCTTTTATAACATTCATTTGTTGTTTCATATTTCCACACATGCTCACACATTTATTTTATTTAATGTGACATAATTGTATTTTCATTTAATTATGATAAACCTTTAGATATGATGATATTGATTTCCTTGATCCAAACACTGTATGAGATGCCAATTATCTACTGATTGTCTAAAAGGTTTTATTATTTAGTAATTGTTTAGATGATGAATTGAAATCAAAATGTACCCAATTTTTTTCATTATCTAACTGCCATTATTTAGTTAGGGTATTGCTTAGTTTATATTATTATTTTCATAATATTAAACAATAGTTATTGAGAGGTAGAGATTTTAGATTAAGCCATGCCATAAAACAGATTCCCTGAGATCTTTAATTTTAATTCAGATTAGATAATAAATTCAGTTAATTGAGTTAGATTAGTGTGTAATTAAAAATTTAGTAATGATACGTTTAGTTTAAGTTCAGATCCAACTAATTATACAGTATAATTTCTAAATATTATATTTTAGTTATTAGTGTAATTTTCTAATATGGTAGAGGTTGTTCAATGCATGTGGATGATGGGAGGAGGTGGAATATAGATTATAATTAGTTAATTTAGATAGGTAGAATTTTACCAATATAAATCTTATTTATTTTAGAACTTGATAGATATTTATTCCTATTAATTATAATATTTTCTCCCACATCTAATGTACATTGTACACCTCATACACCTCTGTATTCCTCAGCTGAGTTAGTTTAAGGTGAAACTTTAATTAAGAGCCTCATAAGTAAATTTAGATTAATAGTTTATTCTATAATCTATATAATTGGCGCCCCTGGGTATTTGTTAGTGATGGTGATTGGTGGTGAGGGGTTACAATATATATATATATATATATATATATATATATATATATATATATATATATATATATATATATATATATATATATATTGTAACAGTATATAATATGCTGTTATATTAATTTAAAATTAAAATAAAAAGTTTGTAAATAAAAATAAATTTATTAAAAACTAAAAGCTAAAATTAAAAAGAGTTGTTTAATGTATATATTGTTGCACAGATGGAAAACTTTAAAAGTATTTTTTTTTAAATAAAAAAAAAGTATTTGAATGTACTTTTTTATAAAAAAAAAAAAAGTAAAGATCTAAAGATAAAATATTTTTATTAAAAAGTAACATAAATGAAAAAGATTCCTATGTAATCTCAGTAAATAGAAATGATTGTGTTATTAATTATCAAAAAGCAAACTAGCCCTTGGGGCTCTTATATAATTAAAAAGTCAGATGAAAGATATAGATAAAAATTAGATTGTTTCTCACTCTGAAGCAGAATGTCCAATAGAAGCAGCAACCAATGCTCAGACCCTAATGAAAATTATTGGAAACAGGAAACCATTGTTCAGTGAATCCAAACAATTTGTATAAAAAGAAAAATATTCAAAGTAAGAACAGTTCCAGCTTGATTTTTGAGGAGAGGGTGAAAAGATGCACTTTCACCCTCTTACTTATTTCAAATGAAGTGACTTGAATTATAAATGGTACTGTTGCAGACCCCAAATCATATGGGTACTGCAATAAAATAGTACCAGGATTGAACTAGCTAAGACCATCTCCAGAACAACAGACCGGTCTTCCATGAAAGTATGACTAATAAAGACTTTGCAGGAATTGGCCCAGGAACCAGGAGATCTTCTACTGTAAGATATGAACTGTAAAATTTTAAAAAGTACTTAAGAACTTTCACCAAGATTTGATGAGCTTTTAATAATCAACTAAACCTAATTTTTAAAATGAACTTTTAGCTGACTTTTACGATCTCAAAATCAATTATTAATGTTTAATTTTATATATTAGAGTTTGCTAATTTAAACATTTCCATTTTTTATTAATATTTATTGATTAAATTATTTGAATGTATTTAAATTTAAGTTGGGTGTAGATAGCTGCATAGATTCATTAATGTTTAGTTATTTTTTATTTTTTATTTTTATATATGATTAAAATATATAAATATCGGTAAATATGACACCTCATGCTGAGTGTCCAAACATATTTATTCATATATCTTTTAAGTTATTGGTGTCAATGTGGCACCTTATGATAAGCGCCATTGGGTTTATTGTAAATTTCCCTTTGCAATTCCATCAATAACTTTATATTTTAATCGTTTACATTTATTTTGAATGGGTTTTAATTTCAGGCTATTTGTCTCATAGTTAGGTCGATGCTAGTGAAGGGATATATAAGTGTTCTATATCAATGTAATGTGAAGTGTGTTTAGCATACAGGGCAAAGCCCAATTGAATACATGACCCAAAGATGTAGTCATTGCATTGAAATGGATGCAGATATATTTCTTGCACCATTGACCCCTTTTTTAGCTCTATGGATAGGGACTATAAGTTGGCAGATAGACCACTTTCCCCCATATGTAGCACTTCTCTTTAATTATTTTATATACATGATTCCTTCACTAGATAGATGCACATTCCTGTACTGGATGAGGATCATGTCCTTCAAACAATATCACACTGTCAGATGCACATTTCTGTCAGTGTGGTTTTATGCTAGCATCTTCATATTGCATTGGTTACATCCGCATATCAGGAAGCAGATGGTTTCGCTCTGAGATTGAATGATTGTTTTGAAAAGTTTTTTAACTGAGTAATCTATGTAGCCTATCTATACTCAACATTCTAAAGTAAAATTTATTAAAATGTCCATCTGTGCAGACTGTTTAAAATAATAATTTAAATTTAAAAATTAATATTAAAATCTAAAGATAAATTTTATTCCTCAATTTTTAAATATTTAGATGTGCATTAATAATTTTTTTATGTGTATTATTACTGGAAGTGGCTTATTTATTTATTTATTTATTTTATATTAATATATTTTGAAAATATAAATCTTTCTTTATTAAGACTTATAAGAATTTATATGATAAATTATCTCTGCTGCTCCATGAGCTAGTCACATGGGCTGACAGTCGTAGCAAAATAAAATAATATAAAATTAGATCTTCATACATATCTGCCTACTATATAAATTTTCCAGATTCCAATAGCCTGGTGGCATCCTGTATGGCAGATACAGGAAGACAATAACTTCCAATTTTCTCCAACCATTATAATATATATACACCTAAGCCCATAGGTATACATAAATCATATTATATATAGATCAATACAACCTGTAAAAGTCCTAACTGGCTGTTCACATGTTCATAGGCAAGTTCTGCCCATTTGAAGTGCCTGTGCATATGGGCAATGTTGATCACCCACTTATAAGTCTATGTGCACAGGTGAATCTCCAAGAATCAAGTGTCTTTTTTCTTGATCCAATTTGCACTGAGTTCATTCATTGTTTCAATCCCTGAAGTTGATTGACTTGTATTCCCATCCATCTGCTCAAATGATTCTTCCTTTCACTACTCCATGCTGGATACAAAAATTTAAATCATTATCTCTCTATTTTTAATTAATCTGTTATTTTTTAGCTTATAGTTTATCTCATGAAAAAAATCTAAACTTGAATTCCTTTAATTGTATCTCATTATCACACTGTATTTTACACTCATTAATTAAATGTTTACTTTTAGAACTTTTATTTCCTATTTTAAAAAAATCAGTCTTTTAAAATTTTTTAATTTATTTAAACTTATTACTTATTTTTATTAGTAATTTGTACCTATATGTGATCTGTGCATCTAAGCATACATATACATATCAAATAAAATATCAAGCATTAAGCTAAAAGCAGGACTGGTTTTGTTTTAAAGGTGTGGTAGATTATTAATATATGGCATGATTTGAGTTAGCAATGCCAGTTTTTCATTGGTACTTTGCCTAGTTATATTTAATATTTATTTATTATTTTTAAAAACCCTTGAAAATCTTTTTAATTATTATCTGCAACAAAACACGGGGATTTTTTTTTAATGAAAATATTTAGGAAGTTATATTTTAAGTTTTGGCTGCAGAAAGAAGTATATTGTTAATTGAAAGGAGACTTTTTGATATCTCTTGGAGGCCTTATAGTAATTGAGCAGGGCAAATTCCTCATGTTCACTCCATGCATTCTTGTTATTGAAGCTATTATTACTATATGATTATTCATATAGTATATGAACATGGATGAACTGCTCACCAACACACATTAGCCAGTATGATGATTTCAGTGGCTTTTTACATCTGAGTTTAAGATCAAGAAATACCATGGTTTTTCTTCTTTGTTTCATGATAAGGCAAAATTAATGTGTGTGTGAATGATTTTTTTTCTAATAGATGTATAACAATCATGACAGACAATAATAAATAATATCTCTTATTCCATGAAGAATATAAAGTCACTATCCAAGGTAGTAGCAGATGGTGGCTAACGGCAGAAGATACTAAGAATCCCCTGATTATGGACCAGGTTGCCATTTGATGATGCATTTTTATTTAGGTATTTACAACTGCATATCATTTTCAAGTAAGAAGATTGCAAGATTTGGAAGAAGAACTATCTCATACTAATGGGAGATTATTGGAATTTATGAAAATAGAAGAAAAAGTGAAAAGACAATTGATTTAGAAAATGGTCATGTACTCTACAACAAAGACACAAATATTGAAAATACAAGTGGAGTAAAATTTATTATAAATACAAAGTGGATTGTGGAGATTAATGGTATATTGGACATAGTGGCAAGATTTCTTATTCAACTTAATAGCAGACACAAAATGGAAATAATTCACATTTATGGACCAACAAGTTCTTGTAGTGATGAAGTAGTAGAAAATTTTTATATGGATATGCAAAAGGCTTATGATCAGAACAATATTTTAAAATTTATACAGGAGACTTTAATGCTAGAATTATTAAACAGTTGAAAGATGCAAGTACTGTAGGTAAATTTGGTTATGGTAATAGAAATTAAAGAGGATATATAATTGTGGAGTTTGCAGAAAAACTTTATATTATAAATTTTTATTTGAAAATATGTTAAAAGGAAATGGACCTGGAAGCATCCAAATGACATTATAGCAAAATTGGATTAAATACTTTGACTAAAAATACATATTTCAATATTGTAATGTTCTTAATAAATTCAACACAGGTAGTGATTGTCAAAGTAAGATGTAAGATACATCACATGATTACCATTTCTTATACTTGCTTATAACTGTTATTAAAACAGACAAAACTCCCTATATTGTCACTCAGTTATAAGCAAGCATAAGAAATGGTGATTATGCAATGTTTATTGGTATAAAATCAATTCTGCCTAATAGGATAGTGGTGACTATGGTTATTAAAAAACCAAAGACACCAAAATGTATAGGTACTGAACTGGGTTCAGACTTATATGACTATATAAGCTAATGATCTTCCAAAAACTAGTCTGAGACTATTGGATGAATAGGCACTAGATGGTGATTTTATGCACAAGCCCCTGGCATCCATTGATTACTCTAGCTTGCAGTGAGTGGCAATATGTATAATGAGTTTTTGCCTGTTTTAATGTAATATACATGTTAATGCAAAACTAGAGAGACAAAATTTTTTAAGGAAAACAACATTTACAGTTGATATTCCTACTCTTCAGAAATATTTTAATGAATTAGATTAGAACTTGCAAATCATTTTCAAGTAGTAGTAGATTTTGAACATGATTCAGATTTGAATGAAACTAATAGGAGAATAACATATAATTTTAAAAACTGCAATAAAGACAGCTGATTGAAAAAAGGAGCAATTGACCACTAAAACTTCTAATAGGGTTAGAGAATTTATGAAGAAAATATGGAATATGAAGATATATAAAAATGTTGCATTAAGAAATATTGAATATATCAAATTTTATAAAATGGTGCAAAGAATTCTTGATAATGATATAAAAAATATAATTGTGAACTAGCATAAAAAGATATAGAAGAGAATAAAAGCCCCCAAAAGATTAAGATAACATTTTGTTATTGGTAGGAAACTTATATCTGCAATAAGAAAAGAAGATGGAACTACTACTAAAAAGAGAAATGACATTATGAAATGGGTAAAAGTGTTCTATCAAGAATTCATTAGCAATAAAGAATAAGTACCTCCCACATCTATTATATCTTTCAAATTATCCAGGATTTTAAATGAAGAAGTGAGACATGCAATGAAATTTATGAAGAAGAAAAAAATTTCAGATAATAGTACAATTATATTCAATATATTAAAAGAAGCAGGTGAAGAAATAGAATGATGAAGATGCACCTGATGAATGAAAGATTATTTAGTACTAATATTAATATTTGAAAAAGGTAACAACGATATATTAGTAATTACCAACCTATTACTCTTTAATGAGTTTTATACAAAAATTTTGCCAAGATAATTACAATTCATCTGCAGAGAACATTAGATTTCAACCAACCAAGCTTGATTTAAAAGTTGTTTTAATATAGTAGATCATATCCAAGTATTAAGAAAAGTTATAGAAAAGACCAATGAATATGAGTTGTCATTATTCAGTGGATTTGTAGATTATGAAAAGGCATTTGATTCTATAAACATTTCTTCAGTGATTCATCAAGATATAACTCCAGGGTATTGTCATATGTTGAAGGATATTTATTAAAATTCAACAGCTACAACAAGATTACATAATGATACTAGGAAGTATCACACTAAAACGGGTGTAAAACAAGGTCACTCGATATCTCCAAAACTTTTTATAGAAGAGCTGCAAAAAGTATTTTGGGGATTAAAATGGGAACTAAAGGAATAAAAGTAAATGGAGATTATTGAAGTCATTTAGATTTTGCAGATGATATAGTTTTTGCAAATAATGCTTCAGAGCTTCAGGAAGAGGTATCAGATGAAAGTAAGAAAGTAGGATTAAAAGTAAATGTTAAAAAGACTAAAGTAATATTCTATGGATTTAAAAAATAAAGATTGATTATGATGAGTTAGAAGCAGTTAACAACTACAAATACCTTGATCAGATTATTACTACAGATGGAAACATTTTAAATAAAATTAATCATAAAATTAAACTTTGTTTGAATATTTTTGAAGAAATAACTTAATATTAAAAGGAAATATGCCTATGTTTGAAAAGAAATGTTTTTTTTAATAAATATGTAAGACCAATTCTTCCTTATGGATTTGAGACTTGGACATTTAATGGAAGAGCAATACAGAGATTTCACAAGATTAAAAAATATGAAGAGATACATGTTAGATGTAAAAAAGAAGAGATCAAAAATGCAATACATGGGTAAGAGAACAAACAGATATTACTGACATCATTGAAAGAATTAAAAGACTGACATGAAGTTGGACTGAACATATTACTAGAAGAGAGAATAATAAATAAAAAATTGAAATCTTAACCTGGATTTCCAGAGATTTAAAAGACCCAAAAAGAGACCATGTGTGAGATGGATGGATAAAATAAGAAAGTGTGCAGGGATAGTGTAGAAAGAAAGATAGAGATCAGTGAACATGCATTGAACTTGGAGAGATCTTTATCCTGCAGTGGTTTGATAATTATTGATGATGATGATGATTTTAAGTTTTTATATATGTAAAGTGCTAATGTTTGATCTACTTATATTATTAACCAGAATTTAACTTTTATTCTTAAAGTAAATTAGATAGATATTATTTTTAAATGGCATGATTTTAATTAGCAATTCCAGTATATAAATAGTAAATAATCTGTATACCTAAACTACTAAAACTACTTCAGGAATATAATATATCAATATCATATCTTTACATTCTGTGAGGTTTGTATAACTCTCAATGGAAAAATACTCCCTGGATTTAATCACATAATTCCATTCCTCTAGGCTCTCTTTTTAGCTCTTTTTTCTTCACAACTTATATTGGCCTTCTTTTTTTGGGAATAGAAAATAAAAAACCAGGAATACATATTCTATAATTAACCAAACTGTTAATCACATCTTCTATATAAATGACATAGTTATTTTTCTCCCTTCAAAAAAACTCCTTTCCTTACATGACACTGTTCTTGATAATTATACTAACAATTTTTCAATCCACTTTAATAAAAAAATATCTTCTACTTGAAATATTCTTACAAGTAAGATCAGTCCTTCCAATTTTTCCTCTACTGCTCATGTATTTTTAGGTTTCTCAATGCATCTCTCAGATAATGCAATGAAAACTGCTATTCAAAATCAGCTTATTATTTCAGTAGAAAGCACCATCAATGCATTATTCAAAACATACCTTTCAATATATATTAAGGCATCACTAGTCAACATTTTAATATTTTTTAAATTAATTATTTCTTACCCATTATTAAATTTGCTTCTTCATTCAAAAAAGAATATATATTCTCTTATCACCAAACTAATCTGGAATAAAAAAGCAATAGCTCTAAGCATAAGAAATATGCTAAACATATTAAATTCAATAGTCTCTCATTACATGGCATTTCTACATTTTATCTTCAAAGTGCCATTAATGAAATGACTAAATTAATTAGTTTCTTCCCAAGTGTTAATAGTGTAATTCCTGTTAACCATACTAACTACTCCACCACTCACTAAGAATAATTTTATCAAAACTTTAATAATTCTCATAAGTAAACATACTACTCCTTCACATAATCTATTTCTAAATAAAATTAACTATTGGCAAACATATGGAATTGAAAATAATAATAGTATATCAAATAATACTTAATCCTTCTTACTATGTAGTAACAGTTACATTATAAAAATGTTCAGATATTGGCACTGGAATCCAAAAACCTGGACTTCTTAATTAAAATAAATGTCAAAGCCCTTTCTACTAATTATTATTTCTTACTGACACTTCACAAATGTAAATCCATTTTGTGCCCTCTGTCATAAAAATGAAAAAACCATTGGAACACTTATGAATTGTTCCTCACTTCTTCCTTATCATAGTCTTATCACTAACATGATTCATTTAAACTCACTAATAATCAAAAATTTTATAAAAACATACAACATGGTCTTTTTTCCAATATAAGAATTTCTACATTCATTATTTTTACACTCTGGTTCATAAAATGCCATTTAAGTTTTAATCCCACATCTCACAACACAAAACAACTATTTCTAAAAAAAATTAAATAACATTAAGACCAGAGGTCAAACCCATGCACCAGCTAATATTTTTGCAGCTACACCGAATATGATGTCATTCACAGCAACACAGTGATTTGGCTATTGAATATACTAATTGATATGCATTAGATATATATTGAATATTTATTGTTGATTTATATGAACATCTAGCTTATTAATTTTCTATTTGAAATCTCTTTTGTTTCAATAAGACTTGTAAGTAATCTCCAATATATATAGTAAACCTGCCAACGTTAATTTAAAATTAAAATACATCTAAAAAAATTCACAAATATACCCATTAAATTTATTACTATTTACACATATATTGCCAAATATATATATATATATATTGAAGTGGATAGATTTCATGAAACAAAAAAAAATATGTTTGTGCATTTGTATTTAAAATTTATTATATAGAGAGCTAGCAAATACAAGCTTTATTAAATTAGGTCATGTGATATCTGACTTTATTTTTTTGTAATATTTAAAACTTAAAAATAAAAATAGAAATAGAAATAAACACAGATAAAATTTATGAATATAATTTTTTAAAATAATCTAGATTTTGAATAAAAATTAAGTAATAATATTTCTTGATATTTTTAAAATATGTTAAATTATTTAAAACTAAATATAAAAAAGACTATTTAACTTCTGGTTTTGCAAAATGTAAAATTTTGAATTTTAACAACAACAAAAAAACTATTTTTGTTTAATACCAGGATATTATTGTAATACACCTGTAATTAAGAATTCCAATCTGTTTTTACTTCGGATTAAAAAAAATTTTTTTTAATTAAAATCTATTTTTAGTTTTGATAAATACAAATTAAAAATCAGTACAATTGTAATTCAGTCTTATATCTATAAAGATATTACACGTGGAAAATAGAAAGGTGAATAACTCCGCGCGTGTGTATATGTTTAAAATTAAAAAAATCATATATATTAATCTTTAATTGAAGTTTAAAGTTTATATCTGTGCTAGAGATAATCTCTAGTTTAGAAAATGATTAGTAATAATCATTAGTGTATTTATCTGGGGTGGATGGTGTCTAAGTTGTGCATGGAGTGAGTTTGACAAGGGTAAATAAAAATGTAACAATTAAGTTATAGTTTTGTTTTTATTGATTAAGAAGGAAAAGTCTTACTAAATTCTCAAGTATTCACAATAAATGACAGGATCAGTTAAATTATTGTTATAAAATTGCTCACAAGATGAACAATTAATTGTTGCTCTTCACATTGGTAAAGTTTAAATTCCCAAAAAAAGTAAGTCAGGATGACTCATAACTCAATATCAGTCAAGTAGATACAATTTTTTATATTTGAAATTCAGAGATTGTGGACCCTAAGCTCTGTTGAACACTTCCAGCAATTAGCTTATCTATATGGTAAGCAAGTTATATTATCTTAACAATCTATTTAATAAACTAGCCTAATCTTAAAACTCTAGTATATCATGCCTATGCTACTATGTATGAAAACCCATCTTCTGTCAAACATATATACTATCAAATTTAAGATCTATTTCATAAACATGTAGAAATACAGGAGAAAAAAACTACAAAAAAAAATCTATTCCACCTATATTATTTATTTCAGTTTAGTTTTTTTTAAAAAAAATTTTTTTTTTTTATAACTGTAGGTAAATAACTTTTGAATAAAATTAAAGCTGCTGAAAAAAAACTAGTTAACTCACAATATATAAAAGCTACAATGGTATATGTTACTGCTTTAAGAAAAGTACAAGATATCAAGAAAAGTATTATGTTATAATATGTTTAAGGTTTCAAACTTGATTTTTTATTATACGAATTAAAATTTATATAAAAACATAAAAACAACGCGAAAAAAAAAATTATAAATAAATTAACTTTGACTGAATATCGTTTCTAACCTGGAATATATTGATTTCTCTCTTTTAGTAAATTACAATCTATTATTATAATGAAATAATTTGTTTTTATTGTAATCATTATTCACAAAAAAATATAATATTTACATAAATAAAATAACAATAGATTGCAAAGAAATTGAAAAATAAAATTACATTTAGACTATAGCTATATAATATAACACTAAAACCCAAAAGGTCGCATAAAACTACATTATGCAAATGTAAATAAAACTAATTTGACTTTTCAAATCACAGATACTTCTAAAAAGGTAGTATAATGTTATTTATTCTTGTCGAATTTATAAAATTTTATAAAATTAAGACATAAATATTTTTAGTGGTATCACATATTGCCTTTAACAAGTGAAAATAAATTTATATAACTTTCTTAAAGTTTTCAAGTGAAGAAAACAAAAGGCAAAGAGAACATAACTTTGAAATAGATTTTCAAAAAAATTAAGTAATGTTTTTTTATTCTAAAACTCTGTGTACAATTTAAAAGTAATCAAAAAAGTATCAATTTGGTTTATAATGTATCTATAATTAAAATTAATATTTGAAATATGTGTGGATATATTTTACATACTTTTAACATTGAATCATTTATATATTGACTTGTATAATTAGTAAAATTAATTAATAATTAATGATTGAAATATTTTATGTGTCCCTGTGCATATATATATATATATATTGAAGCAGTCGGATCTGAGTTCGACCTTAATGGCGTGAACATAATTTATATCATATGTATAATGAATTTCAGAACGCTCCCCTCAATCATATGTTAGTCACCACGTTTCAGAACCATAACCCAAAGCGTTAATAGCAATTTTATGTAACTTCTTTCTAATATTGATTGGCATTTTAATATTAGACCCACCAAAGATGTGTGTTTATTTGTAATATATTATTTAGCTAATAAAGAGCATATGAGAACTAAAAGCGTGAATGACACTATGTAATCGCTTGCTCATTCACGCACACACTAATGTCTAAAATTTATTTATAAATGTATAATAGTAGTTTTTTTTTTGTTGTTGTTGTTGTAATATAAATTATGCTTTAATGTGTATAGGAGCGCACAGCCACGTAAGTTTATGATCAAAATGTGGTGCCTTACGATGAGTACCTTTGGGAATTACTTAAGTGTAACCCTATTTATGCATTTCAATCAGTCATAAATAAGTTGGTGGTATTTATAATTGTTCTGCAAATATACACATTTAAACCCATTATTTCTTAAAACATTTATCTCAATGCAACCTTATTTAAATAAATAATTTATAAAATTTGCTTGTCATGCCGTGTGTAAAAATAAAATGGATTAAAAAAAAAAAGTTAGAACTCTGGTCGGGAGGAGGTGAACGTAAATGGTCCTTGGAAAACGATAGTAAACATTTTTCTTTTTGTATATAGTCTTTTTGTAAAATTATTAACCGGATGTTTTGTAAATGTCTTTGTCAATCGTGTACCGTAATTACTAACCCTAAGTAAAATATTTTTTTTTTGATCATTTTTTTTTAAGTAACTTTACTGATATGTAACGAGCACAGACGTTCATTACATTGTTGTTGTTTTTTATTTATTAAACATGAAAGTAAATTAAAAAGTTCGCATTTAAAAATTTTCTTTTAGAATTAAAAATTGAAATTAAATATCATCTTAAACTCTTATATATTAAATCGCACAGATATAAAAAAGTATTAAAATAAAACTGTATTAAAAATAGAAAAGGTATTTTAAAAACAAAAACTTAAAAAGATTTGGAGATAAAATTATATCTTTAAATTTATCTTTAAATATATCTTTGATTTGGAAAACAGGTTAATTAATCAGAAATGGAAATGATAAATTTAATTAGTCAAATGTAAACCAGCCTTGGACATTTAAATGTAAAAATACCGGTCAGATAGGAAAACAATAGAAACTGTTAGCAAATAAGAAGAAATCCCTATGGAATCGGACCGCAGCGAAAGGACCATCGCATCGGTGACGTAATGTAAATTCAATCTTCACATTAATATAAAAGGAAAATTTGGAAATTATTAATCAGTGACTGGAAATTGATTATTACGATGTGACTATATGTAGTAGTACGGAGTTGGAGGAATTGACAGACGCACGGTCAATTCTTTCAGCTGTTAAAGAAAGGAGAAATGAACTATCGTTTCCTAAATTGAGGACCAACTAAATTAAAAAACCTCCGAATGAATAAATAAAACAACGGCTAAATGGATACCAATTTTAGGACGGCGTGGGAATTTACGTTCATGGCAAGCAACGGATAAAGATGAACTTTTTAAACCGTAAGAACTTTATAAATAATGAACATTAAATTAAAATTTTCCATATTTAAATGATTGCAATATTATCCTATCTGACCAATTTAATTTATTAATAATGTTATTTGATGTATTTCTTTTTTTTATATATATTTAAAATCATTTCCATTTATTTATTTATTTTTTTTGTTCTTTAAGTTTTATTATGATTTCTGTTTTCCGATAAGTTAAATTATATAAATGTTAAACTTAAGTCGGGCGTGAATGGCTGTATAGATTTGTAAAGTTATATTAGGGGAGGGTAATCTTAGGTTATTTATGTCGTTGTTAGATTGGGTCAATGGATTGGATATATTGATGTAGTTAGTAGATGTAATCGGAGATTCGCCACGGGCAGAATCGTTTATATATACGCCGCACTCACCCGTTTGCCTATGGAAGGAATTATAAGACGGAGAACGCAGTTCCTTTCTATGGAGTTTTTTTTTTATTGTTCTTCTCGTTAGATAGATGTAATATTCCTATCTGATTGAGAGTCAATGTCTTTTCTTAATTCTTTTGGTGCTGCCGTATTTCGTATTACATTGAATACATCGATGTATCAGATGGATTGATGCCAGTTTGACTGCGAATTTTAGCCTAAGGTTAAATAGGGATAGAATATTTTAATTTCAATGCAAATCTATGTAGTATTCATACTCGACCCTAAATAAAAATGCATTAAATTTAAGTTGTTTATAGACGCTTGCATGGATTGTTTATTGGTTAACTATGTTTTGCGTTTCCATATTTGATCAAAATATATAGACATTCGATAAATAATGATACCTTACGGTGAGTATCTAAAATGTATTTATTCGGATGTCTTTTAAGTTATTGGTGACAATGCAAGTATCTTATGGTGAATACTATTGGGTTACATATAAATTTCCCTCCGCAATTGTCAGTAATCAATGATTTTATATTTTGATCGCTTATGTTTACTTTGGAATGTTTTTAACCGTGTAATCTATGTAACCGATCTATAGCAACTTATTATAACAAGCTTTTATAAACCCATCTGTGCGAACTTAATTAAAATGTAAAATTAGAATGTAATGGTAATTAAAGGTAAATTAAAGTCAAAAATCAAAGTTAAAAAAATAATGTTAAATGTTAAAATGTAAAACTAATAATAAAATAATTTTAAATCTTATATATATATGTGCATTAACTACTATTGAAGAGGAGATTAACTACTATTGAGAGATTAACTACTTTTATAGAGAGATAATATAAAAATATTTTGTTTGCTTGAAACTTAAAAATGATGTAGCAGTAAATCTACCACTCTTCCGGACCCCTGTGGGTCGTCTTCCGCGGCCATAATATTCTGCTACCCTAAAGTGAATGGAGAATTTTAAAAATGTTAATAGAAGCTTGCAGAACTTTCATTTTCAACTGCCGTGCACGGGCAATATTTTAAATCGGACTCTTCAAAATTGAAAGGTAAATTTCAAGCCGCTACCTAATAGTCAATTTAGTCTAAATAATCTATCAAGATCTCTTCTCATGTATTCTTTAACTTTGCTTTATATATATAAATAACATGTAATTTGCTCTTAAATAATTTATATAAATTTAATTCTCTCTTATATGCTCTTTAATTTTGGTACGGTCATTTATTTATATGTGTTTATTATTTGATTTATATATCTGTTATTGATATGCCAATCTAAAACAATCTGATGAGTTGAATTTTGTAAAATCTTTTCTGTCATTTTTAACTAAACTTTCATGAATCAAGTTTATTAACGTCCCCTTAAAATATATATGAGTTATTAATTAAATGATCCACTCACCAGATTGTTTTACGTACCAACATTTTATTTATGTTCTAATATAAAATATATATACTTGTTTAACTATGAATTTTCTTCCGGTGTAAATTCAGAAGTTAAAACAAATTAACGCTTTGAAATCTTATAAAATATTTTTTATTTAATTCTAAAATAAGGTGACTTAATTGTTTTATATATATAACTGCTAATCTTACTTCATTTTTCATACTCTTAAAATTTCAAATCCTGTATTTAAATATTTCAGTTATTGTAAAAATCAACGAATGTGAGATTGATTTATTTTAACTAGCATAAAAAGGGATGGGGAAAATCTTAATGTTTCTTTAACTAACTCAATTGTTAAAGTATATTTTATTAATTTGAAATCTAAATCTTAATGTTTCCTTTGCTAAATAAAATCTTCAAGTATATTTTAGTAAATGAAATATTCTCTCTCTCTATATATATTATAATTGCATTGCATATTATAGTATCCAAAACAAGGGTCATTTATTTTGAAGCTGTAAAATTTATTCAATGTTATTTAATAACATTCATTCATTATTGCGTTTTTGTCATTTAGCCTCTCTTCGTGTTTTATATATATATGTGCTTCTTAATCTGGGGGTTACGACAACTTCGAACCCATAGATTTCTTCTCAAGTCTTGTCCTGAGGATAGTTGAAGCTACCCAGGACCATTTATTTCGTATAAAATGCCTCTGGAGATGATCCCCTAAGTCTGGCACACGCTATGCATATTCTTTCTTCGTATAAAAAGGCCACTAGCGGTGACCCATAAGTCTGGCACACGCTATGCCCATCCATTTCGTTTTTCATCCAGAAGCACGATCTTTTTCCTCTTAGTTATTTTTAGGCTATTATGTCAGCACCGCAAACTTCTTCGTATTATGATTATCTCTTTTGCTTCATGGCCCAGTTTTAATGCTCTAATATTAAAATTAAGCTTTGTTTAAAAGATATATATATATATGCCAATTACTTCTATTTATTAATTAAGTTTATTTCAATCATATACAAGCTCACCGTCGTGATATATATCTATTTAAGAGTATCTATATGCCTTGGGAAAAATAAAGCGTTCGTCTTATTATTATTGTTAAAATAATTTTCATTAAATATTTTGTCATGGATTCAAATATAATCAAATGTTTTCAAATATATTTTATTGAACAAAACAAATTATTATTATTATTAAATACTTTCTAACATACTTGGTTTCTTAGTTCATCATTCTTTTTATAATTATTTAAATGTTAATACCCGCTGTCTGTGTTGGCAACCCGAACATACATATGATTTGATTTAAAAAGTATTCAAAATAATTAATTATTAGATATTCGTGTCAGTGCAAGGGTCTCTAGTCCATCCTCACAACCGTCGAGCTAGTTCTTGGCGCATAGCACTGTGCCATCGATTTCTGCTATCTGAGCTGTTAAGTTGGGTTTGAATTCAGTTTTGGTTCAGCTGAGTTTGAATCCGATTTGACTTGCAGTGGTGGTGGATTTCGACCGGTATATGGTAATTGCGCTAGCCGGAGGCATCAGTGGACAGTAGATATATAGCCCTGAAAAGTAAAGAAAAAGACTAGTTTTGGTTGTAGAGTAGTGCAGTGAACTCTGTGTGTATAAAAATTGTATTTCATCATGATAGAGGGCTAGAACATCAGGGATCTGGCTACGGTTCCTAAAGTCCCGAGGAATCTTCACTGGAGCTGCTGAACCGTTTTCCGGATCGATCATTCTGCTAAAATAATGAAAGCTAATAAAATATTGTTCCAATAATCAATCAATGGTGCCTACATTTTCAACAACTTGGAGAAGTAACTTAAGGACAAGCACGGAGGGTAATATATTTCTATAATGAACGTTAAACTTTCTGGCCAGTTCGAACTTTATTTTACTCTCCTCCTATTTAAGAGCTCTTTATTCTTTAATGTAACAATTTTTTATAAAACCTTTTATTCATGCTACTGTAAATCTATCTCGTAATTCTTTAAATCTCTAGTCTTTAAACTTTTTCTTTTCTTACTTGGCGGTTCATTTAATATATATATTTGTGTGCTTTATTAATGTCGTATTTAAAATTATATGCCAATAATTTTTCGACTCGATGAGCTCCTCTGTTCTATATGCCTCATGCAAATATTATAATATTAATTTCAAATAGTAATTCTCGCCCATTAGAACTAAATTTGAAAGTTCTATTAATCATCGAGTCGAAAGAAAATATTCCATGTTTATTATTTTTATAATTGGCTAATAATAAACTATTAGCTCCGTTTTTCACCTATGTCCCCAACTCCTAAGTTACAAGTGTTTATATACTCACAAAATGTTAAACTATTGATTTCTTGATCCACTAATATATATTTATTCGAATATAACCTTAAATGTTTTTTATTGCAAAAAGGGTCGATAAAGGGTTAAATGTATTTTAATTCCACTTTTGTTATTTTAAATTAATATTCAGGAAGGGCACGATATTAGGACATAATTAATATAGTTTATAAATGTTTTAAAATAGTTAGATAAAAGCTTGTTTGACTTTAATTAATTGGTCAAGTCATCACGTAGAGCATTCTACATGGGTTTTATTTTTCAACGATGGCTATCAAGTCATCATCATCAAATGTTGCTGATGTAGGGCCATCTTCCGCTCCGTTAGGCTGGTCGGTGATCATATTCTCTTATTTAAATTTCTCAAGGAAGAAAGTACTTCCTTTCCGATTCATTAGTCAAAGGGCGTAAGACTTGCCAAATGCAAGCCGCCATAGGACTTCGATCATCGACTAGCGATCATCTTTCAATTTTACTCTCTGCCTTGTAATTCGTCAGTACCATTGCATCTTTGTTCCGGTAAAACCCACTCCGTACTCGTAATTCGTGATGAAGTGATTTAAATTAAAGTCGAACCAATTCTCAAATATATTTAGTTTAAATCAGTTTTCAAATCAAGATTAAAGTTATGCCCTAAATTACGTATCTTGCTCTTCATGAGTAGATTTTCGAATGTGAAAATAAATATCACATTCTGCCGTAATAAAATTAGAACAATCATTTCCGTTCTTAATGAATACCTTTATCTGCCTTTATATTTCTCGTTGGGGGCATAGACATAGAATCCCATGTTGTGTAATACTTGTTGGCATATGATAAGGACCGCCACTCTTATTATATTTATAAATTATTTTAAAGACTAGAGGTAACTAATGCAATCTATATTTTATTGAACAAAACAAATTATTATTATTATTAAATATTTCTAACATACTTGGTTTCTTAGTTCATCATTCTTTTTATAATTATTTAAATGTTCATACCCGCTATCTGTGTTGGCAACCCGAACATACATATGATTTGATTTAAAAAGTATTCAAAGTAATTAATTATTAGATATTCGTGTCAGTGCAAAGGTCTCTAGTCCTCACCAACCGTGGAGCTAGTTCTTGGCGCATAGCACTGTGCCGTCGATTTCTGCTATCTAAGCTGTTGAGTTGGCTGCCCAATCGTTGTGGCTCGACTTAATAAACCCCACACATGCCCTGGAGATTAGAATTGTGATTTTAGTTACTCAGTTAATTGAAATCCCAATAAAGTAAATGTTTCTGTAGAGTGATATTTTTTTTTAAAAAAAAAAAGTGTTATATATATACTGAAATGATTTAATAAATTAAAATATCATTTTCTAATTCTTTCTTATAAAAATGTTTTCAAGATTATTTTTTTAAATGTTCGTTCAGTAAAAGATTCGTTAGTTAAAATAATTATTCATATATATATTAATTATACGTGTACTATATCAGTATATATATTATACGTTTGTGTTATACGCGTTCGTGACAGTAAGAAAATATCGTTAGCAAAGTAGTAAGAGCAGATCAAAGCATAGGGGTAAAATAAATGAAATATTTTGTCTGTGTCAAAATTAATTTTGTTCATCTCAGTTGTTATAATATAAAATATCTAATATGATATCATATAAAAGTCTTAATTTCAAAGTATTGCTTGCTAGCATATATATTAAATGTTCGCTCCGTATTTTTAGTAGTCTCAAAGTAGGCGAAGACCTTCAAACTGGGAATTATCTGTCAAGCGGTCCGATGCAGTGTGACATTACGCTTTAATGACAATAATTTCTAGAGTAACCTCAAAGCAGGTGAAGACCCTTTGTGTACACCAAGCAGCCAGATGCAGTTGGCAAAATGCTTAAATGGTTTGCACGCTTTCATGCTAGCAAGATTTAGAGTAATATCACCAATAAAAGTTCTTGTAATATTAATTTTGACATTTCTTTGTGTGTGTGAAGCCTCATGCTTAGTAATATTTAAACTCCTATATTTAAACTCAGGTCATGAACGCGTTAGCTGTTATTAAATAATATTACTCATCATCAATTCAATTGTTTTATTAAAGGTTAAGTCAATCATATGTGGTTTGGGGGTCAATGGGTTATATCACATGCCCTATTGATCTCATTTTGCTCACTGGTGCCCATGTAAATAAATTTGTCAGCAAATTTGATTGTCAGCACAGTAGTGGGTCAATCGCCATAATAAAAAAAAAAACCAAGTGTGTTCAATACAGAATGATTTGTTGTATCTGCTAATACATAATATTTGTATATCACTGTATAGTTTTTTTTCAGACATGGGAGAACAGAACAGTTGAACAAAGGGAAAGTGAATAATGTTTTTTTATATATTTTTGAATACATGTCTCACTCAAACAGTTAAAATAAAGAGCTAACCAAGAAAACGTAGGTAAACTAAAAACAAAAGGCAGATTACATAGATTGGGGAAATAATATGAAGCAGCTAGTGGAGATTAGGACAATGGACCTGTAGTCAGAGACCTAGTTAAAATTACTGAAGAAAAAAAAATATTTTTAAGCATACAGAGAGTACTATAAGTTGATCTGCAGTGTTCATTATATTGATTGTTTATTACATTATTTTCGTATTTTCAAAAATGGGAAAAGACACTTTACAAACGATCCTCAGAGAAATGAGAGAAGATTGAAAGGTACTGATGATGATGATGGAAAGGCTGGTAAGGATCGAGGAAGCAAATGGCATCCAAGCCAACTCAAATCTAGAAAATGTAAAGCTTCAGCAAGAAATAAATCCCTCTGAAGACCCAAAAATAGAAAATGAAGATGATCAGGCCACACCAAAAGAAGTTGTGGACAGCAAGGAAAATAATAGTGGTGAGGATGAGTCCAGTTACGAAACAGTGGAAGAAGCGGATATAGATACAGGAAAAGAAAAAGATGTTCAGACCACTGGTCAAATGAAACTAAAAGTGGAAATGGGGCAAATGATGAGTCCTCAACTTAGTATGAAGAAGTTACAGACACCAATGCCTGGATCCTTGATACAGATTCAAATTTTCAAAGATGACCCAGGAGAGAACCCCATCGTTCATAGAGATAATGTTAAAGAATTGTTTTTTGTGCATTCGGTCGCAGAAAAGGCCATAGAACAAATGACAGCAATAGACTATGGGAACTTGACGACAACCAGGGAAGACCAGGACTATGGCCAGTACAATGCCAGACAGTTAAAACAATATGTACCACCTGATCCAGGGAAACAGTAAGATAAACTGTAGAGACAGATATATATACAGAGACCAACTGACATGACCATAGGAAAATGAGACTTGATAAACGGACCGATTTTTTTAAACTTATAAGTTGAATATTCAAAAAATTGATCGTAGTGAGACATGTATAATTTTTGTAGCTTGGGCAGGTTATATTATTCACGCTCATGCTGTTCTCCCAGAGTCTATACACTTATGCAACTATATCCTGCGTAAGTAAAGTCATTTTTTTTTTCATTGTTTTTTTTTGAAGTGAAAAGAAATGAAGCAGTCGGATCTGAGTTCGATCCTAGCTTCATGTTATTTACCCTAATACTAACTTTAAATTTCCGATGCAATGGGGCTTTATACGTTCAATCCACGCTAATTTCCATAATGAATAACTTGTTTCAAATACGTAGTAAAATTAATTAGTTTAGTTTAAATTTGATCAATTCTCTAAATAAATTCATGATAAAATATTCATGAATTTATATACATTAAATTGCGTGGATTGTGCGTATATATATTTGTAAATATTAAATATATATAATTGTTTGAAAGTTTCATTGCATCGGGAATACTTGTTTTTTTTTCACCTTTAAAATAATTTGTAAAGTTTTGTGATTAAAAGCTACATTCTTTCCATGGGCTTTCAAATTCTCAAAAACAACAGTAAAGTTTTATTAATTAAAAAAGATAAGAATTCAATTTTTAATTAAAATCATTTCAGACTTTAAGAATTCATTTTCTAATTAGGAAAGGAATTCACAAATTAGTTTGAAAGCTTATCGAAGGAATGTTTCTGAAAACAACTAATAAAAAAAAAAAAGAGATTGATAATAAAATGAGCGCTAGCCGGAGGCATCAGTGAACAGTAGATATATAGCCCTGAAAAGTAAAGAGAAAAACTAGTTTTTTGGTTGTAGAGTAGTGCAGTGAACTCTGTGTGTATAAAAATTGTATTTCATCATGATAGAGGGCTAGAACATCAGGGATCTGGCTACGGTTCCTAAAGTCCCGAGGAATCTTCACTGGAGCTGCTGAACCGTTTTCCGGATCGATCAATCTGCTAAAATAATGAAAGCTACTAAAATACTACTCCAGTAGTTAACCAATGATGCCTACGTTTCAACAACTTGGAGGAGTAACTTAAGGACAAGCACGGAATGGTAATATGAACGTTAAACTTTCTGGCCAGTTCGAACTTTATTTTATACTCCTTCTTTTTAAGAGCTCTTTTATTCTTTAATGTAAATCTTTGTAACACCTTTTATTCATGCTACTGTAAATTTATCTCGTAATTCTTTAAATCTCTAGTCTTTAAACTTTTTCTTTTCTTACCTGGCGGTTCGTTTTAATATATATATGTTAGTGTGCTTTATTAATGTCGTATTTAAAATTATATGCCAATAATTTTTCGACTCGATGAGCTCCTTGGTTCTATTTGCCTCACGCAAATAATATAATATAAATTTTAAATAGTTATTCTCGCCCATTAGAACTAAATTTATAAGTTCTATTAATCATCGAGTCGAAAGAAAATATTATACGTTTACTATTTTTATAATTAGCTAATCATAAATTATTTGCTCCGTTTTTCACCTATGTCCCCAGCTCCTAAGTTACAAGTGTTTATATACTCACGTAATGTTAAAATGTTATTTCTTGCCTCACTAATATTGATCTATAAATCCCTATATATATATATTTAAAATGTTTTGCAAAAAGGCCGATAAAGGGTTAAATGTATTTTAATTCCACTTTTGTTATTTTATATTAATATTCAGGAAGGGCACGATATTAGGGCATAATTAATATAGTTTATAAATGTTTTAAAATAGTTCGATAAAAGCTCGTTTGACTTTAATTAATTGGTCAAGTCATCACGTAGAGCATTCTACATGGGTTTTATTTTTCAACGATGACTATCAAGTCATCATCATCAAATGTTGCTGACGTAGGGCCATCTTCCGCTCCGTTAGGCTGGTCGGTGATCATATTCTCATTTAAATTTCTCAAGGAAGAAAGTACTTCCTTTCCGATTCATTAGTCAAAGGGCGTAAGACTTGCCAAATGCAAGCCGCCATAGGACTTCGATCATCGACTAGCGATCATCTTTCAATTTTACTCTCTGCCTTGTAATTCGTCAGTACCATTGCATCTTTGTTCCGGTAAAACCCGCTCCGCGCTCGTAATTCGTGATGAAGTGATTTAAATTAAAGTCGAACCAATTCTCAAATATATTTAGTTTAAATCCGTTTTCAAATCAAGATTAAAGTTATGCCTTAAAATACGTTTTGCTCTTCATGAATAGATTTCCGAATGTGAAAATAAATCTCACATTCCACCGTAATAAAATTAGAACAATCATTTCCGTTCTTAATGAATACCTTTATCTGCCTTTATATTTCTCGTTGGGGGCATAGACATAGAATCCCATGTTGTGTAATTCTTGTTGGCATATGATAAGGACCGCCACTCTTATTATATTTATAAATTATTTAAAGACTAGAGGTAACTAATGCAATCTATATTTTATTGAACAAAACAAATTATTATTCTTATTAAATATTTCTAACATACTTGGTTTCTTAGTTCATCATTCTTTTTATAATTATTTAAATGTTCATACCCGCTATCTGTGTTGGCAACCCGAACATACATATGATTTGATTTAAAAAGTATTCAAAGTAATTAATTATTAGATATTCGTGTCAGTGCAAGGGTCTCTAGTCCTCACCAACCGTTGAACTAGTTCTTGGCGCATAGCACTGTGCCGTCGATTTCTGCTATCTGAGCCGTTGAGTTGGATTTGAATTCAGTTTTGAACCGCCTGAGTTTAAATCGGATTTGATGAGCGGTGGTGTTGGATTTTGACTGGTACAATATATATATATATTGTAATTATCTTAGTAAAAATTTTGTATAAAACTGATAAAAGACTGATAGATCTGTAATTTCTAATATCTGCTTTAGCACTTTTTTTAAATATTAATATTAATACTGCATTCTTCCAGTCATCTGGTACATCTTTACCAAATGTCTAAATGATAAAGATGTAACCCGATGATTGGAAGAATGCAGTATTAATAATAATATTTAAAAAAGGTGATAAAGCAGATATTAAAAATTACAGACCTCTCAGTCTTTTATCAGTTTTATACAAAATTTTTACTAAAATAATTACAACTTGTCTATAGAAAACACTGGATTTCCACCAACCAAGAGAAAAAGCTGGATTTAAAAGTGGTTTTAGTACAATAGATCGTATCCAGGTATTGAGAGAAATTATAGAAAGGACAAATGAATATGAGTTGCCATTATACTTAGGATTTGTAGACTATGAAAAGGCATTTGATTCTATAAACATTTCTTCAATAATTAAAGCATTGGATTATCAAGGTGAGATCCAGGATATTGTCATATTTTGAAGAATATTTATAAAAATGCATCAGCAACAATTAGATTACATAATGATAGTAGGAAAATCAACATTGAAAAGAGTGTAAGACAGGGTGACTCCATATCTCCAAAACTTTTTTACAGCAGTGCTGCAAGAAGTATTTTGTGGATTAAAGTGGAAAGCTAAAGGAGTGAAAGTAAATGGAGATTATTTAAGTCATTTCGATTTTGCAGATGATGTAGTTGTTTTTGCAAATAATGTTTTAGAGCTACAGGAAATGTTGCAGGAGTTATCAGATGAAAGTAGGACTAAAGATAAATGTTAAAAAGACTAAAGTAATGTTTAATAGATTTTTTCAAAATATGAAAATAAAGATTGATTATGATGAGTTAGAAGAAGTTAACAGCAACAAATACCTTGGTCAGATTATTAATACAGATGGAAATATAACAGATGAAATTAATCATAGAATTAAACTTGGTTGGAGTGCTTTTGGTAGAAATAACTTGATACTAAAAGGAAATATGCCTATGTGTTTGAAAAGGAAGGTTTTTAATAAATGTGTTTTGCCAGTTTTTTCTTATGGATCTGAGACTTGGATACTTAATAGAAGAGCAATACAGAGACTTTAGACCACTCAAAGAAGTATGGAGAAATGCATGTTGGGAGTAACAAGAAGAGATCGAAAATGCAATGTATGGGTATGAAAACAAACAGGTGTTATTGACCTCATCGAAAAAATTAAAAAACTGAAATGAAGTTGGGCTGGACATATTGTTAGAAGAGATGATAATAGATGGACAATTGAAATTTTAAACTGGATTCCGAGAGATTGTAAAAGACCCAGAAAGAGACCACATGTGAGATGGATAGATGAAATAAGAAAGTTTGCAGGGGTGATGTGGAGAAGAGAAGCTAAAGATAGGAAATGATGGATTGAACTTGGAGAGACCTTCATCCTGCAGTGGAGTGATAATGGTTGATGATGATGATGATGCTGATAGATAGATAGATAGATAGATATTATAAAGGATCGATAAATATACCTATATTTTAGAAAATCATTTGTTGTTATTAAAAAAAATCTCTTTGATTTGATGTTTATATATGGAGTATTATTATTAATTATGGTTATCAGTTATATTTATTGTTGTTTGGATTTATTATTTTATTTATTTGTTGATGGTACATCATTGTGAATATTTAACTATTATTATTATTCTTATTCTTAATGGTGAGATGTTTAATAGTAATACTTATATGTTCTAATTATTATAGATAAATAAGGACATATAAATTGTTGATTATAAAAAAGATTACTTTATTTGTAGTGATGATTAAAAAAATGCAATGTTATTATTTATGTATATATATATTTAAAGCTATCAAATAAATTTTCGATTTAATATTTTTTTATATGATTGATATTTTTATTTTCATTTTTTTTTTTTGAATGTTAATTGTTTAAAAGAAAACATATGTAACAATTGCTTTCAAAACTGCATTTTCTGGTGCATGGAAAACAACAACAACAAAAGAGACCATTATTAGGATAATTATTAAAAAAACTGAAGAATAAAAAAATTAGTTGTACTTTGTTTCTTTGGAATTGCCATTCTTGAGAATAATTGAATAAAATAAATTACTGTAGTAAACACATAAACCATGATTGGCTAATATATATATATCACAGCCAGGGGGCTGCACCATTTCTTTTCTTTTATCCCAAGACAATTTAAAAGAAAAACTAGGCAAATTTCAACACAGAAATTTCATCGTATCTGAAGCCGAAATTTGATATAGCTATCTGGAATCTATAATGGTAAATCTAATAACAATCTAGATGCAACTAAAATTAGTTAATATATTGGATTTAACATGTCAATTATTATTTTTTTTCAAGGAGAGAAATCTTTAAAAGAAAATTGAAATATATATATATGTGTGTGTGTGTGTGTTTGGAAACCGATAATTTTCTCTAATGTGATATTTCTTCAATTTAACCTTGGCCAGAATGCATTCTAATATTAAAAAATATAAGAGAATACAACAACGGAACAAGTTGACTTTTGAAAAAAAAAAATGAACAAGTTAAACTTTAAAAAAAAAAAGGTAATAAATAACTTTATTAATGTAAATGACATATATATATTTTTGAGATCGATATTCTTTTTTTTTTTTTACTTTTATTTTAAATTAGAAAGCATCTTGTTTTCTAAAAAAAAAAAAAAACATTTAACAAATGTCAAAGTTAACACTTAAGTAATTTAAAATTTTAAAGTATAATGTATAAGTATGGGTTACATATGGGTTATTATATATATATTTTAATAAGTGAAATTTATATTCGTAAATTTTATTATAAAAATTTTTATTATTTATATAACTTAATTTTTTTTAATATATTATCTATTTATTTATTAGATAATTGGGTGTGTTCTTGAGGTTCAGGTTGATTTATTGAAGGTTACTTATCAATTAGAAATCATCATTATATTTATATATTTTTGTGTGTGTACGTATATAAGATAACAAATAACAAAATAAAGTGAAATAAGTTTTATATCCATATTAAGTTATAAGTTAGCACTAAATGACTAAGTAGTCAAAGATATATTATATTTATTTATAGGCCTCATCGTAAATAATAAAAATGTATTCAATGTTTGTAGAAATGAGTATAATCCAAAAGTGGATATAAGATATAAACCTTTGTATAATGTAGTGTAGTAAATTTTGATGATTTCTTTTGATTTAATGATATTTAATCGATTGTCCTAGTCTTGAGAGCATATTTATTATCTATTATCTATTTTATTAATTTACAATATTTTACCAATCAATTATTCACTTATTTATTTATCTATTTTTATTTTTTTCTTCATATAGTAATTCTTATGCAGACCTAAACAATAATTTAGATATTTGATGTATATAATATACTTTTATTTATTTATTTATTTATTTTTTTAATTTTGAATATTTGGAAAATTTAAATATGGATTTGTATTTATATTAATGCATACTTGTTGAGCATAAATATGTCTTTATCTATTTAATATATATACTTATGGCAAGTATATATGTATATTTTTTTTTGTATTTGGGTTTGTATTTAAAAACTATTTAAAACACTGATACTACCTAAAATCAAACCATAATATAGAAATAAAGGCTGTACTATTTGTTTTATAAGTAATGCCTTTGTATTTTATTTGGAAAAGTATTAATATTTTATTTTTTAGTGCCAGAGTCATTATGAAGTTTATTAAATTCACAAGTTAATGGAGAATAACTTCGTATTTCACTTATTATTTAGTCTTTAGGTCACTTACACATATCATTGTTCATTGATATGTTTAGATATACATAAATTTACTTATTGGATGTGTGTATTAGATTAAAAAAAATTCCCTTTGTTTCTAATATATATATTTTGTTAGTTAGTCATATCAACCTTGAGAATAAATTATAATGATAGGTCTTATTATTGCTCTGTAGGATTTTGGATTTATTTCATGTATAGCTAGTTGAAAAGGCATATAAACAATTTATTTAAATATAACTGGGATAATTTTATCTTTCTTCATTTAAATTATACAATCTATTATATTTGGCTTTCTCAACAATTGGATTCATTTAGATTGTTAAGATCTTTCTTTATGTGTAAGATGTGCTATGTTTCTATTATTTAAATTGGATGATAAATATGTTCTATTACATTTGGCACTATCAACATGCAGACATGATTAATTACCAACTGTTGATAGTCATTTCATTATATTTGATGCCTAAAATGTGAGGTTTGATTCATTACAATTTGTTTATGAGGATAGAGCAATTGTGATTCTATTACATTTGGCTTTCTCAATGATTGAGGCCATTTCAATTGTGGATAGGCATTCCATTATATTTTGGCATCCAATGTTTGAAGCCTTCTTTTTTCATATGTGTATTTTTGTTTGAGATCATTTAGATTACATATATTCCATTACATTTGTCATCCAACATTTGGAGCATTATTTTCTTCTCATATATTGACATTCCATTGCATTTGACGCCACAACATGGTCAGCATAATATGTTTATATACATACGTTCCATTACACATATATATATATATATATATATATATATATATATATATATATATTATCAATAAATTAACTTATGTGGTAATTGTAATTTAAATTATGTTAAATTTTTTTTCAGTCTATGAAAATATTTTTTGCCATTTGTAAATATTTAAAATTAGAATAATCTATTTGTAAGATAAAGTATTTATCAGATTTTTTGTTTTATTATTTTATATTATTATTATTATTATTTAATCAATAAATTTATTAATCTTATTTTATGTTATTCCAATAAAGTTATTTAATACATTAATATTGTACCCTCATCTTTCAGTCAATACAATAAATAGAAAATAAAACTAGCTCAATAATTAATAATGTTCCAGCACTAAAATACTTATAATCTTAATATAATAAAAAATAAAAATATCCTATAATAATTTCTACATTGGAGTAGCTCTAAATAATTAATAAATAAGATATGGTTCAATTTATGAAAATTAAATTAATAAAATACTAATAATATCATGAGACAATTTAGTGAAGGTAAAGCAGTAATGAATTACATTGAGCCTATATCCCATAGAATAAATCTCAATGGCATAAGAACACTCCCCCCCCGCCACTCTATTATTTTCAATAATAATAAATTCATAGTATTCTTAAGACTTTTAAAAATAATAATTAATTTAGTACAATATTACTAAACTAAACTCTAATCTCTTTTGCTAAAATATAATTATAATTATCTCAGATTCTTGAAAATAAATCTAATCAATTTTAAAATATTTCCTATAGCCAAGTATGATAAGGGATTTTGTATCATTCCTAACTATACCTAAACAATAATAATAACAATAATAATATTCTTACTCCTAATTAAGTAATTATTAATCCTATCTACTATTGAATACTATGACAACTAATAATAATGATAATAACAATGATATTAATAATAAAATTCTTTTATTTCTCATGTAGCGTCTTAATATGGCATAATCTGAAATATGTGGCAACAAACAATATTAAAATTCTATGCAGTAAATTGTGTGATTAATAATGACTATAATAATATTATTGCAAAAGAAAAATTATTCAAATATCATATTTTGGATAATTATTATTTCTTAAAAAATAAATAATTTATTTATACTGTGCAAATGTATCGTATTTATTTTGGATTCTGTTAATCATGTATTTGTGATGGTGAATAAATTAATCAAAATAACACAGAGATTTATAAAAACAAGTTTAAGAAAATTATTGTACTTTTCATTAAAACAAAACTATTTACAGTATGTACAAGTTTCGCTAGATAAAAGCTAACAAAATACAAATTTAACTAAAGTAAGATTGAGTTACACTTTTCAAAATTATAAAAAAAATCAAAAGAAATAAACCTTCACTCTGGCTTATGCATTATTTATTATACACATTATAAAATAAAATTTTAATTTAGACCTACACTTAATAGTCTAATTAAATCATTTTCTAATTAAATAAATAGGCAATAGAGCTTTTATAAATGTACACAAGAATATAAATACTTAAAATAATGTTCATTTTGAAAATATGTTTTAAGGTTCGTTCAATAAATAAAAATTGAATTTAACAAAAATAGTGTTGATGCTATACTAGGTACTTTTTGCTTGGCACCACAAAAACTCTTATGTGTGTTTCTTTTTTTTTTCAGAAACAATATAAACTAATATTCATAAAATACAAGCATTCATCACACTTTGTGTTATTCATTTTGATGTTTCATCTTTTAAAAATATGCATTGATTTGTGTAAAATCAAAAAAATATCAAAATTAATTTAAAAATATCATGAATAATTGTATTTTTTTTTATCCTCAAAACTGTTTAATAAAATTTGAAAAAGTATTTATGATTCTTTATTAATTTACTATCAGCATTTATATTTAATTTCATTTGTGTTTCATCTTAATCCAAACAAGAAAAACCTATCTTACTTCCTTTTGAAAAAAAAATACGTCAATCCCAAATTATTTATTATTTGTCTTTTATAAAATACTATGCTATACACATAATAACTCTTGAAATTAAGATAGCAATACAATGCATAGGACATGAAGGAATGACTAGAGTAAAGACTCAATAGTGTAGAATATATTTAATAAGCCACATAGAAACAGTGTGAAAAAACCTTCAAAAATAATGTCTAGGCTATTTATTCAGCTCCTACAGATCATTTTAAAAATACAACATATCAATACTTCCCATGAAAAATACATACAAGACACACTGTACTTGTATAAAACTACTAAGATCAAATATAGTTATTTTGCTACCTTCTTAACATGTCCTACATATAAGGTATCCAAAAGTTTCTTTATGTATCACTATCGATTAAAACTCCAAAATAGATCAACAATCCACATTGCAAAATAACTAGCATTACTCTTAATAACAAACAAAGTTAACATATGATATTATCAATCCAGAACTACTATAAGAAAAAGGTTTGATTCACTTAAAACTCAGCAATAAAAAATACAAGTAACTGATTTTAAAACATTAGAATCAATACTCAAATATTTAAAAAGTATGGTTTATTCAGTAAAGAATCATGAAAGATTATGAACATCAATAAATTATCTTAAACTTTGTAATATAAAAAAGACAATGTATATGCATATCTCTTTTTAAAATCATAGCTTATATCTCAGAATAATAATAAAATTTATATGTGTAATTAATGCACTCATACTCATGTTCATATATTCATATGATAAATAAAAGCAATATTTTTAAAAATATTTCAAGCAACTCTATAAAAAGAAAAGTAAATAAAATATATGTCACAATAATTAAAATAATTTTTAAATTACCTAATGGCTTTACGATTTGTGTCTTCAGTCCAAATTCAGCATAAGAAAAACATATTAATCAAAAATATCGGTCATCCAATACACACTATTATACTTTTAAAATGTTTGTAAAACTTTAAAATATTAAAAGATTTAAAAATAAATAAATTAACATTAATATTGTTAGAATAAAGAGAAAAAACATATTTAAAATGTAACCTTTCCTATCTTAACAATACATTCTAATACTAAGGTTAGTATATTTAAAATAATTCAAAACTAAATTTACATAATCCAATTTATGTTTGTTTTCCAATATTAAGTTCAACTAAAAGTTCTTTTATTGCAATTCAATGCTTCTAATAGGAAACCTTTCCAGTTACCATGTGACAAATATTGTCTGAACGTTTTCTAACACATAACTCTCTCTTCTTCTCCCACAGCATGTACATTGACAAATAAAAAATAATAATGTTGACTTTTAAATCCAAAAAAAAAATTGAAAATTTATTGTTAATCCTGTTCTTGAAAGTCCTTTAATATGGTATATTGTCTGTTGCTTTCCTAGGATAACAACTATTAATGTGATATCACTTTTTTTTAAAAAAAATCTCCTATAGGTAAGTTCCATTGTCTTCCATTCATGTGAATTATATTGGCTTCCAGATGCATCATTAATGCCTATTCAAAATTAGTCTGTCTGCTAGCAGAAAATAGGCATTTTTCCATTTTTTTTCTTTAAAATATTAATATCTTATAATGCAGATATATAGTAATAAATAATTTTATATTTAAATATTCCATAGGTTATTTATTTAGTCCTGGTAATATTTTTTGATTACCCATTTATTTATTTTTTGATGTATATTTAAGAGAACAAGTTTTTATTATATCAAAAATATTCATGTATTTTCAGCAATAACTTGTCAAAGTAATTATATTCATAATAACTTTTATTTTTTACTTTTCATCATTTTTTCAAAAATATTTAAATAACTTTTAAATAAATATCTCTTTAAATATTGCTGTTCTTTTAAAATAAATAGTCAATAGTATAATAAAGAATGATATATATTTTATACTATACTTTCATCTTGAATATTTTTATAACTTTAAAGAAACATTTCGTTTTAGCCTTTTCCAGGTAATTTTATTATCCTGATAATATTTTTTTAAAGTTCTTATACACAAGCATATTAGTTCTCTGAGTGATATTTCCAAATAATATCCTCCTTAAAATCCAAAGTATTTTATAAAAATAATCTTAACAGTTTTTAAATAACACAAAAAAAATTATACTTTCCTCAGTCAACTGTTTTTCCAATGCTATCCCTCCACACATTACTTCAAGTATATGCTCAATAATTACTATGAACTTGTCTTAAGTTTTAAATAGAAAAAACTAACAGGAAATTAATTGGTTTTAGGAAAACATTCTTATTTTAACTTAATAAATTTTATATTCCTTTACACTTTTTTAAAAATAATAAAAATTTAAAAATTGAGACTAATTGACTTATAATATACTGGGTACTATTTAAAATAATAAAAATAAAAGAAGTAGTAATGATAAGTGTCAAGAAGTGAATGCATTCATTTATATACCAGCCCTAACTTATAATCTGATTACCCTCAGCTTACAAAAATAATTTGCATAAATATCAATTTCACATTTTTATAATTTGAAATAATATGATGAGTCACCATTCATAACGTAAATATTATTACAATATTTAATTCTAAATTAATTTTATAATTATATCTATCAAATTAAACATTTTAAATCAACATATTTTAAATAATATTTTATCAATTTATCTAACATTTAACTTTAATGTATTTATTTTTTTAGTTTATCTTTACTAATTACAATTATTTTAAAAAGAATTAAATAATTTCCTATATTTATTTTTATGATATTCAAATGTTTTCAATTTTTTTCAAAACAATTCTGAAAGTAATTTTGAAACTTTCTTTAAAAACCTTGCAAGCATAGAATAAAAATACAAATCCATTTACTTCTGTTTAAAACCCTCTAATCACCACTCCATCCTTTTTGTCTTTTTAAAATATGCATTACATTGTTTGAAGTGTTTTAATTATAGAATAAAAATACATGCATTGTTAGTCACATGACTATAATCCCAGACAAATGTTGAAATTTTTTGTATTCACTGTCTGAAAATAGCTTAATTAAATATTTAACTACAAAATATTATATTATAAAAGTAATAAAATATAATGCTAGAATTTGGAATAATAAATTTTGATATTATTTAAGCAATAAATAAAATTGAATACACTTGTATATCCCACAAAAATACTAAAACTTTTAATAAATAATTATAATATAAATTTAAATCCACTTTTATTAAAATACATCAATTTTAAATCATTATTTAAAAATTGGTTTTCTACATCTTGTTTAACAAGACTTTTTAATACATCATTTTCATTATTCTCACTATGGCCAGTTTTCCCAACCATACCTTTAACTTCATTTTAACAAATATTTTAAAAACCCTATAAACATTACTATATCACTTACAATACTTAAATCTCTTTTAATTTAATTTTTTTTAAGAAATTGACTTTCAAAACCTATTTAGACCTAATAAAAAGAGTGCAATATATATAATATTTAAATATGAGTATATTGTCTACACTGAACTTAATGCAAGTAGAAGGGATTTAAACTCAGATTTTCAAGCTCCCTATAACCTATTCATTCCACCTTATACAACCAATACACATGATCATATACAGGTGAAATGATAAATGATCTCCAATATACATATTGCATGCTGAACCAGCACTCATTAGTTAATCCAGATCTTCAATGATATGGATGGCTGAAGAGTTGGAAGCCTGTCCATTAAAATTTGAAGATTTGCTATCTTAATATGAACTGAGAATTTATTATATATGTGTGTGAGAGAAATAATAATCTGAACCAACTGATGAGTGCTAGTTCAGCGTGAAATATGTAGTATGTTGGAAATTATTTATTTTTTTACATGTGTATCAGCTGTATAAGATGGAGTGAATAGTTGTAGGGAGCTTGAAAATCTGAGTTCAAATCCTTTCTAATATGTTATATTATAATGCAATATTTTTAATGAAAGATTTGTTATACCCTGATTTTTTACACCTATAAATTTTAACTGCAGTTTTTTGATCTATATATTAGATCTAGAATGACATTTAAAAGAAATCCTTTTTGGGATGCATCAGCTTGTCACTTTACTTTGCTCTTGGCCTGATGAGGTTGTTTTAGGTTAAGGGCTTTCTAATTAGATTGATTTAAATGGATAACTTCACACATTCAAGATTTTCATATATATATGTTGATATGAAGATTTTCATGGGTTGCATAGATAAAAGACTTATTTTGTGGATTCATCCATGTTAACGAAATTTAAATATTCACAAATCATCCACTGGGTGATAAAAGGTAGAAAGATAGTTGTAGAGGCACTACAATCACTGATTTGAAAAAAAAATGTTAAAGTTCCACCAATAGCAAAAATGTTAAATTAAGAATGTTTTTTAAAAAAATATTTCGAAATAGGAGTTTGCATGTATCATCTCACTTATTGGTACAATCTGGCCTTTTAAGTATCTCAATGGCTTCTCTAATTTTGCACTGGTAGAGATTATCACATCTGGATATGATGTTGGTACTAGAAAAATCAATTTTATGACCTGAATCTATAGTATGGAATGAGAGTGCTGATGATGATGAGTGTTGTTTAACTGCATTAGCATGCTCATCTCTCTTAACACTGATGTGATGATTACTCATACCTATGTAAAAGTTTTACAATTTTTACATGAGATTGGATAAAGACCATGAGATTCAAGAGGGATTAAATCCTTAGGCTTGTTTATTAAATTGCTGATCTTTTGATGAGTAGAAAATGTTGTATCTATATTATAGCATTTTAATATACATCCAATACTGTCTATAGTTCCTTTTACATATGGAACACAAATCCTAATAGCTGATTTATCATCTTTTTGTTTCCTATTTTGTTCATTTTGGGCTTGAAATAAGGCTTTTTTTTTATAAATTTATAATTATAACTATTTGCTAATAAAACACTATTAATATGATTTACTTCTTCTTTCAGATGTGACTTATCTGAAAGGTTAATCTCTCTATTTAAAAGAGTTTTGGCTACAGAAACTATCTGAGTTGGGTGATGATGAGAATGGAAATGGAAATATCTGTCTGTGTGTATTCTTTCTGTAAATCAAAAAAGATAAACTATTTGGTGTTCTGCTGACTAGAACATCAAGAAAAGGGAGTTTTCCATCAGACTCTGTCTCCATTGTAAATTTAATATGAGGATAGTTTCTGTAGCCCAAACTCTTTTAAATGGAGCAATTAACCTTTTAGATAAGTCACATCTGAAAGAAGAAATAAATCATATTAATAGTGTTTTATTAGCAAATAGTTATAATTATAAATTCATTTTAAAAAAGCCTTATTTCAAGCCCAAAATGGACAAAATAGGAAACAAAAAGATGATAAATCAACTATTAGGATTTGTATTCCATATAAAAAAGGAACTACAGACAATATTGGACATATATTAAAATACTATAATATAGATACAACATTTTCTACTCATCAAAAGATCAGCAATATAATAACTAAGGTGAAGGATTCAATCCCTCTTGAATCTCATGATGTTTATCCAATCTCATGTGAAAATCATAAAGATTCTTACATAGGTGTGAGTAATCATCACATCAGTGTTAAGAGAAATGAGCATGCTAATGCAGTTAAACAACACTCATCATCATCAGCACTCTCACTCCATACTATAGATTTAGGTCATAAAATTGATTTTTCTATTACAAGTATCATATCCAGATGTGATAATCTCTACCAGTGCAAAATCAGAGAAGCCATTGAGATACTTAAAAGGCCAGGGTGTATTAATAAGCAAAATGATACATACAAACTTCCTCCTATTTGGAAAGATTTTTTAAAAAAATATTCTCAATTTAACATTTTTGCTATTGGTGGAACTTTAATGTTTTTTTTTTTTCAAATCAGTGATTGTAATGCCTCTACAACCGTCTTTCTACCTTTTATCACCCAGTGGATAACTTGTGTGATCAAGTCAAAATGGCGGTATATCAATATTTAAATTTTTTTAACATGGATGAACCCGTAAAATGTCTATATATATATATATATGATTGCATGTGTTCAGAAGAATTGTGATTGTGGACATCTATATAATTTTTTAGGAATTATTTATATGGTATTGTAGTAATTAAGTCCCCCTTTAATGTCAGTTTACTTCATTTATATGTTTTATCTATGGCCATTACACTCATTGTATCAGATGACCCTTAGTAATAATATAATGATTTCAGCAGTTTTGACATATTTAGTTTTATAATTGTAACTAGCATTTATGTTCATGCATGAGCAAAAAATATTGATGACTACCCTTTTATAACATTATACCCCATGTTTGGCATTGGCTTGATAATGGTTGGCTTAAGATTTTATACTATATCTTTTTAAATTCAGGAGATGACTGTTTATTAATTCGTTGTGACTACTCTGGTTATTTGTTACTTGCTGCAGTGGTTACATCTATAACTTATATTTAATTGAATTTAATCTGTTAACTTTTGCTGATTCTTGGCTCATTTGCTGACTCTTTTGCTCTAATTCAGTTGAATAAAAAAACCACTCTCCAAGCTATTATAATATAATTATATAACAATTCATAATTTTCTTTTCAAAATGCTTTACATAGTATTGAAGATATTTTGTTATTTTCAAGAAATTTGGTTAAAATTTTATAGAATTATTTTTAGAATATCCTTTATTTAATAATAAATTATTCCTTGAAATAATAAGCTTGCAATATTCATGTTGGATTGTTAAATCTTCAAAATTTTATACTTCTTAATCAACATCTAATTAATCAAAATTATTTTTTATTTATTTATTACAGTTGAAAATGTAAATAAATTCTATAAATTATAATTATTTTAATTAATCTAATTATGGCCTATACAGTGGTTTAAATTCTCATATAATTTTTTAGATCGGAAACAATTTTCAGTTAAACAAAATCTTTTTTTTTTTTCACTCCTAACAAAATCAATATTTTTTTCTAAAATCTTTCACTCAAATTTGCCTGAAAGTTTATGATGATGGTATATTATATGTGATAATATGTTGTTGTATATCCATCATCTATTAGTAAGTGGTGAATGTATAAAAAAATGTAAACCTTATTTAAACTTTTTAAATACAAACAACCCAGGGTTGTTTATTTGTCTATTAATACTAATAAGTTATTTGCAGTTGAAAAGTTTAAATAAAGTTTCAAATTTTCTGTGCTTTCAAAATTTACTGATAGAGTATGGAAATAGTCCAATATATTATCACATCTTTAATCACTATATTAATATTCTTAAATTTATTCTAAAACAGTTATGTATGAAGAAAATTTATATAGAAATTTGAATTATCAATATTATGTAGTATTTTTTTAAAAAAAAACTTTGCTTTTAACCATATAGCTTCAATAACGATATATATATATATATATATATATAAAGAAAACTGTATATGTGCATAAAATTGATTAAATTTACATTGCATATGAATTTTATTTGAATCTAGAAAAAGAGTTTGATATTTCTATATTTTTGTTAAAATATTTGAATAGAGTTTTAATTAATTATTTATTTATTTTAATATATTTTCTTTTATAGTTTTTAAAATTTATTAATGTTACCACTGACATTTCGGAAATTTTAACACATTGACATTTTTTATGTTAAAATTTATTTAAATTTCGTTTTTGAATTTCTAATTTTTTGTCAATTTTTTGAGAATTGTTTTAAAAACTGGTTGATTTTTAGAAGTTTGTGTTAATAATTAAACTATTTTGTTATAACTAATTTAATATTTTTAATCCCCTAAATTATACTGATTAAACATACGTAAACTTTTATTTATTCAATAAAAGAGTTAACTTACAAAAATATTTAGACTGCTAAGGCAGGATTATAAAATAATTTAGATTATGGGAAAAAGTTTTAGAATATAGATAAGTGGCAACTATTACATACATAATGAGATCTTTGACATTGTAGTAAAGATATAGGGAAAACAATCTTTAAATATCATTTTTGGGAAGAGATCTTTTGAATAATTTCTCATAATTGAATACTGGAGAAGCCATTAAATGACCCATTTTGGGTAAAGAGACCTCCAGTAATTCCACCTAAAAGAATACTTAAAAAGGCATTGCTTACTAAGCTTTCAAATTGATAAGTGATAAAGGTTTTAATGGTTTTCTAGCCTTCATTTTAATTTTTATTAAAAATAAATAGATATCAATATTGATGACTTCATATAAAATAGTTACCAGAAAAAAATCTCAAGCTATTGGAAAATGTTTCAAATTTACTTAAACTAGCTAAGGCTTGTATAATTTATTGCATAACTAAAATGATGGATTCACAATTAAAAGTCTCTAAACCCAAACATCTCATGTCCACATAGATAGATTTATGAAGTGTGAAAAATTTTGATATAGTCATAAAATAATAAACTTGTGAGCTAAAAATCCTTAAACTAAAACTTAGTTCTTTCTTTTGCAATGCTCAAATATAATGTGATCTCCTAGGCAATGAACTATTATGATTATTTTATATAATAATTTACATCATGTTGAATTATATACAGTAATTAAAGCATTTAATATTACAAGATATACTGTATTGGGAAGATAAAAGCTTCCAATTCTGATGACTCACAGAGTTAGAGAAATGAATAAATTTTTATATATATTAATATGTAATACAACAAGTTATGCATTTTAATGTTGTTTTGTTTATCATTATAAAGAATATAATTACAGCTTATGCTTCTTAATTAAATTTAATAAAATTAATGCAGGTTATGATAATCAAACCATGTAACACTTGTATAAGATACCCAGGTTATATTTCCTAATTATCATATTTCAAACCATCCCTCAAGAGACTTAAAAGTAACTCCTATCCATAAACATTTTATATGAAACTTGAACCATGTTATCTCTTAAATTTGAGTATCAGTTTTAAATTTTGAAAGGGCACATATAGATACATTAATCTCAGGCAACACTATCACAATGTTTACACCATTAACATCCCAGCAATTCTCTTAATTCAGAAAATATGGTGAAATGTTTCATATATAAATTTTGAAGAGATTAATGAGTTAAAAATGGTTCAGATAACTAATTACTTTATACATCAAAGTAATTTAAAATAATCTTCATAATTATAAAAATTAAATTTACATAGATGTTGTTATGCCCTCACATTAGCTAGTGCGTGTGGGCTAATTATTTTGAAAATTAAAGTTTAATTATGATAGACATTAATCTCCTGTTCATTCACAGGTCCTTCATTTCTTATATATATATACATTTTTTATTATTACCATTATTTCATAAATAAAATGATAATTATAATAAAAAAATAGAAATAATTAAAATATGAATAATAATCAACTTATAATATGTATATTCTCCTCATAATATTTATAATAATAATAAAAAACCCTTAAAATCAGTCTGACAATAAAAAAATATTTTAGCATAAATGAAATAATTTTTTATTAGCTAAAGCTCTAAATATATATATATATATATATATATATATATATATATATATATATATATATATATATATATATATATATATATATATATATATATTGTAACAGAATGGGGTGGATAGAAGAAGTGTAAATGAAAATGAAACTGGGTGATGGCAAATCATCATCAACCCAAGTAAACAATATTTCAAATAAAATGATTTAATATAAAATTTACAAGAATGTGAAATTTAAAAATATAAGAGCATGAGATTAAAGAATCTCTCAGAGATCACTGAGAGGTCATCCAGCTACTAAAAAGAGCAAGTAAAAGCATAATTATAAATTCAACCAGCATTATAAAGTAAATATCAGTATAATTCAAATACCATTCATCATAATTAATGGGAATAAACAAATCAGTACAATATATCAGAATAAAATCAACAGACCATCTTGTGGCTGCATTTGAACAATAAACAATATAAATCAACAGTCAACCTTGTGACTGGATTGTAAAATGGGTCTTCCTTCGACCAGGCTAACTATTGAGCCTTTTCCAGCTTGGGCAATTATTTTAAACATAACTTGGATGCACCATATTAGTGACCATCCATTAAAATACACAATAATCAGAAATCAAATCAATAATGCTGGGACATTTAAAACATGCTGATCATCATCAATGCTCAGGCCACTTGTATTGGCCAATTATAAACTTAACTCCTAATAAGGCTAAACTAAAATAAAAGATAATAGTGTGTGGACTTTAAAGAGTATTCTCTTTCACACTAACCAGGATGATGATTGATCATCTCTGGATGCCCCAAAGCACTAAATACACATCCCCAGTCATATATTCATCCCGTGCACCAATCTAGCTTAGAGAACATAAAGCGCTATTACTGTATATGAACAAGAGATGATGGAAACAATTTTAACAATAAAATACAAGTTTATTAATAACAAAAAAAAAGATATTTAAGGATAATTCAAGATAATTAAAAAATCGTATTTAAGGTCTGATTTTAATAATATACAATATTTCAAATAATCACATTGCGATTTACATAATTGCTATTCAAAATTCAAATTATTACATTAATTTACATATATGTGCACACAGACATGCAATTTATAATATACAATTAATATTTACTAACAACAAAAAATGATTAAAATTTACATATATGAGTGTACATCACATTTTAGCTTAACAGCAATAATATTATATTTCCATTATTAAATTCTTTGGAAAATATGCACAAATTTTATACATATATGTGTGTGTATAAACAAAATATAGATATAATTTAAAATTAGTTTCAATTTATAAGTTCTCAAAAGTATAGTCAATTTTTGACAGGTATTTGTTGATTAATTATCAATGTTTTTAAATTAAATTATTGAATCATTGACTCTTTACTTTTTTTCTTAATATAATTTTTTCAAAATAATGTCCAAAGGATTATTGTTCAAAAACGCCTCTTTTGCTTTTAATGATCAATAAATTTTTCTTGACTCTTAATTATAATTCAAGCAAAATTACTTTATATTCTTTTAAAATATATAAATTTTTAACTGACTTTAAAATAATATTGTTCTATATATGTCTTTTTAAATGAATTCTTTTAAAATAACTCACCAGCTATATATACATTTAAGTTTGTTTCTCTGCATATATCTGATGCAGCATACATGTAATTAATTCTTCAGCAAGCTGGAAGATTTTTCTTGGTGAGTTTGGTTTTTTAGTTACTGTCATTATCAGGAAAAGTATAATTCAGATAATTTGTTGGCATACCATGAGATTTTTTTGTAGTCCAAGCAATTGTTAAGCTGTCTTCCAGAATATATTTAAGCAGCTAGTTGATACATTTGAAGTGACCCTGGCTTTGTGAATCAAAACTGCAGTAAACTATAAGGAAGCTACTGGTCTGTCCTTAGATCTTCATAGGAGCTTTATATAACTCTGCTAGCTATTTTGTCCTCATTTGTTTTTCAGGCTATTGATTCAGAAGTGACTCAGCTTCAAGTAAATCGAAACTCCTGTGAAGGAAAATAGTAGCAGCTCCTGCCTTCAACTACATTATTAGTTTATGGTAGCTTTTCTGCCAACTCTCTGCTACAGCCAACAACATACTGCTCTCTTTAAAATCTTTATACAAAACTGGAGCTAATTTGTTATCAGTCCTTTTATAGAATCATCTAAAGGTAATAACAGTAGCTTGATTAAAAACAGAGTTTTTATTTTTATCTCATTAATCCCTTTAAAAACATATACATGTTTTTACTTAGGGGATTTCTAATAGATAAAAATTTTGTTTAATTAATTAAAATTTCAAAAATACAATAGGGTGTTTTTAAATTTCAAAATCAGAGTAATAATTAATAATAATGCAATATTTATATTTATTCAGATATTTTTAAAATATTAATTTCATAATGAAATTTTACTTTAAGCCCAGAGTTATTTAACTCTTTATTTATTATTATTTTATTTTAGGAAATATAGAAAAATATCTACAAAATTTATTGTGTTTATTTCTACTTTTCCTTTAAACTATATATATTTATGTGCACACACTATATTAGTAGTGCTATGTAATCCAACTGGTTACAATATATATATATATATATATATATATATATAACATTAAAAAGTCATACTATAGCTTCTTGATGACTTAGTAATATATACATTAGTATGTAGCTCTGCTTTTGTTTTATAAAGTCTTATCATTGGTACCATTTAAAATGAAATTCTTAGACATTGATTGTTTTAGTGTTGGCTTCTTTTATATTAAATTTTATTCTTTTAATCCTGATAATCTTCTACTTTATTGGCAGACTTGAAAATTGTGAGCATAAGAAATCATTTCTATTGTGATTAGAAGAAAACTATACTCTATAGCATAATTATTTCTAGACTTTTAACAGATATTACTTTATGATTGGATAATATGTAATTCAGAGTACATTTATATTTAAATTAGCAATGAAAAATAGCTTTTAATAGCTGTATTTTTAAGACAAATATCTGTCACTGAATTAATATGCTGAGAGATAACTGCTATAACTCAGAATCTTCATATGCATTAAAGGTATTCTTAACTTTTTAACTGCTGTTTATGGGCTGTATATTTTTGACCTATATCTTCTTTTTGTCTCTGGCATAGATAGCTATGCTAATGCATAATGAGAGTATATCTTCCCATTCCCCTTAGCATCAGTTTCTTTGTTATTCTTTTTTCTTTGTTTTTCTGTAATTTGTTAATTATTCTTAATCTGCCATTTTTCAGTTGACACCTGATTACCAGATTTACTTTTAATTAAACTATCAAATGTATTTTTTAAAAAACACTTTAATAAATACAAAAATTTGTTTCTAATTTCTAGATGTTTGTGTGTATTTACTCAATTTTGACTCATTGTATTATAACTCACAGATGCATAATCCCCTTTATTTTTTCTTTAAAAAGTTTATTTTAGATCCTTCTTTTAAAATAATATTTTAGAAATAAAAAAAATTAGGATCTTAATATTTGTTTTTTTTACAACTTTTACAAAATAATTAAGCATATAATTTTATGAGTTAATAGAAGAAAATATTGTATTCTGTAGGATAATTAAATAAATAATTTGCTGAGGATTGCTTTAGACCAGGAGTCTTAATCATAGCACTTCATCTTGTCAGTCCAACTGGTATTAATGACACCAGTTAGACTGACAAGCTGAAGTGCTATGATTATGCCCCTTCCCTCAATGCTCAGAATATTATTTATTTAATTATCTTACAGAATATAATCTTTTCTTGTATTAGTATATTAATGTTATTCATAGAATTAAATATTTAAAGAAAAAAAGAAAATTATAGAATTACAAATTAAACATATAAATTTTAAAATAGTTTTACAAATCTTTTAATTTCAAGATTTACTTTAAAATAAATTAATTTTCATCTTGTATTTAATAAGTTTAAATAATATTTTTAATTTAATTTACATACTCATATTAAAATAAAATATATGTTACCAATCCAGTGAATCTTATCTATGTTTATTACTTTTATTTTGTTACCTAAAAATATTTAGTCTACTTCTTTATTTAGGGTTAAGATAATTTATAATATAGAATAAAACTGTCTTTTGGCTAGGTTCATATAATTATGCATATCATTACCGATGGTGACCAAATTGTCGATCTGATAATGGTTGAGATCTAGTCACCAGCAGTACAAAATGTCTGCACAGCTTGGAACTCTAAAATAACTCTACACATGAGGAAAAAATTCTGCATTTATTGCATCAAATTATAAAAAATGGAAAAAATTAATTATAAAATGTATGACAAAAATATATATATATATAAATCTGATTCCTCAATGATAAATAATTGACTGATAGACACTAAATAATGATGATAATGTACAGGCAAAAAAGGATTCATATTTAAAGCAGAACAGAAAAAACTTTCAAAATTCCTGACTGTACTGGAATTTCTTTAGCAGTACTTTCCATTACTGATGATAGATAAAGGATTTTTTTCAATAGTTTGACAATACAATATTATCATTTGAGTCCATGGTAAATCACTGCACCATCCCATTTTTAAATTTTTATATTTACTAGCATCTATGACTGACAGAAACAAGGCTTAACATTCAAAGGATCCCAAACATTTATATATCTATTAAAATCAGTATCTAAATCTAAAACTATCCATGAGCAAAGCTTGAAATTAGAAATATTTTACTAATATTTCGTATTTAGGTGGTTTATAGTGATTAAAGTGAAGTAGCCATCCTTGATTGTTGGTACTGCACAGTGAATCTTACTATCAAATGGCTGAATGCTTTGTACATCCAAGATTGCAACTCAATATTCATTCTTTTTAATTGCTAAAATGCCATTCAGAATTTTAGAAAAAAATTTGAATAAGCATGTATATATATATTTATAAAAAATATTAATTATTAAGAGTTTTATCCCCTCCCCCAGAGGAGAATTAATGAAACGAATTGATCTCATAGTACACAGTGTGTGAATCCACATATATTTAATGCTTAAAAAAATAGAGATGTCTTGCATTGTTAGCCGAGAGGTATCGCAGCTGCCATGCAAGCAAATAGTTGGTTGCAGACAGTTGTGGGTTCGCGTCCCGGCCGATGCTATGACACATGGAAAAAAAAAAAAATAGAGATAAACACAGACCAATTTCACATATATAATTATTTTTTTAAAAATCCGGAATAACTTAAATATGGATTAATTAAGTAATAATACTTTTTGCTATAATTGAAATAATATAAATTACTTAAAATGTAAACTATTTTTATCTAAATCAAGAATATATTTATAATTCACATTAAGTATAGTTATGCTCTTCTAATATGTTTTTGCTTAACAAATTAAAAAAGAAATTTTTAAACTTTTTTATTTGAATGTAAATTAAAAACAAAAACAGAACAATTATAATTTAGTTATAATCTTATTTTTTTATTAATTAAAAAAGAAAAATGCTTAACTTAATTCTCTATTTATAAATTCCATTACATCTACTATAAATAGCAGGTTCAGTTTTATTGAGATTATTGCAAATACGCAGTTACAAAAAAAAAGTTGTTGAAGTTAATCTCCATGTTGGTTGAGCTTGAACTTCTGATGATGTAAAGTGTGAATGCTTCCTTGTGGTGTCTCATAACCCAATATTTATCCAATAAGATGCCACCTGCAAAGGCTCTGAAAGTAGATCGCGAAGCTGTCATGAACATTGACAAATTATAGTGATAAATTCAGAGCTAATTTGAATATAAAAAATACAAAAAGTAAAAATTCAAAATAAGTCGGGCTTGTATTTTATAATTAGCGATTATCAGCTTTAACTTACGATAACGTAAAAACCATGCATAGTATGCATGTGTACTTTGCATCATTCTATTTAGCGTCCATTTTTCTTTCAGTCAATGTAATTTTCATTTCTCTATGATAGAAAATAAAGATTTTATGATGACTTTTCTAAATAGTACTTTTTTTTCATTTTTGTTATTCTTAAAGTTTAATGTTCACCGAGAAATTTATAGCGAAGAATAATGGTTAGTCAATTCAAGCTTTATTCATGATTTCTCCACAAACTTAGCTTCTCTTATAATTTTTGCTAATGATTTCTTAAAAGTAATAATAATTATAATGTCTAAAAAAAAAAAATTAGGCCATTTTTGCTCATAAATATAGAGATTTAGAGATTATCTTTACCGCACAATCTTTTTCCTGATGAATTAGACTTTTGACGATTGAATGTTATTACTAGATTTTCAGTCACTCCTAAGCATTTTTTTAGTTATTATTTTATAAAAAAAATAGATGGAAAAATCATTTATGATATTGCTTTTATATGTTTTCTTATTTAAATTTTAACAATAAAAAAGAGCCAAATATTAAAAGTAAAAAATGCAATAAAATTTAGCCCAATTAGATATATATGTGTGTACCACTGTTACATATGTAAACATGACCATTCTGATATAAGCTTTAGAGTTGTGTATCAAATACATAGAGAAGTATAGATGATAAAGCTATTAAGAAATTTGCCAATTACAGTTAACATTTAATAATGTCAAGCAAAACCAGTAAAAAGATTTCAAATAATGGTTCTGTGATAGATAGCTATTAGGAACTAGATTCAAATTATGAATCTGTGCAGATAGCCATAATGTCCATGTGTACCATATCATTTTTCACAGATAAAAATACAACTTCTGATATCTGTTTACCCAAGTTGTACTCTTTGTAGTTTCATAATATTCCAAAAAGAAAGTATTGTGTTGCCCATCTAAAAAAAAAAAGGCATGAAAGTTTTATTTATTTATTAAAATACTGATTAGACCCAACCCAATGTTCAGATAGACTACTTTACTGTGTATTAACTGAAATAAGTAATGTACTCTACAAACTTCACCTCACTTACCTTTATTCAGGAGTGTTATCTGATATGACAGTTTCTGCAACATTGTTCTGCATTATTGCTTTGATTTTGTGCTCAGATCAGGAGTCATGAATAGTTCTAATAGATAAGTTACATCAAAATTTTTAATTTCTTAAATTTTTTTTTAAATTTAGAACCGCTCTAGAAAATAATTATTTATGGGTAATTTAATAATTGTAATTTAATAAATGTTTTATAAAGTGATGTGGATAAATTGTTATATTAAAGGGAGATGAGATAATTTAATAGTAGTCATAGTAAAATATCTTTGATAGTTTGTATCTTATAGAAAAAAAATTATCAGTTCATAAGTATCTTCTAAAAATGTCACCAATATTTGTGAGTACCTAAAAAGCTCTTACAAAAAAAAAACACCAATTCATATGTACATTCTTAAAAAACCAGGACTTTGAAACATTATTTTTTTCATTTTGGAAAAAATGTTTTTCCTGATTTCCAGTTAGAAGCCCTGAAAAAAAAATGTAGTAGCCCTCAGGCACACTTTCACCAAAAAAGTAGCCCCCAATGTTTAAAAGTTTGGCCATCCCTGTAATAAACAATGCCTGTTGTAGCTGAAGTTTGAAAATTATAGAAGCTGAATCAAGTTAAGGATCTTCAGTATTCATCTTACCAGACCATTTTATATCAGCAATCTATATAAGAAACCACTTACAATAGATTCTACTGGGATACTTTGAATTATGATAGACATAGGCAGAAGTAGATATGAAACACCTTGTTATATATGTATAGAAGCACAAGTGAAAGAATTTAGTGTCATTCAGTTACTACAAATTGTTTACATATGATATCTACTTCACAGAATATGGAAGCACAGATGAGAAAAAACATCTTTTGAAAATATATATACTGTGCAGATTAGTCTTACAGCATTAACAAATGAAGAAAAAAGTCTACCACACTGAATTATTTCAAATTATAAAAAAAACGTGGAATTTTTTTTACAATAATTGAATATAAATAACATTTGAAAAAATTAAAACAGATGGCCAAAAAATTAGTTCACAGGTGGAAATGAATTTTGAAAATATTTGTCAAAGTTTTCAAATGAAAAAAATAAAAGCTAAAGAGAAAAAAAATCTTGGATGCAAACTTATTGTAAAGAGATGCTTCTTTTTCTAAAAACTTTTGTTTACAATTTAAAAGTGGTCAAATAATAATAGCTTGATTTATAAAGTAAATATAATTTTAAAACAAATTATTATTGGGAATTGAAATATTGTTTTTGTATTAGAATGTGCATGTATATGTTTGTATTATATATGTATTAACATAATAATCAGAAAATAATAAATTCTTTACAACAGCTATATAAATATCAAATTTTTTTTATACATTAAAAGCCTTTTTCAGCACCTGATTTAGTGCCCTTTTCGTGTTAATAATCTATTACTTTAACAAACTATTTCAGACATAAAACCATCTAGTGTTCAATAATGAAATTAAAACAAAGAATCGCAATATAAATTATTTTTAAAAAAATCAAACCTGCATATATAAATCCAGTAATTATCAAAATAATTGACTATATCATAACAATACAATAAACAATATGAATTACATGCATTTTTTACAATTATATATATGTCAATTTATGTAATTTTCCATTCATTTTGTAATTAACCAATTATTGACCAAATTTATAAAAGTCCTGTAAATATTTACACAATTATTTAAATTATTTTTAATATAGTATGCTTCATATATTTGTCTTCTTTTTGGATCTTTGATGTAATTTAAGCATTTGATACTTTTTGTAGCATTTATTTTATGCCCATATTTCAAGTCATGAATATATAATGCAGATTTATCATATCTTCTATTAATTGCATTATGTTCTTTGACTCTTATTCTAATTGTTTACCAATATGCCCAAAGTAAAACATTTTAAAAATTTTGCATGTAATTTTATAAACAATTCCTTTTTGTATCATATATCATCTTGCAACCCATAATTTTCTATTTATTGATTAAGATTTTTACTATTTGACTAGCCAATATTTATATTCTTCTCAATATAATTTTTGTTATATCTTAATGTATTATATATCTTAGAATAATATGAAAGTCTAATCCCTTTCTTATTTGATTCATTATTATCATTATCAATACCATTATTTACCTCAGAAATTTTAATTCTAAAACATCTGTAGTGGGTGATAAAATTTCTGAGATAAATAATGGTATTGACAATGGTAATAATGAATCAAATAAGAAAGGGATTATACTTTCATATTATCCTAAGATATATAGTACATTAATATATAACAAAAATTATATTGAGAAAAATATAAATATTGGCTGATCAAATAGTAAAAATCTCGATCTATTAATAGAAAATTATAAGATGACAGATGATATACAATACAAAAAAGAAATGTATATAAAATTACATGTGAAATTGTAAAATGATTTACTTTGGGCATACTGGCAAACAATTAGAGTAAGAGTCAAAGAACATAATAATGCAATTAATAGAAGATATGATAAATCTGCATTATATATTCATTACTTGAAATATGGGCATAGAATAGATGCTACAAAAAGTATTAAATGTTTAAATTACATCAAAGATCCAAAGAGAAGACAAATATATGAAGCATAATATATTAAAAATAATTTAAATAATTATATAAATATTTACAAGACTTCTATAAGTTTGGTTAATAATTGGTTAATTAAAAATGAATGGAATGCATGTAATTCATTTTGTTTATTGTATTGTTATGATATAGTCATTATTTCGGTAATTACTGGATTTATATATGCAGGTTTTGATTTTTTTTTTTTAATGATTTATATTGTTATTCTTTGTTTTAATTTCATTATTGACCACTAGGGATTTTTATGTCTGAAATAGTTTATTAACATGATAGATTATTAACATTTGAAAAGAGCACCAAATCAGGTGCTGAAAAAAGCTTTTAATGTATAAAAAAAATGATATTTGATATAGCTGTTGTAAAGAATTTATTATTTTTTGATTATTATTTTATGGAAGAACAGCATAAAGATATTTATTCTTTCCCAATTTTGACATATTTAACATTTAATTCTTTATGTTTTGTTAATATAGGTATTTATTTATTTAATTTATTACTTTTGTAAATTATAATTTAAACCATGTTAAATCACTTATTACTTTTTTTTCAATCTATAGAAATATTTGTTGATACTTATAATTAATCAAAATCAGCATGATCTATTTGTATTGTAGAAATTATCAGATCATTCCTTTTTTATTATTATTTTTACTTCTAACCAATCAACAAATTTATTATTTTAAGTTATTCCAGAAAAGTTATTTGAGATAAGAATAGATTAAGTTTTGTATATGTGGTCCTGTTCATAGTCACTAGAATCCTTATAATAGCTAGCTTTGGACCAACAGTATATGGAATGTATATAGATATCTATATAATTGTTTTTAGAATTATTTATATAAGTGCTAACATAATGAAATTTCCCTTTAAAATTCATATACCATATTTTATTTACATGTTATGTAATGTTAACAGCTAGTTTATTAATGATCAATAGACTCACTCTAATTGATAGTCTAAAATATTGATGATGACTAGCATTGATATAATGATTTCAGCAATTATTATATATATTTACATTTGTTATTTTAATATTTAGGTATGTGTATGTTCCAAGAATATTGATGTTTGGTCTGTCATAATAATATACTCTGTGATTGCTATTGGTTTAGTTATGGTCTAAGATTTTTATAGCATATCTCTTTTAAATCTGATCACAAAGAATGACTGTTGTTATTGATTTATATTCGATTTTGAACTGCTGATTCTTTGCTCTTATTATATCTAGTAAAATAGCTGATAGTCCTTATTACATACTTCCAAATAAATCCTATTCATAACATAGCATCATAATACAAAATTTATTTTTATATAATTGCCTAAAATTAATATTTATTATTATATATTTTATGAATATATTTTTAGGTAAGATATGATCTAAGATACAAATGTTTTGACTTTTATAGTGTTTTGTGGAATAAACTATTTATGTTAAATGGGGACTGATAAATTGTGCATTTTTAAGCGATTAATTAAGGAATATCCCAAATATATAAAATTTTAATTAACCCAAATGTATAAAAATTTAATTATGAAGTAAATATATTTGTATAATTCATCATAATAAATGAGTGAGTTAATTGTTTACTAAGTAAATTTTTAAATAATGCACATTAGAAGATATTAGAAAAGGGGTGATTTAAATATAAAGATGAAAGAATTATTGATTCATGGAATTAAGCATATTAGTTCAGATTGCAATCTAATTCCAAAGCTTTTCATTTAAAAAGTAATATTATAACTAGTACTTGGAATTTTAGAATGATTGATAAATTAGACAAAAATAAGGAATATAATGTTACTGAAAATAAATAGGAAAAAAGCACATAATAAATAAAAAGAATAAAATGATTGTTTATTAGTAAAAGCAAATGATGTAAAATAAAAACTTTTATAAGTACAAATTCTGAGAATGGTGAGTTGTTAATGAAATTGGAAAGGATATAGTGTATGTGATAATGATTAATTATAAATCATATATTTAAAAAATGTTTTAATACTAATTGAAAATGAAAGTAAAAAATATTTGCAAATCAATAGTGAGAAAAATGAAATATTATGATAGAGAAAAGAAAATCATTTGACTTTTAAGATATTTTTATTTATATGTTTTCAAAAGAAAGTTTGCTGGTATTGAGGTTACTAAGTAGATCTATAAAAAATACATTGTAAAAAATAATAAACAAAAAGTAACAATTGAAAAATAAACAATAAATTTGTGAATAATGGTAATAATAAACATATGGTTTAAAAAAATCACTCAAAAAAAATTAACATATAAAAGATTCTAATAACAGGAATAGATTTTAATTGGTTCAATATTAAATAAAAATTTGTTTAAAAATAGCATTATATGAAATAATAATTACCAAATGTGACAAGTATTCATCTACAGACTTTAGTTTTCAATCCAGAACTTTTTTGCTGGATAGGACATTGAATAACATGACTAAATATAAATTATAATGTAAACTCAAATAAAAGTTGGGATTTATTCCAGGAAATGTTAAAAATGCAGTACTGTAGATATGTAAATGGTGAGGAAGATAAATCAGCAAAAAAGTTTTAGATTTAATAATAAAATTGTTCATTAAGTAATAAAGACATTACAAAATATACAACTAAATTTATATATGAATTTAACAATCAATTAAGATGCATAACAGATAAAACTAGACTAATTCCGTTAAAAACAAATGAAATAATGTTGAAAAATTACAAAAAAAAATTGGCAGAATTTAATTCAAAATGTTTTGAATAAAAGTAGATGCATTTCAAAAATGAAATACTACTCAAACAGCTTTAAAGTGAAAAAGTAAATTTATGCAAAAGATGGAAACTGATTTGCATAATAGAGATTAAAAACTCTCATTTGTGTTAATAGAAAACTGAAGTAAGGCAAGAAACTGTAACTGAGTTTGATTTAAAATGTGCAAGGAACTATTAAAATTTCAGAAAATTATTAAAATCTATAATTAAAAATAGTTTGAAATAATCTATTAATGTTGAAATGTTTATTTATGACTCAATAGATAGGCAAATATTTGTGTGCTGGTGTTTTTAATTCTCTCTTTAGATTATAAAAAAAATTTAAAACATAAGTTTAATTTCAGATATGCTGTATTAATAAAATAGATATATTTACAGTTGATTAAAATTTTCGTATCTTATCAGAAATTTGGATTTAAGAAAATTAGAGTTACTACACATGTTGTTAAAGTAATAAGAAATAATACTAAGAATCTCGTAGTACAAAAAAATAAAATAAGTCAGAATAGCTGTGCAGTATTTTTAATTATTGTAGGTTTACACTTACTTAGCTTTAAAAAATATAATTATTTAATATTTATGACCACATAATTATAGGTTGAGGTTGATATATATTTTTATATGTGTATATACGTGTGATTTTACTCTGTATTAATGTTTATTATTAATAAAATAATTGTTCAGATATATAAACGAGAGTATTTCATTTGTAGTTTTTACAATAACTATTTAAGTATAAAAATATTTTTTATTTTAAATTTTTCCTTATTTATGCACTATTGAGATTGATTTGCGTTTGTGAGTGTGTACATATAATGTGGTTTTATATGGCATTATTAAAATAGGTGAGTAATGCTTATTATTAAAATAAATGTTCACATATATAAGTAAATTTCACGTTATACCTTTAGAAAATAAATATTATTTTTTATTTTAAATATATCAGCATTCATGCGTTATTTTTTCACTTCTGATAGTGTTTAATAGGGATAGAATTATATATATAAAAAAATAGTATTTTTTTTCTGCCTAAGTAGAAGAGATGGTAGCCAAAATAATTTGGATTTTTATTTTAATTTTTCATCTCTATATAATTAATATAACAATAATACATTATTTGCCAAGCGTTAGTGGTCTACTGGTTAGCATAGTTGCTTTCCAAGCAGCTGGTCCGGGTTCGCTTCCCGAACAACGCATTTGACATATGAGAAAAAAAAAACAATACATTATTTAGTAATGGAAAAACGTATTTAAAATTATTTTATTCTGTGTGATTTGAATATATCAGAGCATATGTTTAGAGGTTGAGATTAATATACTTATAATTTTATGCTGTATTATAATAGGTGTTTAATGTTTATTACTAATAAAATAAATGCTCATATGCACAAGTATTTCATTTAAATTTTTAGAAATTAAATATTTAAAAATAATAATATTTGTAATTTTAAATGTATTAGTATTTATGCACTATTTTTTCATGACTGATAGTTTTTGTCAGGCAGCAAAATTGATTTTTTAAAAAAAAAATGTTATGTACATCTGTCTGAGTAGGAAGGAATATAGCAAAAATAAATCGGATTTTTATTCCCATTTTCTTTCTTACTATTAACTAAAAATTAAGAACCATATTTGAAATTATTTAAATATATGTCAGTTTGATATTTCAGAACACTAGGGATTCCTGTGCTGTATTTTTTTTTAATGTTCTAGCCTTATAAAAAGCTACACTTTTTTACTCAGTTTTTTAGTTAACGATATATATTATTAATGCTTAGACTGTTATTATTAAACAAAATTGTCTTTACTTATAATATAACTAAATATTTACGTTTTATTTTTAATAATGGTACAGATAATTTCTCAGATGGTCATGCAGCAATTGAACACTTTGTGAGCTCAACAACTATTCAGCTGACTTTTATTTTACTAGGCTTGGAATAAGCTATATAGAATAAATAATATATACAGTTTTTCATTTTCTTAAAAAAATCAAGTTGAAAGATTTTTTGTTTCAGTTGAAAACATTTTCCAAAAAAAAAGCAATATACATACATTGTAAAAAAAAAAAATAATTACTTTGAGATACTATTAAAAAATTTATTCCTTGAACAAATATACAATTTAAAAATTGTAATTCCTCAATGAACATCGACTAATAAAAAATATAGCTATTTTAATCTAATCCATAACTTCCTTTTGACTTTTTGCATTACAGTATATTTATTTTCTTTAGTAATAAGGAAGATTCCCATTGCATAGTTTTAAGAGTATTTTCTCATTTTTGTGAACAGTTAATGACTAATATCTGTCAAGCTTGGAAAATATATTCTAACTAAATTACTACTGGCTTAGTTATTATAAAAATTTGAGTTTATTAGATATACTTAAATATCCAAGCAGAGGTTGGTCAGAAACTTTGGCCTATCAGATTCACATATTAAATTAGGCCAATGCCTTACAGAGATTTTAAATATAATTTTGATCAAACTTGTATACTTATATTTTATCAAATTACTATTTTTTAAAGTTTTTTGGCATGTAATCAGTTAGTCTTTCCCTTGTTTTTCATGAGATGCCTCATAGTGGGACTATAGTACCACAAGGTTATTGCCTTAAGCATCTCAGAAGGCTTTTATCATTATATGTAGTATAATCTCAGAATTTATTCATGTAAAACCTATAGTATTTTAATTATAGTTTTGGTTAAGAGATGGGACATTTTGTATTGCAAAAATATTGGATTTACGTACTACCAAAAAAATATGTAATGATGCTAAAGCTATATTAAGCTTGCTTTCCATCTCAAATTCACATAAAATCAATTTAAAAGTAAAGATATGCACTATTTGTTTATTATATATAATACATACAACAAATAGTAACTTTTATGGACCTCATTAGTGGATCAAAAGTACAGTAAAAGCTAAAAAACGTAAGTATGTTTTTATTAAAATTTTATTATAAATAATAATTAAATAAAGTGTAATTTTAATTTTAAATTGATTTTATATGTAATTTCAGATGAGAAGAATGCAATGAAAATGTTACCAGTATTAGCTATATGAATTTTAGTAGTAAAAATGTAATAATATATATATATGTTTTTTTTTTTATTATCTATAACATTTAAAAAATATATATTTAAAATTATTTTTCATTAGTTAAGTAATTTTATTCTTCCCCAACCACATATAGCAGTTTACTTTATTAAAAAGCCTCACATATTAAAAAATATGTATACATTAACAAACCAAAAAAGTCCATGCCAAAAGGGTTAACTTAACTACAAAATAAATAACTAGCCACTTATGTCATTGCAAAGAAATACATTTCTATCTCATTATTATATATATTATTTCAGAAAATGACATGTTAAGATGATTCTGGCAATATATCGTCTGCCCCATACATTAAACAGTTAAGACAATGTAATGTCTAATATTTAATTGGTAATTCAAACGTGCAAAAGAAAAAAACCAACTCTTGAAAATATAAATTTATTTATAAATAATGAGTTACAGGATTAACTTCATGAAGTCCATTACATACTTAGACATATAAAATATATCCAAGATAAAAGAAAGTATACTTTAAATATGAAGGAAATTGAATGCATTTAATAAGTAGACATATTGCTTATAATATACAGATTTGTATTTTCAGGAATTTTTGTTCCTCATTTTTGAAATGAATCGAGCGTTTCTAATTTAAATATTAAAAAAACCTAAAAGATTAATTAGGGTGTGGACTAATTACTTTAATCTGGTCATTAGCATTTAATATCATTTACATTTTAAGTATATCAAATCACTTCTTATTTAAAACATGTAAATTAATTTATTAAATTGATTCCTTTTATATTTTAACGTTAACGTAAAAATTCGCTTCTGACAGAAAGCCAAAATAGTTGTGGAAATATTGGACTTTAGATCAATTTAATCGTATTGTTTGAACAATTTTGTCATCTATATGTCAAAGTTTTAAGAAGTAAAGATAAATAGTTTTAGTTTATGATTTTCAAATTGCGTTAATGCCAAAGAACTTTTTTTTTTTTATTAAAAAACTAGCAATTTTGATAATTAAAAAAAATGTTTTTAAAGTTAAAAAACATAAATAGCAATGGAACAATTAATTAAAAATATTATTGTGTAACAGATTTATATATTTTAGTAATAAGTGCAGATAAAACATAAAAGTAAACAACAAATTATTTAATAATTGAAAAAATAAAATTAATTGAAATTTTTAAATCATTTTATTACTTAAAATTATAGTAATATATAACTAAATAAACATGTTGTGCAGTCATAATTTCTCCTGCGAGGCACTGATTATATATGTGTGTGTAGGGGATGATAATCTGGAACAACTGATGAGTGCTGGTTTAGCATGAAATACCTACATTGGTGCTTATTTATCTTTACTACATGTATGTGGTCATGTGTTTCAATGATATGAGATAGTATGGATAGTTGAAGGGTGCTTGAAAGTCTGAGTTCAAATCCCATATATTTATTAACAATAAGAGAAGCAGAGTGAAAGAATACTTTATTGGATTGATTTCCAGCTAAGACTTTTTTAAATCTTTAGTTTTTGAATCTTCCATTCTACTACAGCAATAAACTTGAGAGAGCAGCAATATATATATATGTGATATTAAAAATCAGATTTCTACTATCAATAATTGAATAAGAACTTATGCTTGGTAAACAAAATGGTATCTTAGCATAGTATTATACCCTCATGTTTTCCATATTATGTATGTATTAGTTAAAAATATTTACCATATGAGTAGAAAAGTAATTAACTAAAATGCAACAATGATATTGTATGTATAGATAAATCATTTTAAAATATTCTTATAACATGGGTTCAATTAGAACATTGTGTAATTTGTAAAACAAACATCTGTTTAAGTGATTGGATTGAATTAATAAGCTATTGTTTTTCCAAAAATCAATCACGACTTGCATTTGGGCAATCAATCCACCAATGAATAACAAGATTGCGTATCTGCAAACACATAAATCCAATATTCCAATTTCTGATTGAGAGCAATCAAATTTCAGAACAGTTGAAATGGAATTGAAAAAAAATGAAAAAGTGTTTGGAAATTTTCATGGATTAGCTTTTGGAAGATTGAAAAGCATTCTAAATAATTATTATTTATGTTTGCTTATAAATAAGTCACTCTTTTAAAGAATCTATTTTAAAAAATAAAAGTATTCTGGAGAATGAAATCAAGCACATACATAATATTTCATTAATGAATGTTGTAATATCATTAGTATAAAAAGAGCAACACATCAAATTAAAAACAACAAAACAAAAAAAAAAAATAATTGTATTAAGGCATGCATTTTTGTTTAAAATAAATCATGAATACAAATTAACATTGAATATGCATTTTCCACTGAACAAGAAACTATTAATATTCTGATAAAACCAAATGATATAATCACTTTTATAACTCAAGAAATCTGTGAGATTTCTTGTGGAGTAGTTCAGGTTACATATAAAGAAATGACTAGCTATTGCATCAGGGCTAGAAGTCGAAAAAATAATTGATCATTTGTAACATCTCATATTTTTATCCAATCCAGATGCAACAATTATCATCAAAGAATATTTACTGAAGTGATAAAGATTTTGAAAAGACCACCTTATATTAGTAAATGTAATGAAGTAGCCAAACTATCATCTATATAAAAATGTTGTTTTACACAGATAAATAAATAGATAATGTCAACTGAATTTGAACTCAATTGATAAATTCTCACTATACTTTGTTTATTATTATTTATAATTTATTTTAAAATGCAGTCTCTATCTAGTTTTATTTAATTTTGATATTTTACATGTAAATATTTTAGCAGTGATTACATAATATTTTTTCCCAGTCAAAAGCAAATGTTATTTTAATGAAATGTTGGTAATTATATACTTTAAAGTTCTACATGGTTGTCCCTGAAAGAACCACAAATTCAAAAATAACTTTTTATATACTTATAGTACAAATATAGTTTAATTATTTTACCACTATTGATAAAATATAACACTGAGTATAATAATATATTCAATTTTAATATGTATAATACTGGTGTTTAGACACTTTCCAGGAACCATGTGGAGAAATTCTATGAAAATGATTTAACGGGATGGTTAGACATAGATAATTGTCATTGCACATCATCTATGAGAGTCCCAACTTTTATAAAACCTCTTTTTTGAGACAAAAGTTAAAATGTTAAATCACAATTTCACCTTAAACTATATTAGCATATCTTTCATCTATGGTTCACCATAAATTTCAGATCAAAGGAAAAAAAGTTATAGAAGCTGTTATGGCATATTATGACCTGTCTAAAACATAGGTATAACATTTTTTTAAAAAGAGTTACTTACTGCCTAGGCAATACTTGATTAGAATGTCAGTTGTCTCAGATACCTAATGATTGATCTTTACTCACTTATTAAATTAGTATATGAAAAAAACTACTTTATGATACAATACTGGAAGATGTATGTGAGTTTCAGAGTCCCAAAGTTCTACTTTATGGTATTTAGAAAAGAAATAAATCACTAAGGACAAAAGAGTCAAGACAGTAAATATACTTTGCTACTATTTCAGACAATCAGATGTTAGAACAGTCAATTATTTTTGATTAAATGAAACTATTTTAATTTTCAGATATAAAAGGAATGTTGCCATATCTCATAAAAATAAAACACAAAAATTAATTTTTCTAGGAAATTAAAGAAATGTATTAAAGACAAAAAAAATATCAAGGGTTAAGAACAATCAATATCAAAAAGTAAGATGTTAAAACTATATATTTTGACAGCATTTTTGAAGACTTTTCATTATCAAGAAATATTGGTTTTTCATAATAATGAATAGTAAAAAAGATAAACTGATAAAATAATAGTGAGATCCAAAATATTAATAATTCCAAGAGAATATTAAATTAAATAATTAATTTTCTATACTGGAACCATTAATATAATTCCTATACTTTGGCCATGATTTTATGTATTGTTTTAGAATTTATCAGAAAATTACGATAAAAGCACCCAAGAAATTTGAAACTAAATTAATCACAATGAAATATAATATTTTAACATCCACGTGATCATTGGAATATAAATTAAGAAAACTACTTTGTGCCTGAAGATAAAAAATAATTGTTACAATAAATGATAAAATAAAAACATATTCAATCAAGATAAAAAAAAAAATATTTGAATGGACAAACTGACTATAGAAATAATTGATTAAAATACTCTGCATAAGATGATTTATTTAAAGTATATGATACTGGAGAACATGGCCAAAAGAGTGTTTTATATAACATTAATACACTTCAATATTAGTACTATCATTAGAATGCAACAAGATTCAGATTATCAACAACTTTTAAAACACATTGGGCGATGTTAATCTATTGGATATCCAGATAAAAGTCAGTAATTATTCTGAAACAGTTATAAGGCCCTTTCAATAATAAAAAGGCTGGAATTTATTCATGAAAATTATTCAGATAACAATTCAGAAAATCATTATATATATATATTAATGGTATATAATATGCCATTACATTATTTCAAAATTAAAATAAAAAGATCGTAAATAAAAATTGATTTATTAAAAAGAAAAGTATTTTTTTAATGTACTTTTTTATAAGAAAAAAGTAAAAATATTTTTGTTAAAAATTAGCATAAATGAACATAGAAATAAATGTTAATTTCTATTTTAAGATTCCTATGTAATCTCAGTAAATGAAAATGATTGTGTTATTAATTAAATGAAAAGCAAACTAGCCTTTGGGCTTTTATATAATTAAAAGTCAGATAAGAGAATAAAAAATTAGAATGTCCAATAGAAGCAGTAACCAATGCTCGGACCTTAATGAAAATCATTGGAACAGGAAACTATGTTCAGTGAATCTGATGATTTGTATTATAATGGGATGACCTATTTGGTAGCCTTAGTTGAGGCACCAAATATAACAGAATGGCATTTAATCATCCCAGTTGATATACCAAATATAATAGAATCGATTATATTTAATGCTTCGAAATCATTAACTTAATGTTTCATATTTAGGTTCGCCAAATATAACAAAATGGGTTATATTTAAAATCTAAGTTGTATATATGGGGATGATTAAATTCCCTAGAAAGAGGATATGCATTTCACTACAATCAGACTTTGGGTCTTCAGGTAGAATGCTAGAAATGAATCAATGAAATACTAAGTCCATGATTATATCTATCTTTTTTATGCTAGCTCAATAATCTTTAATAAGTTTAAATATAATTTAGACTAGTTCATCCATCTTTCATCCCTCTTTCAGTCACCATTATGCCACAATATTCAAGCTCATGGAGAATTTGCAATTAGCTCTCTTCAGGGAAAATCCAAAACAAGTTATTATTTATATGCCTTTATATAAGCATTAATTACAATTGATATTCATATGATATTTATAATACTAGCATATATATAATATAATTCAATAATGATTAGACAAAGAGATCAAGTTAATAAATCAATATTTAATAAATAATAAAAAATATAATATAATAGATAATAAAATATTAATAAACAAATACGGATGAATTTTATCATTTTAAAAATATTAATAAATAATATTTTTATTTTAATACCCTATGATAAAACTCAATACTATAATAAATTTTCAAAAATTAAAGAAAATAGTTTAAATTAACAGATATATAAAAACAATATCTGGGTTCAAAAATTAATAATTTATGTAACTTATTAATTTATTTACCATTCTTATTTATATGTTTCATAATTACCAATATATAAGTACTACTTGCAATTGTATAACTTATATATTATATGTATTTTTGATAAATAAAGTACATTAAACTTTTACAATATTACGTAGTAAATACAATATAATCTTGTTTAAGATATCTGTCAAATAATAACTATTCTTTATATCCCTCATCTAATTTGATGAATTATGTCAAGCTTTCAATTAATTATATTTAATAATAAATATAATTTTCCTATTAAGATATAATGATGCGATGCCAAATTTGAAATAAAGATAATAATAATAATAATAAACATATTAAAATAATATAAGCATTATTATAATATATATAAATAAATAATAAAGAAAACTTATTTATAATAGAGTTGAGAGTAGATATTGAAGTCTATAGTTCATCATCCTAATGAAGATCTTTTACGAAGTATATTATTAATCCATTGGTATAATGATGATTTTATTTATCCTTAAACGATAAACTGTTAATAATATCCAATGATTTGATTAATGTGAAATAAAATAAATATTCTTAGAATGTAGATGTTCTTAATCTTCATTTTTCTATTATCATTAGACGTTCTATATATTCAATATTTCAAAATATTTTAAAATAGCATGCAGGTTGGTTTCAAAACCTTTACGATACAAAGCTGTTTTACTCAAAACACATTGTTTTATTCTATATATATATATAATTATCTTAAATTTATATATATCCAAAGAATCACAGAAGTATTAAAACAACGTAGTTTCCAAAAAACTTAAACAGACGTTCTTTTCTTTTATATTGCTATTCCTTTAAGACTTAATAGAAAATTAAAATATTTTCCTTACACACTTTTAATCCACAGATTATTTTAATTTGGAAAAGTTAATATTTAAATTCCAATCGTTGAACGGTAGTATTGATAAAAGAAAAAGTTATTTAAAGAGAAATGATTTTCTTTTCTTCTTAAAAACAAAAGAACGAATCAATCTGCTCGTGTGTTATTACAAGTTCATGCTTAACTCAACTATCAATTGTTCCATTGACATTAAGATTTAATAATAAAATAAAAAAAATATAAGTATTTATTCTTAACTTCAAATCTAGCATTTTACTCAAAAGCTTAAGGTATGTATTATTTAAAACTCAAATGTATATATAAATAATATATATATATATATATATATGTATACATAATAAAATAGTCAAATAAAAAATTATATTTATAAATAATTTCCTAAGAGATAAAACATGTTAGACCAATAATAACAACTTTAAGTTACTATTATATTTCCCCTTCCCTTGGGAAATTTAAAATTTTAATTTAAGTTAAAATTTTAAACACTTACAACTATTTTAGTATATTCTTATAGTTTAATTGCATTTATAGTTGGATTTTATGAAGGGTTGAATTTTTTTTTTTACTGTTATATCTTCCTAATATTTGGGCTATCCTATTCTTTTGATAATGATCAAAATAAAATTAAGGACTTTGATGGTTAATTTATATATATATATATATATATATATATATATATATATATATATATATATATATATATATATATATATATATATAAAATAAATAAATAAAAAATAAAAAAATAATGTGTTTCCTTCTTGGACAACACAAATATATTTACTAGCCTTATTCCTGCTTCTTTAAGACTTATGGATTTGAAAAGGACTAAATAAATACTACAGTATCCATTTATTAATATGAATTGACTCTATTGTTTTTACTTATTTTAAGGCATTAAAGAATACCCTCACCAAAGCTAATGTTTTTAACTATACTTCTCTTTACATTGATCACTATTATTATTATTTTTTTATACAACCATATGGTTTACACTGCCCAATTCTTATCTTGATCTTCACCTTCTTTCTTTATAAAACATTATAAGCAGCCAAAATAAGGTTTTAAAATTTGTGAATTGTACATACCACGAATCTCTCCTTCTTGGTTAATCCAAAATGTATTTGGACCTGTCTTTTTAACGATAGTATAAGGTCCTTCATATGTATTATAGAATTTATGGTATTTATTCTCCAATGGTTTACTGGGATGGAAAGTCTTTATCAAAACTTTATCTCCAACCTTAAATTCATAAATACATTTTTTTATTCTGACTTCTATTATTTGCCATTTTAACAAGTTGTTTATGAGCTTGTAAAATATCATTTTCTCCATTTATTTTGGGTTCATTAATAATAGGTTTATATTTTCTAAATAATATAGGTATAATTTGATGAAAGTGTAGTTGGATGGGTGAGAATCCAGTAGATTCATTTAAACTCCAATTGATATAATCTACTACACGTTTTGTCTGTTTTACCCAACCCTTGTGCTCCTCTTCTAAATAGGTCCTAAACAAACATCCAAGCTCCCGCATAATACGTTCGCATGGATTTGATTGTGGATTCCTAATAGAGATTAGCACATGTTTTATTTTTAATATATATACCCATTTCTTCCATTCCTTAGATAGAAAAGGTGTACCATGATCAGTTAGTATAGTTTTCGGCTTTCCTATCATTGGAAATTGGAGAGTACTCAATACTTTGATTGTATGTTTAGCATTGGCTTGGGGTATCGGGTAAGCAGCAACATATTTGGAAAAGAGATCATAAGTGACTAATAAATATTTTTGTTTGTTGAATGGAGGCAAAGGCCCATAATAGTCAATTGCTAAGATCTCGTTTGGTCTTTCTGGAATGATAGAATTAATTGAATTAATATAATTTTGGTTTACTGACTTAGCTCTTAAGCAAATTAGACAATCCTGGAGTGATTTCAAGATGTCTTTATACATTTTTGGCCAGTAAAACCAATTCTTAAGGGTATGTTCTGTCTTATGAGCACCATAATGCCCATATAGACAGTATACATATTTTATGAGTGGGTCACGTAAAGACTTTGGTATTATTGTCCTCCACTCATCAACGTTATCATTCACTTTATATAGTAAGGCCTGTTGTTCTAATTTACAATGGTTAAGATCTTTAGGTGCATCCAAAACTTCCTCCCCTAATAAAACTTTTATAATTGGGTTTAATTCTGGGTCATTAAATTGTATCTCTGGTAAGTTTTCCAACTCATTCTCTACATTACTATCAGCCATCACATTGACATTTGTAATGTAGGCATTGTCTACCATCAAATGATTTTGTTCTGACCTACATGGATTTCGACTAAGCACATCAGCAACAATATTCTCGGATCCTTTGCAATAATGCACAGTGTAATTAAATTCCTGTAGTAGTAAACTCCATCTAACTAGACGACTATTAGTCAGATAACTGTGATTCAGGAATTCAAGGCTTTTGTGATCAGTGATCACTATCACCTCTGATCCGAGTAGCATTTGTCGAAATTTTTGGAAAGCCCAGACTATTGCTAGTGCTTCCTTCTCTGTAACCGTGTAATTTATTTCTGGACCTTTTAAGAGCCGGCTAATAAAGTAGAGGACACCTGGTTGGCCATCCTCTTGGATTTGGGACAGGGTTACCCCTAATCCAAAACCACTACTATCTGTTTGAATAATGAATGGTTTATTAAAATCAGGGAAAGCTAACATAGTTAACTTTAAAAACCCTGTTTTTCATATTCTCAAATGCACGGTCTTTTTCTTCAGTCCATTTCCAACGTTCATCTTTTCTAATCAATTTTAGCAACGGTTCCATGTGGTCTGAGAACTTCTGATAGAAACGGTTGTAAAAATTACATAGGCCTAAAAATGATCTAATTTGTTTTCGAGTAGATGGTTTAGGAAAGTTTTGAATGGCAGATATCTTCTCTGGATGAGGTCTTATCCCATTGCAACCAACAATATGACCTAAGAAAACAACTTGGTTGGAAACTAAAGTACTCTTCCTGAAGTTAATTTTCATACCTTTCAGAAAACACTTTTTAAAAAATATAGATAAATGTTGAAGGTGTTCTTCAACTGTGGTGGATGCAATAATTACATCATCCACATAAATAATTATGATTTGTTTTAACTCAGGAGATAAAGTCTTATCCAAACACCTGATTAGACCTGCACCACTATTTATCAATCCAAATGGCATCCTATTAAATTGGTATGTAAAACCCTCATAATGAAAAGCAGTATATTGGTGATCTTCTGGATGAAGTTCAATCTGCCAATAGCTGGAGGTTAAATCAAAAGTGGAAAATACCTTCTTGTTTCCAAATTTCATGAATAATTCATGTATGGGCGGTGGTATATTTCTGTCTGGGACAGTAATTTTATTTAGTTGTCTAGCATCTAAACAAAATCTCATCGACCCATCTTTCTTCTTCACAGTTACTACTGGATTACAGTAAGGTGAAGAGCATTTGGAAATGATTTCCCAATCCAGCATTTTATTAATTTGCTTAGATATATCTTCCCGATATTGGTATGGAATAGGATACAATTTAGATTGAAATGGTTGATCATGAATTAATCTAATTCTCTGTTGGAATCCCTTTATCACACCTGGTATATCTGAGAAAATAGAATTAAATTCTCTTATAACAAATCGTAATTTTAATATATCATCACTTCCAAGCAAGTTGGATTCTGCGAGTTTACTCTCTAAAAGTGTTTCTGGAATGCTAGATGTTATACAGTCAACTTTAATTTGATCATATCTTGGAAGCAATGTCATCTCCAAGACTTCATCATTAATTTTAACTGTTTTATTACAGAAATCAATTACACAAGTGTTCAAATGTAGGAAGTCTGCCCCTAAAATAACATTGTGAATCAAACCATTCAAAATTAAAAATACATGATAGAGAGTTGTTTGGCCAATTTTAATCTCAATCCAAATTTGTTTTTGGATTAATTTAGCTTTTCTGCTGTTAGCCATGGTAACCTGCATAGATTTTAGTGGTAATATTTTGATGTTAGGATTTATTACTAAAATCTCTTGATAAAATTTCTCTGATATCACTGAAATTTGGCTACCAGAATCTAATAATGCTTTAACCAGCAAGCTCTCAAACAAAACTTCTATCATAGGGCAACTTTGTAAAACAAAATTTGGTGTTTTATCTTCCCATGAACACATCATGTTAGTGATTTCTCATGTAAAAGATTGATTCAAGTTCCTCATTGGGTATTTGGTTTCTTGAGGTGAGGAACATTTCCTCAAGTACCCTTTTAGTTTGTTTTATGTGAAACTATAGATATATCTTTACTACATCCCGGTCTTGGGGAATTTCTTGGATTATTAGAAGTTATTTTTACTTTATTTAAATTATCACGATTTATTTTGGGAGAGGGGTCATAAGGTATATTCCTTTGAGATGTTTTTCCCTTCCAATAACTGGTATCTCTGTTATTTTTCCTTCTATTATAAAATATTGTATTGATTGAAGCTTCCTCTTTTTTTTTATCAGGTAATCTAATTGATAAATTAGTTTGATTCATATCAATACTATTTAAAAGTTCTACTATTTGTTCTATTTTTGTTATATTGGTACACAATAATGATTGTTCTATTTTAAGTGGTAAATTTTTTTTATTATTCTAATCATTTCGCCTTCACTTAAATGATAAGTATTAAGTGTTCTTAATTTTGTTATTTGATGGCGAAAGAATTTGGTCAAGGTTTCTCCAGGTGTCTGCTTATACTTATCTTTGAATATTTGGTACAATAAAGCCTCTTGTCTATCTCTATTCCAAAAATTTTTAATTAATAACTCTTGGTATTCCATATAAGTAGATGGAGTTTGTGATAAAGACTCCCACCACATTAATGCATCTCCTTGTAAGTGACTATATGCAATGATCACTTTTTCTCCTTCTGATAAATTACGGTTAACGGAAAAATAAAGATTAAGGCTTCTAATATGTTCTATAGGAGATTCATTATGAGATCCCTTGAATATTTTTAACCTAACAAATTGGTTAATTGTATTACTTGGTATTGAATGGTTGTATACCTTTTGTTTTTCTAAAACATTCAACTGAGAAGTTGATGTTTGATTTTCATGATTAATCCTACAAGTATTTAAGTTTAACCCTTTTAATTCAAAATTACTAGGATAATTTTCAACTTCAGGCATTATATGATACTGAAAATTTGATCTATCACCACAGTCAATTACTTGTTGTGGATTTTTTTGTATGACCTCCAAATGTTTTTCACCATGATTTTGTTCTTGATTACAACTATAAGTATTTACATTATTTTCAACCTGATGCATTTCTATAGTTGGTGTTCTTTTACATATTTGTGTTTCAATAACTAAAAATCTACTATCAGTGGATTCTTTTATTTTATTTACTCTATTCCAAGTTTCAGTAGTATCTTCCCTTAATTTTTCCAATACATTTTTATCTATATTGGTATTAATTTCTATTGAATTCATTTTATTTTCCAAAGTTTTAAGTTGATGATCAATAGTCTCTAATACATTATTCTGGGATTCTACCTCATTATTATGTTTAATAGATAGTTGATCTATTCTTGCATGCGTTTGTTGTCTATCTTCTTGGATTTCATTCCGTATTTTATTTTGTTCTTTCTTTACTTCTTCCCTAAAATTACCTTGATTTTTATACATTTCATCACATTTAACATTTAATCTATCTATGATGTCACTTTGGAACTCACTAAACCGCTGTTGACATTTTGAATTATTTTCACCAATTTCATTCTTTAGATCATTTAATGCTTGTTTAATTTCTATGTTATCTTTTTTAACATTATCCACATTTAAATTTAATTGTTGAATTTTTGTAGATAGTTTATTTTCAATTCCTGTTATTTCAACCTTCAAATCACTTTTTAAACTATTAATATTATCATCCATTTTTTTATTCAAATCACTTTTTAAACTATTAATATTATCAAGTAATTTTTGATTATTACTATCCATTTTAGTCATAAACATTTGCAACATTTGCTGAATTGTATCAACATTAAATGATTGACTAATTCCAATTGTAGATGATTGATTTAAATCTTCATCAACTATATTTGGTGTTTGAGATAACACTTGATCTAAACTCTGTGTTTGTTGAGGGTATTCAACTATGGTTGTAGAACCTCCAGGTGCTTGTACTAATGATGATTGTTCTATAATATTACTATCATCACTTTGTTCACTTTGCAAATCATCTTGCATTTGACTACAGCATTCAATATCTTTGTTTAAAAACATTTTCCCACTTCGAAGCATAACAAATTTTAACTTAATTCAAATATTACACAAGTTTATATATTTTTATATTCAAAATATTATATCGTAAAGTTCTTTACCACCCCATGCTATTTATATATACTTATGATGTTCTAATGATCTATGTGTGTATTTTTAAACATCTATGTCTATAGAAAAACTTTATCCCACTCAACTCTTCTTTAAAACATAATTTAATAATTAGTTATTTAAATATTGATCTCTCTAAATCATACTATATATATTATCATTTTTTTATTTATATTTATCTTGTAATTATAAACACCATATGAATCTTCATAACAACATACTTGTTACTAAGAATAATCAATTAAAGTATCCATGACTTTTTCACTATATGTAATAATATAGAATCATTGATTCAAAGCCCCAGTTAATATACTAAATATGTAATAGTATATAATTTATACCTGTGATGAACTTAAATGTTCAATGCCTAAAACGTTGCGTGCCAAATATAATGGGCAGTCTACAGGGTATGAGATTTAATTAATCGAAGCCAAATATAATGGGCAGTCTACAGGGTATGAGATTTAATTAATTAAAGCCCCAAATGTTTGGGTCACCAAATATAATGGGATGTCTACAGGGTATGAGATTTAAATGTTCAAAGCCCACACATTTGGGTCGCCAAATATAATGGGATGTCTACAGGGTATGAGATTTAAATGTTCAAAGCCCACATGTTTGGGTCGCCAAATATAATGGGATGACCTATTTGGTAGCCTTAGTTGAGGCACCAAATATAACAGAATGGCATTTAATCATCCCAGTTGATATACCAAATATAATAGAATCGATTATATTTAATGCTTGGAAATCATTAACTTAATGTTTCATAGTTAGGTTCGCCAAATATAACAAAATGGGTTATATTTAAAATCTAAGTTGTATATATGGGGATGATTAAATTCCCTAGAAAGAGGATATGCATTTCACTACAATCAGACTTTGGGTCTTCAGGTAGAATGCTAGAAATGAATCAATGAAATACTAAGTCCATGATTATATCTATCTTTTTTATGCTAGCTCAATAATCTTTAATAAGTTTAAATATAATTTAGACTAGTTCATCCATCTTTCATCCCTCTTTCAGTCACCATTATGCCACGATATTCAAGCTCATGGAGAATTTGCAATTAGCTCTCTTCAGGGAAAATCCAAAACAAGTTATTATTTATATGCCTTTATATAAGCATTAATTACAATTGATATTCATATGATATTTATAATACTAGCATATATATAATATAATTCAATAATGATTAGACAAAGAGATCAAGTTAATAAATCAATATTTAATAAATAATAAAAAATATAATATAATAGATAATAAAATATTAATAAACAAATACGGATGAATTTTATCATTTTAAAAATATTAATAAATAATATTTTTATTTTAATACCCTATGATAAAACTCAATACTATAATAAATTTTCAAAAATTAAAGAAAATAGTTTAAATTAACAGATATATAAAAACAATATCTGGGTTCAAAAATTAATAATTTATGTAACTTATTAATTTATTTACCATTCTTATTTATATGTTTCATAATTACCAATATATAAGTACTACTTGCAATTGTATAACTTATATATTATATGTATTTTTGATAAATAAAGTACATTAAACTTTTACAATATTACGTAGTAAATACAATATAATCTTGTTTAAGATATCTGTCAAATAATAACTATTCTTTATATCCCTCATCTAATTTGATGAATTATGTCAAGCTTTCAATTAATTATATTTAATAATAAATATAATTTTCCTATTAAGATATAATGATGCGATGCCAAATTTGAAATAAAGATAATAATAATAATAAACATATTAAAATAATATAAGCATTATTATAATATATATAAATAAATAATAAAGAAAACTTATTTATAATAGAGTTGAGAGTAGATATTGAAGTCTATAGTTCATCATCCTAATGAAGATCTTTTACGAAGTATATTATTAATCCATTGGTATAATGATGATTTTATTTATCCTTAAATGATAAACTGTTAATAATATCCAATGATTTGATTAATGTGAAATAAAATAAATATTCTTCGAATGTAGATGTTCTTAATCTTCATTTTTCTATTATCATTAGACGTTCTATATATTCAATATTTCAAAATATTTTAAAATAGCATGCAAGGTTGGTTTTGAAACCTTTACGATACAAAGCTGTTTTACTCAAAACACATTGTTTTATCCTATATATATATATAATTATCTTAAATTTATATATATCCGAAGAATCACGGAAGTATTAAAACAACGTAGTTTCCAAAAAACTTAAACAGACATTCTTTTCTTTTATATTGCTATTCCTTTAAGACTTAATAGAAAATTAAAATATTTTCCTTGCAGACTTTTAATCCACAGATTATTTTAATTTGGAAAAGTTAATATTTAAATTCCAATCGTTGAACGGTAGTATTGATAAAAGAAAAAGTTATTTAAAGAGAAATGATTTTCTTTTCTTCTCCTTAAAAACAAAAGAACGAATCAATCTGCTCGTGTGTTATTACAAGTTCGTGCTTAACTCAACTATCAATTGTTCCGTTGACATTAAGATTTAATAATAAAATAAAAAAAATATAAGTATTTATTCTTAACTTCAAATCTGGCATTTTACTCAAAAGCTTAAGGTATGTATTATTTAAAACTCAAATGTATATATAAATAATATATATATATATATATATATATATAAATATATATATATATATATATATATATATATATATATATATATATATACATAATAAAATAGTCAAATAAAAAATTATATTTATAAATAATTTCCTAAGAGATAAAACATGTTAGACCAATAATAACAACTGTAAGTTACTATTATAGTATAAAAAGAAAAATATTCAAATTAAGAACAGTTCCAGCTTGATTTTTTGAGAAGGGTGATAAGATGCACTTTTCACCCTTCCTCACTTATTTCAAATGAAATGACTGTTGAATTATGAATGGTACTATTGCAGACCCTGAATCATATGGGTTTTGCAATAAAATAGTACCAGGATTGAACCAGCTAAGGCCACCTCAAGAACAACAGACCGGTCTTCCAATAAAGACTTCATGGGAATTGGCATCAGGAACCAGAAGCTCTTCTACTGTAAGATTTGAACTGTGAAATTTTAAAAAAGTAATTCTAAAACTTTCATCAAGATTTGACAAGCTTTTAATTTCAACTAAACCTACATTTTAAAAAGAACTTTTATCTGAAGTAAGATTTCAAAATCAATTAATAATGTTTAATTTTATATATTTGAGTTTGCTACTTTAATCATTTCCATTTTTTTATTAATATTTATTGACTAAATTATTTAAATGTATTAAATTTAAGTTGGGTGTAGATGGCTGCATAGATTCATTAACATTTAATTATTTTTTATTTTCATATTGATTAAAATATATAGATATCAGTAAATATGACGCCAAATGCTGAGTGTGTAAACGTATTTATTTGTATATCTTTAAGTTATTGGTGTCAATGCAGCATCTTATGATGAATGCCATTGGGTTTATTATAAATTTCCCTCTGCAATTCCATCAATAACTTTATATTTTAATCATTTGTGTTTATTTTAAAGGGCTTTTATTTCAGGCTGTTTTGTAGTTAGGTCGATGCTGGTGGAGGGATATATGGGTGTTTATATCAATTTAATGTGAAGGGTGTTTAGCATACAGGGCAATGTACCCAACTAAATGCATGACCCAAAGATGTAGTCATTGTATTGCTATGGACACAGACATATTTCCTGCACCATTGACCTTTTTTAACTCTATGGATAGGGACTATAAGCAGCAGATAGACCACTTTCCCCCATATGTAGCACTTTTCTTTAATTATTTTATATACATGATTCCTTTGCCAGACAGATGCACATTCCTGTACTGGATGAGGATCATGTCCTTCAAATAATATCATGCTGTCAGATGCACATTCCTGTCAGCATGGTTTTATGCTAGCATCTTCATATTGCATTGGTTGCAACTATATATCTGGAAGCAGGCATTGGTTTGGCTGCAAACTTTTAGTCTGAGATTGAACAATTGCTTTGAAAAGTTTTTAGCTGAGAAATCTATGTAGCCTATCTACACTCAATATTCAAAAGTAAAATTTATTAAAATGTCTATCTGTGCAGACTGTTTTAAAATAATAATTTAAATTTAAAAAAATTAATAACCAATCTAAAATAATAAATTTTATTTCTCAATTTTAAATGTTTATATATATATATATAAAATAATAAATTTTATTTCTCAATTTTAAATGTTTATATATATATATATGCATTAATAAATGTTTTTTGTGTCTTATTACTGGCAATGGCTTTTATTTTTTTTTTATTGAAGATATATTTTAAGTAAAACTATATATTATAAATTATCTCTGCTGTTCCCTGAGCTAGTGGCATGGCTGATGGTCGGAATAAACCATATATGTAAAATTTGAATCTTAACAGTATGTATCTGCCTACTATATAAATTTTCCTGGTTCAAATGGCCTAGTGGCACCCTGTACAGCAGATATGGTAAGACACTAACTTCCTAATCACCCTGACTGTTATAATATAAAGTATAGATACCTATCAAAGAACACACATCTATCTGCAAATAGTCAAATAACTATTAACTCTTCAAAAGATTCACAATAAGGGACATAACTTGGATGTAGAATTCAATCAGAGCAATGGTAGTCAGGCAGATTGCAGAGATTATTATGAAAGGTAGACAAGAATGCATACATCTTTTTACCATTAGATAAGAGTTTATTGAAATCTACAAAAATGGAAAATACTTGAGGATAAATTACTAATAGCATCTAGATACCAAGAAATCATCTATTAGTTAAACAAGCACAAGAGTCTGTATTAAAATAAAACATGTCCAATGTTCTGTAAGAATCTGAAATAGAACTACAAATGTCTTAAGCTAAATAAAAACTATCACTGAATTATAAGCATATGAATGTTGTCACACTTTCTAAGTTCACATGCTTGTTTCAGAATAAGAATCACCCATACAATCAGAAGCATATTCAGTTGTTGAGCAAAAAGGATTTAGAATTTGTAAATAGTATGGATGTTTTTGCAATGTTTCAGAGCTTCAAAAAATGTTGCAAGAAAGTAAGGTTAATAATATACTGTAAAATATTAAAGTAATATTCAATATTTTTTTTCAAAAGAAGGAAATAAATTAGAAGTTAAAAATTACAAATACCTCAGCCAAATTATTAATATAGAAAGATAATGGATGAAATTAATCATAGAAATAAACTTCATTGGAGTGCTTTTGATAAAAATAATTTAATATTAAAAAGAAGTATGCCTATATGTTTGAACAAAAAGTTTTTTTAATAAATGTGCTTTACCAGTCTTTATTTATGATCTGAGACTTGCACACTTACACACACAAGAACAACATGGACACTTACACAAGAACAACAGAGATTTCAGACCATATATTAGAAGTCACAAGAAGCAATTGAAAAGCAAATATAGATGTAAAAAAACAGGTATTACTAACATCATTAAAAAGTTCTGTACATATTTCCAGATATCATTGAAAGGTTCTGTACATATTTCCAGAAAAGATGATAATTGATATTGCCAGTTGTCACCTTAAGTTATATTTCCAGATATTATATAAGAGATTTGAACTCAGACTTTTACATGACCTTCAACTTTCCATGCCATTTCATTTTGGTGACCCACCTGATCATAAACATGTTGAAAAGATAAATAATCACTGTACATATTCTAACAGTACATCCCTACATTTGATTTGAATATGAAACAAAAAAAAAAAAATTTCATTATCTGATTTTGGCACAAGTTTATTTATTTATTTATATTAATTAGTCAATTAATTTATAATTACTTTGGAATGTTTATTGTAAAGCATTATAAATTTTAAATAAATACCAAAAGAAAATTTATCATAATCTAAATTTTAGTTAATATAAACTAAGTTATGATTTATGTATATGTGAATTTAATCAGAATAATAAATAAACATACACATCTTTAGGAGTTTGTAGTATTAAATATTTATGTAATTTTTATGCAAAATTATTAAATTTATCTAAGTAATATTTACTAAGGCTATAACCTCAAGAATGTGTGCATAAAATGCGATAATAGGGACCTCTACAGGTCTTAACCACAAAATATTTTTCAATTAATTCCTGGAGTTCTAAATATTAATTTTTGAAGTGTGTGTATTTATCTACAAATTTTATATAAAGGCAATCAAATAGTGTAATATTATATCACCTACTCTAGAATCATTACAACAATGCTAATTAAATAGAAAAATATGTTAATATATGATAGAATGAAAAAAAATTATTTACTTCTTAAAATAATTGCTGTAAACTTCAGATATCTTTCATAGTGTTGTAAACAGTCAAATTTCAACATGTTTGGCTGAAATGGTTGAAACCTAGAAAGAGGTCTTATTTCTTGATTGTTTTCAAAGCCATGCCAGCACTGTCAAGATCCTATCTTTACTCAATAAATAATTATCATATTAGCAATAATTGTATAATATGTTTTTCAGAAATTTTAAAAATAAAAGTAAATTTACCATTACTGAAAAAATTCTAGGAAGCCACTGTTTATTTCATTAAAGACTAATGAAACTTGAATTTCTTAGAAGTACTGCATCATCCTTTTAAAAGCTCGAGGATATTAAAAATTCCATCAAGGTTAAATCACAATATTAAAAGAAATTGGATTTCCTTTAATATCAAACTTCACTACTCCTGGAGATTGAAACAAAGAACTTTTTGCATGAACTTTAAAAGAAAAATATTTAATAAATTTATTAGTATTATTATTATTAAGCATGTATTTTTTTTGAATATTTAGAATTTATAAAGAACTTGCTACTAAGCCAGGTAATTTAATTTTTTTAACATATTTTTTTTGTTGCACATATATATCTATAGTGTGTTTGAGAAAGTGGATAGAAACTTAGTCTACATTTATATATGTATTTTCAATGTGCAGTGAAACAAACCAAATTATTAACAGGTGTTGAATTTAATAAAGGGGTAATTTACAATATTCTTTTGTTTTATTTCTCTTCCATCAACATCTATCTGAATTTATAAGATGATCGATGTTTTATATTTATTTTAATCCCTTTGTAAAATAACTTTATGAATTAATAGTTTTTGTAAATAATTGAAGTTATGGAAGTTTAACAAACATCTTTTTTAAAAAAAATTTGTAAATAAAATATGGATAAATTCTTATTAGCTTATTTCGTATTTATTTTATTTTTCTATGTTCATTTATTAAGCAAAACTCAATCACATGTCTGGTTTAATTTATATTACATTTACCTGAGATTATATTTAATTCTTTGAATATATTTTGAAATTAATAAAAAAAAATTGCCCTTTGATTTTTCAACATATTGTTATCGAGCCTCGTTTTCACATTCTTAAATTTATATAAGGCAGAAATAAAATGTAAACTTTATAAAAGTCTTAATATTTACATATATAATTTTTGCCACAGATTAAAATCAACCATTTTGTATATCCCCACATACTGTTATAATATATAAAACTTAATCTATTCTATCAGTTGAGAAACTTATAATAATAAATTAATTATTGATGATATTAAGCACTCTTTAATACAAATACATCATTCTATTTTGGTTTACAAATATCTGAAATGTTCATACACTGACAAACTAAATTATACCTCAAAGTATTTAAATTGTAGTTTATGGATATATAAATTGTAAGCAGTGTCAAATAAACCCATACCTATACGCATATACATATCGTTATAACAATATAAAATGTTTTAATTATTAATAGAACAATAAATATTATTTCGTTTAATTAAATACACTATTTAAATGTTACTGTATTTATAATATGCGCACACATATATGTAAATATATAATAAAAAATAAAACATTTCACTTACTAGTTTTAATTTAAAAGTTTTTATTATTCTTAAGTTGTAAACACGTGTTTTAAAGTAAAGAAACCACTTCTTTAAAAGTCCTTTTGAAAATTATTATGTTTTCAATCTTTATTCTCTATTTTGATATGCATAGAAAATAAATATGCAGGAGATTTTTCATGGGTTCTTCTATGCATATATATGACATAGTATATGTATAAGGCATATCACTGAAGTCTCCAAAATTAGGTCTGCCTCTTGATTAACTAGTTCAACTTCTCTATTTTATAAACACCAACCAGGAAATTAGTTTAGAACACACACGTTGGTTTTGAACACGACAGAAAAGGTGTTCCTTACTTCTCTAGAAGTTCAAAATTGACCAGCATGAAACTAGCAGCAAGCTAACCTTTCTATACTTTCTCCAATCTAATAATTAGTTAATTTGAATCCACCAGTTATAGTATACAGTAGTATTTAAAATCAAAACAATTATAATATTTTCATTTTGATTAATAAAAAGAATATAATTAACATTGTTCTGGGTTTTTTTAAAATTTACTTTAATAATTTAATATTTGAAATATAGGCACACTTTATATATGTGGACTTTAATTGCAATTATAGGGGATTTGAGCAGACTTTCAAGCTCCCATTAGCTATCCATTTTATCTCAACTCATCGATACACATGACCACACACATCTAAAAAAAATAAATGATTTCAATAAATATATCGTACTGAACCAGCGCTCATTAGTCCAGATCATCATCTTCCATATATATATATAATCAGTACTCAGTCTAGGTTAAATAGCAAATCTTTAAACTTTAATGAACAGTCTTCAATCTATTCCACCCTCCAATTCTTCAGCCATCCATACTATTAAAAATCTAATAATAGAACACCCAATCCAATGCTGATGCCAATATTATTGTCATGCCCATGTTGACTTTAAGTCACTCTAACCCTTCATATATAGGACTTTGTCTATTTAAATATACAGAAGAATGGTCAGGATGCAGGTGGAATCTTTAATATTTAAAATACAGGCATACTTAATATACCTGGAGTTCAACTGTAATTATAGGGAATTTGAACACAGACTTTTGAACTCTCTTCAGCTAACCACTCTATCTCAAATTACTAATACTTCTGAACACTCATGTGTGAAAAAAGTTAAATAATCTCAGACATATATATTTTGTATTGAACCAGCACTCTTTGTTTGATCCGGATTATCATCTTCTACACACATATATGATCAATGCTCAGTTTATATTAAGAATTAAAATAGAAAATCTTCAAACTTTAATGGACAGGCTTCAGTCTACTCTGCCTCCAACTCTTCAGCATCCACATCACTGAAAATCTAATAACTGAATACCCAAATCTCATACTAATGCCAATATTTTATTGTTAAAGTTTAAAGATTTGCTATCTTAATATAAACCAACCAATATATATATATATATATATATATATATATATATATATATATATATATATATATATATATATATATATATATATATTGTAACAGGCACATATGCCATTACATTATTTTTTTAAAAACAATTGAGACATTGAAAAGTTCGCATTTAAAAACTTCATTTTTTGTTTTAAGACATAGAAATTAAAAATTAATTCTATCTTAAACTTGTATATATATATAAAATCACACAGATGAAAAAATTATTAAAATAAAACTTTATTCAAAATAGAAAAACTAAATCTTCAACAAAAACTTAAAAAGATTTAGAGATAAAAATATGTCTTTAAGTTTGGAAAACACATTAATTAATCATAAAATGGAAATGATTGTTTTAATTAGTTAAATGTAAACTAGCCCTTGGGCATTTAAAATGTATAAGTAAAGGTCAGATAGGAGAGAAAAACAATGGGATCAGAATGGCCAATAAAAGAAATCACTCATGGAATTAGACCTCAGCAAAAAGACCATCACCATTGTCGTGATGTAATGTCCACTGGATCTGAAAGTCTACTATAAAAAGTGAGTGAAGAAAGAGAACAGAGATGTATGACAGCAGTGGTGATATGTGTTAGTGCGGAGTTAAAGGAGAAGGGATTGAAAAGATGCACTCTTCAATCCCTTCAGTTCTGCTAAGAAAGAAAGAGAAATAACCAATCATTTTCTACATTGAGGACCAGCTAAAGTAAAAGACCTCCGGATGAATAAATAAAATGGCCAACAGAATACCAATCCCTGTAGGATGGCATGGGAATTCACATTCAAATGGCAAGCAATGGATAAAGATGAACTTTTTAAAACCGTAAGAACTTTATGAACTCTAATAAGCTTTAAATATATTTCTAAAACTCCAGTATACTAAACAATAAGAACTTTAATTCTAAAACTTGTTCTGTATTTAAAATAATTGAAATAGAATCCTATCTGACCAACTTAATTTATTAATAAGTAATTTTATTTGGTGTATTTCTTTTGTAAAATCATTTCCATTTATTTTATTTTTTTTTGTTCTTTTAAGTTTTATTATGATTTTTGTTTTTTGTTAAACTAAATTATATAAATGTTAAATTTAAGTCGGGTGTGAATGGCTATATAGATTTGTAAAGTTACATTAGTTTTATTAGGGGAGGGTAATCTTGGGTTATTCGTTTCATAGTTAAATTAGGTCAATGGATTGGATATATTGGTGTTATTAGTAGATGTAGTATGAGATTCGCCATGTGCAGAATTGAATTATACACTGCACACTCCCTTCTGCCTATGGAATGCGATTGTAAGTTGGCAAAGGGTACCACAGTTCCTTCCTATGGAGTTTTTTTATTGCTCTTCTCATCAAATAGATGTAGTATTTTTATCTGGACGAGAGTCAATTTCTTTTCTTAACCTATATTTGTGCTGTCGTATTCGTATTACATTGAATACATCGATATATCAGATGGATTGATGTTGGTTTAACTGCGAACTTTTGGCCTAAGGTTAAATAAGGTATAAAATATTTTCTTTTCAAATGCAATCTGTGTAGTCTATTCATATTCGACACTCTAAATGCATTAAATTTAAGTTGGGTATAGATGCTTGCATGGATTCGTTATCGGTTAATTATGTTTTTGGTTTTCATATTTGATCAAAATATATAGACATTTGGTAAATAATGATACCTTACGGTAAGTATCTAAAATGTATTTATTCAGATGTCTTTTAAGTTATTGGTGTCAATGCGGCATCTTATGATGAATGCCATTGGGTTTCTTATAAATTTCCCTCTGCAATTTCCATCAATGACTTTATATTTTGATCGTTTATGTTTATTTTGAAATGTTTTTAACCATGTAATCTATGTAACCGATCTATACTCAACATTATAAAACAAACTTTTATAAATCCATCTGTGCGAACTTATAAAAATTAAAATGTAAATTAAAATCTAAAATCAAAGTTAAAAATGTAAGTTAAATTTTAAAATGTAAAACATATTAAAATAATAATACTAAATTTTATATATATGTGTGTAAATAAATGTTTGTGTGTTAATTACTGGCAGTGGCTTATTTTATTCTTTTTTTTTAAAAAAAAAAATTCTTTTATTATCTCTGCATCTCCACTGAGCTAGTGACTTGGGCTAACGGTCTAAATATTTAAATAAAGTGGAATCTTAACAGCGCATATCTGCCTACTTTATAAATTTTCTAAGTTCAAATGCCTAGATGGCGCCCTTGTAGTGCAGATACATTAAGACTTCCTTCATCCACTTTCTTCCGGATTGTTATAATATATATATGTATGTTTGGAAGATGAGGATCTGGACCAATTAATGAGTCCTGGTTTAGCACAACATATGTATATTGGAAATTATTTATCTTTTTTTATAAATTTGTGGTCATCTGTATCAGAGATTTCTGATAGAATGAAAAAACAAATTTTTAAAAGAAGTTTGATGTATTCATTGACATATATGAAAAATTATGAACTATTTTGAAAAGAAAAAATGTGTAGATGACATTTTAAATTCATTGATTAAACTCTAAGTATATGAAGTATTTCTCTATTTCAAATATTACAGATTTAGCCTGCATCCTTCCCATCCCTATTCTGCATATTTAAGTGGATGAGATCCTATACATGAGAGGTCAGAATGATTTGGGGTCAATATGAGCATGACAATAATATTAGAATCAGCATGGAATTTGGATGTTCCATCACATTTTTAATAGTATGGGTAGCTGAAGAATTGGAGATTAGTGTAGATTGAAAACTCTCAATTAAAGTTTGAAGATTTGCTATCTTAATATAAACTGAGCATTGATTATATATATGTGAGGAAGATGATGATCTGGATAAACTGATGAGTGTTGGTTCAGAATGAGATGCATATATTAGAAATTGTTTATCTATTTTCCATGTGTGTGGTTATATGTATCAGTGGTTTCAGATAGAATGAATAGCTGAAGGGAGCTTGAAAGTCTGTGTTCAAATTCCCCATAATTGCAATTAAACTCCCAGTATATGAAGTATGCCTATATTTCAAATATTACATATTCAGCCTGAATCCTGCCCATCCCTCGTCTGTGTATTTAAATGGACAAGATCCTATGCATGAGGGATCTGGGTGAATTAAGATCAATGTGGAATGACAATAATATTGGCATCAGCATAGGATTTGATATGGATGACTGAAAAGTTGGAAGGAAAAGTAGACTGAAGCCTGTCCACTAAATTTTGAAGATTTGCTATCTTAATATAAAAGACACTAATTGCATATATGTATGTGTGTCTGTGTGAGATGATTTGAACCAATGAGTGCTGGTTTAGCACAAAATACATATACTGAGAACATTTGTCTTTTTCTCCTGTGTGTGGTTATTAATATCAGTAGTTGGAGATAAAGTGGATAGCAGAAAGGAGCTTGAAAGTCTGTGTTAAAATCCCCTATAATTGCAATTAAATTTTTGATATATGAAGTATGCCTATATTTAAAATATTACAGATTCAGCCTGCATTCTGTCCATACTTTTTCTGGATATTTAAATGGAACAAAATCACATACATGAGGTGTCATAATGTCTTAAGGTCAACATGAGCATGACAATAATATTGGCATCATCGTAGGATTTGGTATGACAGTGATTTTATATATATGAGGGGGGGAAGATGATGATATGAACCAACTAATGAATGCTTGTTTAGCACAAAATACATATATTGAGGCCATTTATTTTTTTCACATGCAGGTGATCATGTGTTGGTGGCTTGAGATATGGATAGCTGAAGGGACTTTGAAAATCTATTAAAATCCCCTATAATTACAATTAAACTCTAGGTATATGAAGTGTGCCTGTATTTCAAATTTTACAGATTCAGCCTGCATTTTGTCTCTCCCTCTTCTGTGAAAAAAAATGGACAAAGTCCTATACTTAAGAAGTTGGAATGACTTAAGATAAACATGGACATTACAATATTATTGGTATTAGCACAGGATTTCAGTGTTGCATCATGAGATTTTCAATGTATGGATGGCTGAAAAATTGAAGGGTAGAGTAGAATGAAGCCTGTCCATTAAAGTTTGATAATTGGCTAGCTTAATATAAACTGAGCACCATATATATATATATATATATATATATATATATATATATATATATATATATATATATATATTCCATTATCAAATTTTTAATGTTATGAATAGAGGAAGAATTGGAGGGTGGAATAAATTGAATCATGTTCATAAAAGATTGAAGATTTGCTAACTTAATATAAACTGATTATGTGGGAGGGGAGATGATGATCTGGATCAGCTGACAAGTGCTGGTTCAGCACAAAATATGCATATTTATCTTTTTACATGTGTGAATATGTCATATGGTGGTTTGAGATAGAGTGGATATCTGAAGGGATATGTGTTCAAGTTGCCTATAATGAATAATGTAACTAATAACAAATCAACATAAGTAAAATTGAAGCAGAATTTACTATAAACCCTTAGTGAGCTAATTAACAGATGTTCCCATCCTGTTCTTTTTGTTTATTGATGGATTTGTATTAATTTATACATAACTTACTGGGAATTTATAATAACTTCTGCTTTAATTTGATTTGCATTGAGCTATTATTATTTACATTTACATCTGTTAACACGTTTCATTTAGTATTCAGATGTTGTTAAAAATAAGATGTGATCTTTATTCTCTGCTTGTTTATGGTGATTTCAGAATGGTTGACTATCATATGGAAATCAATTTGCTGTATAGAATTCATGCTAAACACTAGGCGAGCTCAGTCTGTTTTCTTTCAGTTATTGATGGATTTGTATTAGTTTATACATAGCTTGCTGGGATTTTACAGTAACTTCTACTTTAATGTCATTAATTCTTTAAGAGAAAAAAAACAAATTATATGATTAAGTATACTCAAGATACATTATAATGAAAGAAAATCTCTTGTTTTGTTCAAAAATATTTTTCTTTCTTTCTTATATTAAAATATTTTACATTTTTATCACAATCAGAAAAGTCAAATAAAATTATTTGCATTAGAGATTTTTATATTTTATTTTAAATAATTTATAAACCATTTAAAATAATATCAAAAGTATTACTACTTAATGAATATTTAAGTCGTTCCAGATTTATTTTGAACAATTATGTTTGCCTAGAAATTTTAAATAAATCTCATTCAACAGGAAGTATTGAATAGAAGTTTGAAAAAAGTTGTAAAAATAATTATTAATCTACTTTCAAGTAGTTTATCTTTGTCTGTTAAATAGGATTTTTTGAAGTAAATGAAAATCTTAATCCATTTTAGTTATGTGTCGGCACTATTTATTTATTTAAAGATCTTAGTCTAAAGTAAAAGATAAGAATCCAATCTGTTTTATCTATAGTTCTTGCTTTGACAACAGATATTGCATATTCTATTGGTTTATTAAGCGTTAAATATTATGCTGTGAATTATACATATATGAACTATTCTTTCAGAAATATTAAACAATATATTCAATAAATTTTCTTTATAAATCACACTTTTGAATTACTGTATAACATAACAGTTTAAACATATATCCCCAGGTAACTTTTTTCTGAGTCTATAACAATTACCATTAGTTAGCTGTGAATAACTGTCAACCCCCACATCATAACAATAATTCTTTAATCTTAAAAATATCAAACCAAAATAATAAAAATCTTTAAATACTAAATCATTCTACAATACAACTAATATGCTAAAGTAATGTTAGTACAATTCAATATTTTATAAAAAAACATTAATTAAAAATTAATACTCCACTTTAAATTAAAAACCAAATACGCATCCTGCTAAAGTAGAATTTATATAAACTATTTACTGCGATATTTATAATCTTTACTTGTTTAAATTATGCCTCAGTATATTTGTTGTAATGTGATACAATTAAGTTTGTAAAAATTATTTCATATTTATTCATGCTTAAAGTTCAATAATTTTTGGTATTTAGAAGCATATTGATATGAGTTCGTCTCATAGCAAATTGAAGCTGAATGTTATAAGCTCAGAAGATGATACATGATTGCTATATGTTGCATGATCAAACAGACAAATTGATTAGTTAGATTGTTTAAAATTATTTAGAGAAATATTTAATTTATTTAAATCACAGTTTAGCATTATTCATGAATGTGTATGTATATATAGAAAACACTTCAAAAATCACGTGTTTTTTTTTTTTTGAGATATGAATTAATTTTAATAGAAAAATATCTAAAATAATATTTAAACTTATTTTTAAATTAAAATTTTAAATATTCCAAATCCACAACAGTTTTTGAAGCATCTGTTAATGTCTATTATAAAAAGAAATGAATTTTATTTAGAGAATGTAAAAACAATATTATAAATTCTAATAATTCTTCTGGTTATGACAGAAAAAAGAAGCTTTTGGAATTGAATCTGATTAAGATTGTTGTAATCTAAAATAATTTATGCTTAAATAAAATTGCAAAAGTTTTAAATTTATTTCACTTTAATAATTAATAAGTTTATTTCAGTAAAAGTACATACAGAAAATTTTAACTAAATAGATTTTTTGGGATATTTTACAAATCCAGTTTTAAATTAAATTAACATTTAAAAAGTACAAATTTTATGTCTCAGAAAAAGTATACTTTAATAATAATATTAATTATTATTAGTTGCTATAAAATTAACATAGGTTTCCTAATAATGCATGAATAATATATCTTCACAATAACTAGTAACCTGCTTGGTAGTTCAAGATGCCTAAAGGCACATTTATTATTGCATCAATGAAATCTATTCACTTTATAGTTTAACATCATATTCTCTTATCATCAACTTATCCAACCATTTTATATTCTTTTATTAAACATGATGGATTTATGATTTGATCAAAATGAGACAATGTTAACTTGACATTTGTGCTCTAAATGAGAGTTCATTTCTAATTTGAAAAAGAACACATTTGTAATTTTTGCTGGCCCTAGCATTTCAAATGTTATTACCAGCACCATAGCTCGAACACAAATTTTTTTAGATACTATTTTTAGTGCTCAATTATCACATCTATAGAGAAATATAGGAAACACTATAAATATTCTAATCATTGTTTTTAATATATTTATTTTTCCAACTGAAAAATGTTTAAATGTTATCTACTGCAATTTTGCTTAGTACTAGTATATTATATATTTTTTAACTATTGGATTGTTTAGGAATCCCTGAATGACAAAACTCTTAATTGTGCAGGCTTTTTATCAATTTTGAAATGTTATTTAATTTTCTAAATGTGGAGTCAACAGTATTTTTAGTGTTAATTTTTTTTTACACCAAAACCTCATTTGCCTTCATCTAATCTGTCTTATCTCAAGATATAGAATAAGAATATAAAATGATATTTAATTCTGATTAACATCCTTACTAATGCTTCACTTACAATAGTCCATTTTAATAAGAATCCAATCCCATTTGAAATTTTTTTATAAAAATAAAAAATTGTTTTGGTAAACTTATTTCTTTAAGGACTGTCTACCAATTAACTAAATTAATTCCCTTGTAATTTTTGAAAGACATACAATTTTTTCTATCTAATATACCTCATTATAATATCTAATACTTCTACATTTCACAAAATAAATTTATTCCTCTGGCAGTTTACTTTAAATATAAGGCTCCATTTTGTGTCATATAAATTTTATAATGTGATTGAAGAAAGACAATTATTTTTGCACTCTTTTATCATAAATATTCATTTCTTTCAATCTGTACTTCATCAGATGTTTTTAATTAGTTGACATAATTTGGTCAATATATTCATTCATTGTAATCACATAAATTGTAATAGCATTATCACTTGCTCTCACCTACAATATAGACAAAAAGTATAATTAACAAATAAAAATATATTCATAAGTGTATTAAAAGAAATTCTATTTTATTTTGATGATGTAATAATATAAAATGACCAATGATTTAAGCAAAATATAAATGGTTAATTCTGGCTAAACAAAGGCAATAAGTGCTATTTAAATTGTGTAATTCTATAAATGGATTATATATCAAAAAGATACTAATTGTGTGATGTTTAGTGATTTTAAAATATATTAAATGATCACTTGATTAAAGAACAAAAGTAGTTTTACTTTAATTTATATGCTATACAAAACTGTTAAATAAGCAAAAAGAAATAAACATTAAAGTTCACAAATTTAATAAATTTTACAATATGCAACAGTTATTTTTCTATCTCAGAGACCTCTATATGATCACATTTATTACTAATATTTTTTAACTTATATCAAAGGCATGTATATTTTCTTTATTGCTTTATTTTCTTCTATTTTAATATCCTTTCCAAATTTGATGTGTACAGTATCATGCATAGTAACATGATTACTAAATAAAAAGATAAAGGTTTTTCAAAATTTAATAAATTTGTTAAATATTGATAAAATGAAAGTTATTGATTTAGCAGTGCAGGAAAAAAGAACTACAAATTGTTCTTAGATTGTACAAAAAGCTTAAAGTTTGAAAAGTTTAAGCAAAAATCTGAAATGGATATAGATTATGATATCAATTTTAAAAATATCAAAATACCTAGAGAGGCTGTAGTCTGTTGATAATGATAATGTGATTTCATTTCATAGGAGAAAAAAAGTTATTGAAGAAAAACAATAAAATATATTTAAATTAATTGAAAATATGACAGAAAGATGCAGTACAGTAAATGTATTATTTTTATATTCTGAGTTAATGTAAATAAGTAAAACACATACAGTAAATACATATATAAATACAATCTCAATTTATTATTAATAACTACATTTTTATTTTGTTTATAAATTTATATATCTATACTAGATACATAGAAAAGCATGTTATATATAAATATGTGTGTGCATGTGTGTATATATGTTAAGGAATACTGAACATGTGCAATTCAGTTAACAATATATATTCTATTTTAATCAAAGCTCATTAACAAAATGTGAGCTATTGTACACAATGTATAATGTATTTGAGGAGAACTTGGAATGAAATATAGACATATCATGGCTTTATTATTGTAAAAAAAAATTGTGTGCTGAAAGTTTAAATTTCTATAGCTTTATAAAGCAAGTTTTTGAACACTCCAGTTACATAATTAGAGAAATCAAAAATTATTAAAAACTAGATATTCGAAAGTAAATATAATAAGCTTCTGTAATTTAAAAGTATCTAGCCATAAAAATATTGCATTTGTTTACATTAAATTTTATCAATTAAAAAATTAACTTCCTAGCGCTATTTTAGTCAGATATTTGAGATATACAATATAGATCTAATATTTATTTGAAAATGTTTTTATGAAAATGCTCAAATAATAAAATCCTAAAACTTTTGATAAAATATGTAGTAAAAATATTAAAAGATGTTTATATATTTTAAAATATAGCACACACATAATTTAACTAATTGTATAACGTAGTATAATTTATAAATGTAAAGCAAAGAAAGAGAAACATTTAATTTTAAGCATATACTAATATTTATAATAATATTAACCAATGTGTTGGTCAACAGTTGACTGTTATCACATCTGTCTATTTTTCCCATAACAAAAAATTTAAATCCAATAATTTTTTTTTTTTTCAGAAAAACCCGAATTTTAAGCAAATTGAGTATTTGAATAAAATAAATAATTAAATGTTTTCTTGCTTAAGAAGATGCAGTCTGTGAACTTTAATTTCCAGAATCTGCTATTGTGTTAACAGATTGGGCAAGCATAAGAAACAGAAATCATGTATTGTTATAGTAGTGTAATACCAATCCTAGCCAAAGAATATTGGTGACTATGATTATTAAGACACAAAAATATATAAATATTGAACTGTATTCAGGTCAATATGATTACACAAAGTAATTGCCTTGGATTGAAAACATTATTATGTTTCAGTATTGGCTCATAGCTCTTTATGTAATCAAAAAGGTAATAGATCATTGTTAGAGAGGTGCAAAGATCTAGATACAGTGCTGTGAGATCCAAGACTTCTCATTGATGAAAGTTATAAGCTAAAAACTAGTCTGGAGATATTGAATAAGTCAGCACTAGATAGAGATTTTGATGCATTAATCTCATAGCATCCACTGCATAGCTTGCTTTAAGTGGAAATATTGCATGGATAAAATTTCTACTGTGTTAATATATTGTGTAAACCACTAAACATCACATGATCACTACTTCTTATGCTAGCACATAACTGTTATTAAAATGGGAAAACTCTCCATACGCTAGTGTCACTCAGTGCCAACCAGAGTAATCAATGGACAAGAACAAGCCTTCTTGCATCCATTGATTACTCTGGTTGGCACTGGGTGGCACTACTGTATGGAGAGTTTTGCCTATTTTAATACATTGTGTAAACATAAAAAATGGTGATCATATGGCATTATAGTTCTGAAAAGAAAATCTGTTTTATATATGTCAGAATTAAATCGTTCAAATATATAAGACAAATTAACTTTTTGTTCAAACAAAAAGTTAAACATATACTGATAATAAGAAAAATATATATAAATGATATATATGATAAAAATAATAAAATTTTAATTGGAAAAAAATAAAGTAAATAAGAAGCATATATGAAGTAAAATATTGCAAAGACTTTACATCTGGCATTTAAGTAAAATAATCAATAAAATAAGTAATTAAATTGCTAAATTTTATGGAGAAATCGATTGACAATAATTATAAAGATTTAATGGGGCTAAAATAACTTTTAATTTTTTATTAAAATAAGACACTTATGACAAGCTTCAAACAAAGCAATTTTTAATAAATTAGTTAAGTTTTCATCTAAGAATGATTTGTAAAGAGTAAGTGTATGATGTAAAAATCTCATTTAAATTTATAATGAAGTTTTAAATTCAGAGATGTTTATGTAAATTGAGCGATGAGGTGGAAAGAAATAGAAAAATCCCATCAATAATAGTCCAGTGTTATTGCTTATCATAAAATGTTTCCTCATTATCTCTTTCTGCCTTTGGGCAGCTAATTTGACTTATACATGGATTTCTGCATCTGTTATTCCAAAATTCTTAGAAGATAGTGTGAATTGGTGAAAATAGCTTTCACTGTGGAATAATACTGTACGTGTAAAGAAACTTTCAACACTCCCATATATATATATATATGTTAAAACGAAGATTTGCACGGGTTAAATATATAAAATACATATTTTGCGGGTTCATCCGTGTTAAAAACATTTAATATCAATATACTGACGTTTGACTTGGTCACACAAGCCATCAAGGTTGTGTGAAGTCAAGTGTATATTGATTTAAAGTTTAGGTAATATGAATATATATATATATTGTAATGATATGAAACGTGACTAGCTATGGCATTATCATATATTACAAATAACTTTAATTGTTATGAAATTGAGGTATAAATGAACATTTTAAAATACAAGAAAGTAAAAGTAATAAAAGATTCAATGGATTTCTAACCTGTAATTAAATAATTATGTAATTTAAATAAACTAAGACTAAGATATTGTTATATGTTATTCATGCAAGTGATTTTGAAAATCAAAGACTTGTAAAACTTTATGTATATTAATAGAAATATGAACAAGAAAAGTCACTCATAATCTTTTTTTATTGAATATTGGCATAGGAGAGTACTATAAACAAATAATTTGTAATCTCTTATAGGCCAGATAAAAATAAAACAAAAGTATATAAGTAAGTACAAAATAAAAAATAAATAATTTAATAAAAGACGGAAATTAATTTTGTACTTAGAATAAAATATATGTAAAAACATTCAACAATTTAAATAAGGTTACATTTAATCAATCAATAGGTAATTAAAAATAATTATATGAATTATTCAAAGGAAAACAAAGAAATAAAATCAATAATATAAAAAAAATAATAATGAAGGAGAAGAAAAAGATTAGTGGACAACAAAAAACAAAATTAGCAAGAAAGCAAGCAAGCAGAGGCTCACAGGAAGAGTTATCCTCTGAGAAAACTTTATACAAGAAGAGAGAAGAGGGGACAACAATAATGACTGTAGAAAGTCATAAGGCACACCTTTAGATTAACATGGGTTATAAAATTAAGCAGTACATTGGAACATGGAAAGATTTCCATTTTACCTTCATGAGTGATATTTATCATTGACTAACACTGCTGCTAAAATATTTTAGTATTGATTGAAATTCATCTAGAGTGATGAAGTCTTGCTTAAAGAAAATAATAAAAATGATATACTAAACTAACCAATGCATGTCATACAAAGCTTAAACAATGTAACTTTTCAGTCTTTGAAAAGTTATCTAAATCCAGAAATGGTGAAGAAGTAAAATATAACTTACTTGTTTATAGGTAAATAGTTTTGTATCACCTACAGTTGTATAGACCATATACAAACATTAGGACAATTTCAACAAGAAACAACCAACTGATATGGACTAATTTTATATTAACACCAAAAGCATGGATCAATATATGTAGTACTTTTTACTGAATTACTTTTAAAAAACCTGTGATAAAATCTGATGCTCTTTATATATCAGAAGTCATTTGTTTACAAGTGATCATGGGATCCTAAATAGTTCAGATCTTTTGAAAACATAAGATATTTGGTGCAATTAAAATTGATGGAGCTTTATTTTGTTATATCAACATGTTTTTTTAAAAAAGACTATGAATGGGAGTTTTTTTTATGAAAATAGTCTTGTGGGGATTGTAACACATGCAGAAATAATGATAGATGCTACCAAAAATTATTTTCCATAATTTTATTTTCTAGTGCAGTCAGAAATATTTAATTTGTTATAATATTTGCATTGCTTGATATTATCTTTTTTACTCTCTTCAGATGATGTTTATATATTAATGTCTTATTATAATTTCTCACTTTTTAGATATTGACTTTTTCTCTCCAAGTTTCCATGCTGCCTGAATAATATTTTTAACTTCTGTACCAATTCCTGGAAAACTTTAATACAATTAATGATTTTATTCCATAGAGATTTTCAACATATTTTTTTAATTTATTCAATCTATTATTGCTTTGATAAATATTATAGTACCTGCTAGGATGAATAATTTTCAGCATTCCATTTATTGAGCAGTAAATATTGATAGTAAGAGCTGGTTGATATGATTAGATACTAAATAGTTATCTGTAGTCTTGATATATCAAATAATATCTTGGTCAAAAGCTGATGCACTACAATAGTATTTGGAGATTAATATACAATCTCTTAATTCTCATCTTAGAGAAAATAGATCCAGATTAACCAGATGTTATCTAAATTCAGCAAAATTTTAAATTTTATTCATTTCTCTTTTATATATATATATATATATATATATATATATAAAGAGAAATGAATATAAATCTATATATATATATATATATATATATATATATATATATATATATATATATATATATTTACTTTTCACTTCAAGAATAAAGCAATCATGCAAAAAAAAATTAAATAAGTCTTTCAAAATAAATTATTCATAATAATGTGTCAATTTTTATTTAAATTAAGATATTTAAATAAAAGTAATTTGGAAATCAACATTTTCATTTACCTATCAAAGCACTTTATTTATATATAAATTTTATTATAATGTCAATCTATTAGGTTTAATACAATGATAAAGTATATAATATATATGGTAGCATATTTTGAGTATATGTCACAAAACTAAATAAAAAATTAACTCTGTTATATTTAAATAAAAAATATTTATAATCAGAATGTGTTTTTAACAATGAAGTAATTAAAAAATATGAACATTTTCATTTACATATAAATTTTATTAATTATCATGGAATATGGTATGCAAGTAGTAAAGAAGCTTTGTGTCTCACACAACCTTCATATGATAGCTCTGAATATATGTATATCATGATCCAGTAAACACTCATATGATTTTTCCCACTATATAAAAAAATATATGTATTTATTGGTGTTTTATATAGCATGCCATAATTCAAGATATCAAATAAGTAATTTAATGATGTTTTTGTTGTTGCTCCTGTTCAGTAATTTAAACTAGTGTTTAAATATAAATTGTTAAAAAGAGACAAAGAATGGGACCTATCCAAACAGTTAATATTATTTTTATAATCAGTATTGCTCAAGTTCTATTTTCTATAACTAAATTGTTAGAATTAATTCAATGATGTGATATGGAGTTTAACTATTTACAAATATTTTAATAAGAAAATATTATGCATAAAATTTTATTTAAATATTTTTTTCTGTAATTGAAAATCTTGCAACTTATTCAAAATATTCTAAGAACTGTGTGTGTGTTTTCCCCTCGGTATTTATTAAATTTAATTTAATAAAAAAATAAATCATTTTTGTGGACCAATCAAATTTTTTTGCAGATTGTACTGGTCTTTGGACTAGTTGTTGAGGAGAAAAAAAATTAAGTTGCACAAGATTATATTAGAAATGCTTTAAAATATGTTAAACAAAAATTGAGATGAAAATGCAGTTGTTTATACATATAATGTAAAAGTCATATTTGTGCATTCATGCAACAAAATCCAGAGTCCAGGCAAATTACATCAAACCTGATCTAGATGAGGTGGTTAGACCTTGAATCTGACCATATTTCAACTCATTTGCCAGCACTCTGAGATTTAATACCCTATGAATGGCATTTATGAGGTTACACTCGGTCTCAATTTCTTCAATGAGCTGGCTGATCAGAGATAGAAACATGGGACTCGAGAAAATAAATAATTTAATTATATAATTAATGATTAAATGAACTACTTAACATGCTATGACTTAACTAAGGAAATGCATAATATATTAATATTAATAAAGAATTAAATGCTTTGGAGTAGATTTTGAGTAATGACATGAAACATTGTAATTTTAAATAAGTTAATAAATAAATAATAAATATTAATAAAGCAAAAGATCATTAATAATTTAATGTAATATGGGCATAAGTTATGCATGCAGGCATTACAGTAATGATGAGATAGGGATACATCGATCTCATCTTTAATATGCAATTTAATTTATATAAGTATTTGTGGTTTATGAATCATGCCTAATATTTTGATATTCCAATTTTATTTTTGGATTTTCCAGCATTATGAGCTAAGATTCTAGCAAGGGTAATTAATACATATAACACTAAATTGGTTATTCTGACTATTATATCAGAGCAATTAAATAAGTTCTAAGTACAGATTTCTTATGACAAATTAGATTATTGGCTTAGATCAGACTTATTGTTAAGGGAGAGAAGGGCTGGTTACCCTTATATTTTGCATATGAATATTATGGCACTTATAAAACATAAAACTAAGGTCACAGTGTGAATGAGCCACTCTTATGGGTTCAGTATCCAATACTCAGTGCTTTAGAACAGACAGCTTGCTACTATTAATATTAAAGAACTTATTAGTTCAGGAAGTTGGGTAGACTTTGAATACTGTTCTGGACTCTCATGTTCCAGTTGTAAAAGATATAACCATCCAAACTGAAAAATGAATGGCTTGATGCTGTGAACCATCTTAAAAGAGAGAAGTAACAAGATGTTAGTGCATGCTATGTGCTTAATAAAAACATGCTCACAATGCCTAGTAATACTAATAAGTATATATAAAAATTAATTAATGAACTCACCTAAATAGATCTATCTATGGAAACTAACTTGACCCAGCTCTTGGGTATCATATAGCAATCATGCTATGTAAATGGCTAACTAACTATTAATCCAATTAATATAATGAATCTGCATTCACATATATATGATTAAGTTAAGGAGAGTAAAAAGTATATTTTACAGTCTTAATCATATTTTAAAATATACTTAATATCACCCTTAGCTATCATATCATTTCTAACTAATAAATCCTTAACAGCTGGTAATTTTATTAGGCAAACCTTATTAAATATAATACAAATATTAAGGTGAATAATTTTTGATAATAACGAGTGTGTAGCAATTGGTTATTATCTATTAGAATAAGATTTTGAAGCAGCGATTCATAGATGCTAAAAACCATTGAGAAATCTTACACTGAAAAGTTTCTAATTGTCTCTCCCTAAAAGTTTATTAAAATAAATACTCCCTGCCTTGAAATATTGGCACACCATAACATATATAGCAATAAATGAAATAAAATAATTAAAGTACATATTATAGACATGGCCACAGTTTAGAGAGAAATCAAAATAATAACTGATTACAGTTATTACAAGTTCAAAAAATGAGTTATATGCTTTAATTTACAGGCAAATTTACAGTTTAGTTTTAGAATGATTAAATTAAAGAGAAATTGAGAATTGAATTGACCATTCATAGATTACAGTAGCTAGCTTGATACTTTAAATTATATTTTATAGATTATTTAAAGAGCTCTGTGGTTTTGAAAAATAGTACCAATTTTTTCTTGCAGCTTAGTTGTCCAGCACTTGGGAGTAGGCATTGTGGCACTCTTCTTCTGATAGGTTGCTTGGTGGTGAAGTCCTTCTATAGCAGCAGGATGTTACTGGAATTCTCCATCCCAGTGATGATGATGAACACGTCATCGCAGCATGTAGGAAGGGCTGAATGCAACTATTCTCTTATAGGAAGAAACAGCAATATGTGGCCTTTCTATCCACTCAATTTAAGATTCAAACTGGCATAGGTTTATGTAGCAATACACTTATAAATTATAGAATAAAATATTTTATATATGTATTTATACTATTTTTCTATTTCTATATTATATTTTTCTACAAGCTGGATCATAGCAGGGAAATCTATTAGCTTGTTTACAAGTTTGGTTTTAAAATTTACAAAATTGACTTTATTATTGTTTATTTTTTTTATGTTCTAATTTTATCTCAGTTTAGACAATTTAATTCCCAATGGAAACTAAAATAGGGCTTCTTCACTGAGTTTGTTTTTGAACAAAGTAACACTTAAAATTGTTATTGGAAAATATAGATTTAGCTTACATGCAATTTTAAATAGGTGTGTGTGCTGTAATTGTAATTGTTAACATATTTATTAGAAATTTAACAAATTTACAAAATCTTTAAGTAAACATTTCTCTATATATGTATGCTGGTTCTATGTGGAATTGTGTATGTATATATATGTGTGTGTGTGTGTGTGTGATTCTCTATGAAACTAATGAAATAAAATTATAATATATAAATTTATAAAGTCAAAAAGATCTAAACTTTTAAATATAAATGTGCTGCAATATATCTAAATTGATTATACATTACAACCTGTACTTGCCTATATATATATATATATATATGGATACATGTATAACAATGTTCACAGAGATATATATGTACTTGAGGGGGGGGGTTTGAAGTTAGCACAGTGATAGTTATGGGATAGAACAGGTGAAACTGATAGTCTGTAAGATTATACCATTTCAATAATTAATTGCTTGGGAGATTATATAAATTGGCAGGTTAAACTATGAATGATTGTGGATTTATCTCTTTATTCTGATATTATGACTATACTTAATCATGCATGGCTTGGTTATCTAAATGACCCTTCAGCACTTTTGAAGACAAGAAATACAGTGAATCTACAAATCATACGTATCAATATACATGACTTCAATTATATGCTACACCCAAAATGTAAACAAAATATAAATAAACAAACAAAAAAGCCTTAAATTCATAAATTTAAATCATTTTAAATCAGCCATTTTTTTGCTTGTGAGTTGTATATGATCACATTTAAATTAAATAAAATAAAATTTATAAATAAATTTTATAATATGACAAAACCATTTTTCCATATCAGAAAACTATAAATGAATTTGTTTATTAACAAAATTTCTTTGGTTTATGTTGAAAACACATACACTTTATTTTTCCTTTGTTATCTTTTCAAATATGATATGTAGTATTTCACATAATTAAATGTATTTTAATGCTAAAAGTTTTATTAAATTTTAGAATAAGCTTAAAGTTGATACTGACATCAAAACAATTATTCAACTCATATTTTCTTAATAATGAGATTACTATTACATGTTTATAAATAAAAAAGGTTATTTAAAAAAAAAAAAGAATAGTGTAAAAGCATATTTAATTGCAAAAAAATCCACACACATTTATGGTTTATTTAAAAAATAAAATTGCAATACAATAAGTTTTTGTCTTTATTATTCTTATTTTTTCAGTGAATAAATGAATGAATATACACTCAATAAAATATGTGTAAATTTGTCCTCTCAATTTATTATTAATAAATATTATTTTTTTAAATTTTACTTCATACTGTAATGGTCAAATTTGTACATTTGCACAACAAAATCCAGAGTTGTAGTAAATCATCCCAAGGCTGATCAGCATAAGGTGGTTGAGACCACATGTCTGATATAGTCCCAGTTCCATTACTAATGCTCAAAGATTTACTACATTATGGATGACATATATGAGGTCACAGCAGTATTCTCTTTAATCGTGTGCTGGCTGTAGCACATTGGTAAAGCACAAGATTATGGGAAACTGACAATTTAACTAGTATAGCTATATAGATGGGTGTAGCATAATCATAATTTTCAAATATGGATTGTGATTTGTAATCATTAATAGTTAACTAATCAATAATGACTTAACAATGAGCAACATTGAAATACTAAACAGAAGTTAAATTTAAATTAATTTAATGAAAGCCAAGTATTTAAATAATACAATTAATAAGTGAAAATAATAATTGCAATGATTATACAGATTGTCTCATTCGCAGATGATTGAGTTAGGGATACAATTTAAGACTTAAGTTTTGATTCACATGCAGGTGATGATCTTGGATACAAACTTTTCTGGTTTACTGAGTTACAGGTAGTTCTGGCTTATATATATATATATATATATATATATATATATATATATATATATATATATATATATATATATATATATATATATATATATATATATATCATTTTAAATCACTTGCAGGTGACATTAATTTTCTGGTTACAAATCAGTTAATTTATTCTACTTGTCATATATATGTATATCACTCGCAGGTGATGATTTTGGATATAAGCATTTATGGTTTATATATATAGCATTTTCAATCACTGGCAGGTGATTGTAGCTTTCGGGTTACAAATAATTTAATTTACTTTGCTTGATATATATATATATATATATATATATATATATATATATATATATATATATATCCATCACTTGCAGGGATGAAGATTTATACATTTTAAGTTACAGTTTCCATGAGACTTATTAAGTTAAGAATTAGTTTAGTTTGTTCATGATGATCTATGCCTAGTTTATGCTATATAACAGGATCTAGAATTGCTTTAGAGCTAGTGGAAGTGATTATTAACAATTATAAGGAACATTTTATTAAACGCAAATATTTAATATATTCTCTATATAGCTTATATGCCTATGAAATTAGATTTGGATTCAGATCAAAGCTGAAATATACAATTATTATGATGGGATGAATTGATGATTGACAGTCAGACTTCAGATACCAAGGCATATAGAAAATATACAATCTGAGTCCCTGCATCTTGAAGGTATGCTTTTTCGCAGGATTTGTACCAAGAACTGGTTCCCTTGACACCATACCCGTTGCTGTGAAATAAGAGACCTTTTAGTCCAGGTGATCAAACAATTAGTTTAAGCTTCTGGAGTCTCATGCTCCAGTTCTAGGGATGCAGAATGGGATTGTGCTTACCTGACACCCATCTTAAGAATGTAGTTGTCCAAACTAAGAGTAATGGGGTAGCCTGTACACATATGCCCATTAGAAATAATACAGCAACAAGTATATATGACAAAGCATTTTTAAGGACACATTCACAACCCTGACTACATATTATATAATAAAATTAGGATGCTAAACAATAGTTTCCTTCCATGAAACTACCATAGATTATTTTATTATATAGCATCTCTAATTATGCTATTAAGGAAAGCTTATGAATCTAATTTATTAAGTTATCTACATAGGCATTTATATAATTCTAGGGAGGATTACAGCATATTATGGATAATTATGATATAAAGTTGTAGCTTTATGCTGTATTTTATCACTTCAACTGAATATTAATTAAATATTACATTTAAAGCAAATCTATCTTAGAATAGCTGTAAGCTTTTAATTATAATTTAAACAAGACATTTATCCATTTCAGAAGGGAGTTTTGATTTTTGCATTAATAAATACAAAATTACAGATACGTGCATGAAAATATCTAATCACTTCTCACTAATCATTTAACTAAGGGTAAAACTCCATTCTGAACAAATATAGCACAAACAAGTATATAATTGAAAACAAAATAAAATTGGCATAGATTTAACTAAAAAGAAATATAAGTTTAAAGATAAGATTAGACATAAGTGAAATCTGAAGTTTGGCTTTATTTTGGCTTAGTTTAAAAGGGAGTTGAAATAAAATTAGCTTAGATTTGATTGATTCAGTTTAATATAGATTTAAGTTATTTACAAGATTTATTAATAAAAGCAAATATTATCATTAAGCTAAAATATGTAAAAATAACTTGGAAACTTAATTATTATTTTAAAATAAATCATTTAGAATTATATGTAACAAAAGTTATGAAAAATCATTTAGAATCAATTGATTAAAGCAAGTTAAAACTAAATCAGTTTTAATAACTCGGAACAAAATAAATAAGTTGAAACCAAATCAATCAGAAATAAATCATCAAATCAATAAATAAATCAGTAATTAAATCAATAAATAAATCAATAAATCAGGCAAGATTTTGGGATTAAAATAAAGAAAGTAAAATTTACATTTAGCTGGTAAGTTTAGAATGCATTATTACTTTGGCCATAATTAATAGATTAAGCTAGCTTTTAAGAATTAATGAATTTTAGTTGAAAAGTTAACTTTAAGTTGAAGTAGGTTTGTTACTGCAATATTTTCTCTGCTGACAAATCGGCTTCATGTTGAGGGATTCTTTTAGGTAGTATTGGCTCTAGCTTTACCACTCTCTGCATCTTGTATACCCTCACAGGGTCTAGAAAGCAAGGGAATGCTAGCCCACTATCATCATCATTATCAATTTAAAAACATTTTAAATGAATTGAACTGCATGAATTAAAAATAAGATTCTCCTTCTAAAGATAGCTGAAGCAACTTATATACTAGTTTACTCCCCTCTCCCCTGTCGTATTAGTTTTAGGTCTCTTTTTCTCATTATCTCACTGCATTCTAGGAAATTGTCAAATCCCACTATGATTGATTTTTCTACAGGTGGGTTTTTCTTTTGGTTAACCATGATAATTTATTCATACTTTATTTTAAACTCTATTTTTACTCTTAAATTTGTAACTAGATCATAATACAGTGAGAAAGATGAAAAACATTTTGTTATATATGTAACTCAATTATATAATTTAGCGATATATGCAGAAAATATAATAATTTCAAATATTACTTTTAGAATAAATGTTCTAAATAAAGAAATTTCTAATATTTTAATTCTATTAATATTATTCTTTCCTGTATATATATAGTTTATTGTTACACATACAAAGCACTTTCCATTTATTTAATTGTCAGAAATATATATATGCATATTTACTGATTTTTATACATATACATACGTTTCTTTTATTGTATGTTAAACATATGCACACATACACGACGAGTACATTTAGGTTTTAAATTAACATGATTTTAGTACAATATACAAGGATTTGGGTATAGATGTGCATAAATAAACACTACTATAGTATATAGTAGGTGAAACAGTAGGATAGACAGATCTGATTGTTTCAATACTATAATTTAATTTTTTATATATGCATTCTATACATATAAAAAGCATTTGTGTTATGTATACATCCATGTTGAAAAATATTGTAAACTTGAGTTTAATAAACAATAGATGTTCTGTTTTAAACGTAATTTATCAATAAAATATGAGCTGTTATATGCAATGTATGATGTACATGAAAACAACATGACTTTTCCAATCATGTCATTTACCCAGCCATCACTGAATGACTAATAAAAAGTTATATATAGATCTATATAGATCATCTATGTAAAAGAAAAAATTCAAACTACTCGTGACTTAAAAAAAATTGCTTGTTTTTATCCAATATAGGTTTCATTTTCACATATGGCAGGGAAATGTGTTAATATTACTTCTTTAGGTCTAATTAAACTTTGATAATTTAATAATTTTGATTTAAAGTCTGTTTATCCTATTACAATAAATATATATTTGCAAACCAGATGCATAGCTGTTATAAAAATTGTATATCAACTTAGAAAAAAACTCTCTTAAGTAGATTCAAGTAATCTCTAGTGTAAACCAGAGGATAAGGAGATCCTATTCATTATGCTAATCAGTAAAAATCATTGTTTTCCTTCTTTTGTCTGAGAGCTAAAAATATCTAAACACTTAATTAGTGATCTAGGTCACATTTGACTGATTCAGTTCCCTTAAAAGTCCTCAGCTTTTGTAAAAAATTTCAAGTTCTATAGGATTTGAACACACTTATATTAATTTATTAAGTTTTATGTGGGAATGTATTTAATTTATATATTCTTCTATTCTTCTTATGTTTAAATTGCCTATGTTTCTTTTTTGAGTTGAGATAGCAGAAAAAATGTATTTCTAGTTAGCATGGGTTGTATCAGTCATAATTATATTATTCTAGAATTTAACACTGAACTAGATTAGTTAAGTTATAAAGAGTATTTTATTAATTATTATATTTAATTTACATTTACGTCTAAATATATACCGATATTTAAACTTCTTGTCCTTTTGTTGTGGATAACCTACTTAGTCAATAAAATAGATTATTTGATATTGCACGGATGACACTTTTAATAAATGCACATTTGCATTGTTAATAGAATAAGGGTTTGAATGTTTATTCCTACTCGATTTTTATCCCTTAAATAAAAATAGCTAGATACTTATTTTTTAATATTGGATAGTTAGTTATCTTGAGTAAATATGAGTCAACTATCAGGGGAAAAAATCTTAAGCCAGTGAAATATTTTCAAATTGCCTGGATTTGAAACCAGGTCATAGAATTGGCAGGTGAATATACTATCTCTGGTCCACAAATCTTTTACATGTATATGTAATAGTGTACATATATATATATATATATATATATATATATATATATATGTATGTACACTATTACATATATATATATATATATATATAAGAAGAGATATAATGATGAATGAGCATGAAAAAAACAAAGCAGATTATGGATTTAAAATATAAGATTTTTTATTAGAAATAATTTAGATAAAAATTAATTACCCTAATGACCAAACAATTTTATTTCATTATTTCAATAGTTAGAGTTGTCTTTGTGTGCGTATATATATATCCATTCATAAGGAGTTCCAATTAAGATACAGAAAGACTATTAAAATAATAAAAGTTTATTACTTTAGTTTAGCATAATTCGAAATTTTCAGTCTAATATAAAGTCTAATAAAGTTTCGATTTGACATTAAACGAATCGTTTCAACAGAATGTAATTACCATTAATCGGACTACCTTTATAAGTTAACTTTAAAAGCAGATTTCTAAAAAAAAACAAAAAAACAAGCGCATTGAACAGACTATTCAGTATTTACTTCAACTTGTCCAACTATTGCTAATCAACAGTAACAAAATTGAAAGCAAAAATTTGCACCTTACACATATATCTGTATATATATATATATATGTATATATATATGACAATAGATGGCGTTCTACCAAAAAAACCGTCAAGCATGTTTGTTTACATAAACGTCTAAAAGATTCACGCTTGCAAGCTGAATAAAAACTGTTTCATAAATGCTCAGAGTTTGTGTTTAGATCTAGTTTCTTTATTCCTGTCCTTCACTGATGATAGCATAATAGCTTGAAATCGATAGAGCCGATCTGAATGGTGGAAATTAAGTTATCCCGAGATAGTGAATGCTTGCTCATGATGTATTATGTAAACAAACACGCTTAACGGTGTATTTATGAAAAAAAAAAGTAGAACTGCCATCTATTGTCCTAAATACAAACATTAGCAAGTTTTAACTTGTGTTTTTGTTTTTCATATATATATATATAATTTGCAATTGTATAAACAAAATGTAAACAGAATGATTTGATTAACCATATTCCTTTCTATCTTTTTATATGCGTGTATGTTAAATTAATCTGATCAAAATAAGTAGATCAACAGTGTAATGGAATAGTTGATAACACTTCTTCAAAGATTATAACTTGTCAATGTTTTTTTAAAAATTGCCACATAAGTTTAAACTATGTTATAAAATATTAGTAAACTTTTGCTATCATTAAATACGCTTGTAAGTGCATATACATAAGATATAATTTTTTGAACCATTTGTGTGTTATTAAGAGTAATATTGCACAGATGTTTCAGTTGGATTGCATCTGCTATTATCTTGGTAACAAATGCTATTTTAAAAATTTCATTATAAAGGTTCTACAAGTAGATCAAAGAACAAGATTAAATGTCTATCCAAAATCAAAAAAAATTCCTTAATATATAAAAAAATGATGGGATAATAACAGATGCACAATCCAGTGTAAAATCAAAAATTTTAATTTTTTATATGTTTCCTTTTTTCTGTGTTTCAAAAAAAAATTTTGATTGGATAATTTTTTAGTACTTTAGACTATTATTTTATTATACCATAGTACTTTAGACTATTATTTTATTATACCATAATCCTTCTGTGAATTTTAGATTTAAATTCTTTCCTCTAAAAAAAATTTTTTTTTCTTATATTATTTAACAAGAAGTTTGAGCATCAGAAGAAGTAATTCAGAGGTGGACTATACTTTATATATCCTTTGTTTCAGTCTATCATTCTACTATTGCATAACTGTGCATGATAGAATTAATCAGAAATACTTTCTTGCCTAGATATCTAAAAAGGGCATGCAATAATGATGTGCAGAAATATTTTTAAACTTGTATAATAAATAATTCTTTCATTTACACTTTATTCAATGTAACAACATACCATTTCTACATTTGCTTATTTTTTCTTTTTTTACAATTTTAACTGACAAGCAACTTTCACTGGTTTGAATAATATATTTAATACACATAATTACATAAAAAATGATATTATAATTATAAGTATACCTAAAAATATACAAAATTCTTATTTTAATTATAAGTTTAAAAAAATATTACATACATTTCTATAATTGAATTTGACTTTAAATTTAGTTTATTTGTTTAACTTAATATTAATTATAACATATTTTATTTTCTATTTTTTATATCCTATATTTATATGAACAATTTTATACTTATTATTTTTTAATTTTTGATTCCTTAATTTTGATTTTTTATAATATAGTTATTTAGTTTAATTTGTTCTTAATCTAATAAAAAAATTATATATTTAAATCATATACTTCTTTTATTTTGAATTTTAAATTTTTTTAAATTATTTACCTTCTAGAACTTTGTTTGCTAATTTATAAGCTTTTATTTTTTAAAAATTATTTTTACTTTATATCTCCCTCTACTTTTTATAACTATTTCTTTTTACCTATTTAACATCATCATCATCATCATCATTATTATTATTATTATTATTATTATAATTATTATTACCTATTAACATCATCATCATCATCATCATTATTATTATTATTATTATTATCATAATCATCATCATCATCATCAATTTATATTACTACTATTAATTTATTTTATTAAGCTATAAAGTTGTTGTTATATCTAAATCTTTATTTAAACTTAGATTTATTTGTTTCATTAATACTGGTTGATTATTTTTTTCTCTTTTATTATTATTATTAGTGTAGCATGTTATTTTTATATCATCTTTATACCATTTATGTTGTTTGAATCTTGTATTAAGTGAATTTTTATTTCACTTACTTAATTGCTCTAGATATGATTTATCTGTATTTTTTATTTTATATCATAAATTCCGATTATGCGGTTTTTATATTATTATTATATATTTATTATCTCTTATATCAATTAATTTTTTTCTTTTTTTATTTATTTCTTTAAAATTTAGGTTGTCGTCGATGAGCAACCATATCCCACTGGATGGCACAGTTATCATGCTTAAACTATAAAATATGATCATTCACAGGCCATTAATTATAATCATTTTGATGTGTTTTTTGTAATGTGAAAATAAAAACAAATGAAAATCATCTTTTTTAAATATTATTTAATTTTAAATATTATTTTTTATTAATGTATACAAATTAAATGATAATAATAAATGTAAAATAAAATAAACAAATTACAATTTGATTCATCTTTTTATTAGAAAAATCAATTTTCTATCGGAGATTTTTTTACTGGGGTTATGGCTTTTTTTTTTTGTTGTTTACCGCTATTTTTTATTTCAAATAGAATGACAACTAAAAGTAAAAGTTGTTATGGTTAGGTTTAGGGTTAGCTTTAGGGTTAGCTTTAGGGTTAGTTTAGGCTTAGTTTTAGGGTTAGTTTAGGGTTAGTTTTAGGGTTATTTTAGGGTTAGGTTTAGGGTTAGCTTTAGGGTTAGTTTTAGGGTTAGGTTTACGGTTAGTGTTCTGTTGTTTGTAATGCTAAAATAAAAAATATCAAAATCGTATTTTTGTAAATATTTTTTTTTACTAACATCTATAAAATAAATGATAACAATAAACGTAAACTATATTCAACAAAGTATAACAGTAGTCGGAGAAAAGAAAGAAACTAAAACTTTTTTAAACAATGACAAATATATATATAAAATGTTTATAATATATGCTTCTTATGACATTTAAAAAAACAGTATACAATTGTACTTTTCTTACTGGATATTTTTGTGTTAACGCTCTTTTTTATTTCAAAAATATACACATGGTACAATCTTAAAATGTCTCATGGAAATGTTATGAACAGTACATTACTTGATGCGTTACCTAATTCCAATTCACTTTATACATATATCTTGTCAACATTTACTACTAAAACTTCAATACACTACGGTGTAAAAAGTCTGTTAATTATTACTTTACAAAATCTGAACATTTCAATACTTTAAAATAAAATAAAAAACAATGAAAATAACATTTCCATCCAATTCAAAAAAACACACCTTTTCCCCAAGCTGTAACCATTTTATAAACTGTGCGAATTGGGAAAATGTATTTGCTGCATAAACATACATGCTGTACTGTGATGCAACATAGCGGCCTGCAATCTGTAGTACAATAAAAAAGTTGTATTATAGAAAACGTGGGTTCGAACATGTCGGCTGCGGAAATGGCATTTTTATGTGTTTTAGCGCAAAACAGCACCATCCAGTGGGATATGGTGGCTCATCGACGACAACCAAAATTTATTATTTTACAGTGGTTATTGTTTAATTTATTAATAGTCTTATTTATATTTCTGCTGATCAGTCAAAACTATAAAGAAAGAAAATAAAGAAAGGCATTATTTATTATATTTATTAATAAAATTAATGCATAGAAAATTAAGAAGAATATTAATATATTTAAATTTGTCAGATTTTTTTCTACAATGTGCTGTTATTCCTACACTGTCCTTAACTTTTAATTTTAGATATAGATGTAGCCAATTTATAATGCTAGTATGTGTGTAATTATAATATGCATATAATAATAATAACATTCACAATAAGATAAATTTTAGTAGTAAATAATAAGCAGCAAAACTAAAAGTTAACTGTAATGTTGAAAGACTGCAAAAATTTATAATTAAAATGGTTAATTTATTTAAATTATAGGTTACGGTTGAAAAACAAATATTGGATTTACCATTAAAATAATGTTTGTACTATGTAAATGGAATAGATAAATGTATGTGTGCACCATCAAAACAATATATAAACACAAAAATAATATTAAAATAGTATTTTAATTTCACTTTTAATAAATATTTAGAATAACTGCTATTTTAATTACGTGAAATTTATTTAAAAATTATTAGTTTCAGCTTTAATTAATAATTACTAGGTTCAGCAAGAATAGTAGAAAAAATATCAAATTTATAAAGATTAATTGATATATTGATTTGAAAATCTAATTAAAGTTGATTATATATATAATCACCAAATTTAATTAAAACAATATATGATATATTGTTTCAAAAAGTTAGAAAGGCTCAAAACAAAAATTTTAAATGTCTTTAATCTTTTAAAAACTACTTTCAGCCTCATAACTAAACTGGACTTTTTTTATTTTGTATAAATGGATTTTTTTTTGTATAAAAGGAAAGTAAAAAAAAAATTGAATATAGAAGAGTTTTCATTTAAATTGGTAAAATTGCAGTAAATCTGTGTAAGCTATTTATTATATACAGTGAGTAGAAACTCCTCTTTGATTCCCTCCAATTATCTAACAATTACTATATAAAGATTTATGTCAAATGCCTAAAAATTTGTCTGAGGTGAAGGAAAACATGAATCTCACTATCAGTTAAATCAATATTTTGTACAAATCAAAAATATATTCTCATGTTAAAAGAATGAGTGCTTTGAAATATCCAATATGTTTTAATCTATTTTAATGACTAGATTTATATATTGAAATCTATACAATAATAATAAAATAAACTTAATAATATGACATCATTACAAAGCCTATTAAATTAAAAGATGTAAGACTAGAATAAATCTTTCAAAAGTAACCTTTATTAGTTAAAAGGGTCTACTTACCCGTTGAGGATTACAAAGTGTTCAATGTTACAAGGTAAAACAATTATTGACCAGGTTTATAATAAGTACATACTCTCGATAATAATTATATCCATAAAAGGGTTGCTATAATGATGTTTAATGTGTATCTGTACATGGGTCTACATGGCCCAACTGCCAAGAAGTCATCCATCCCCAATGATCCCCATCCCTGTGGCCTCAAAGCAAAGACCCAAATGCTTCAGCTGAATAGGCGGACATCCAGCATTACACCAACCACCACAACAGGTAACAAGGCCCAAGGCCATTAGACATAAATCTTTGACCATAGCTAAGCCCATACCAAGTACTTCTGTCTCCCAATTCAACAGTCGAAATGGGCAGGAACCACTTTCAGTCTACTTTCCAAGATTAGAATGCCAACTGGGGAAAAATTAACAAGTGACAAGCACAGATCTGCACTGCTCATAAACAATCCATCAAAGGGGTACAGCAGCCCATCAGGGTGGAAACAGTGCTGAAAAACTTTGACCCTGTACCCTCCTGGAAGGTTTTCTGGATAGCGGCAATAATCATCAACAGCCTGCACCCATAAATTAGATCCCCAATGACCACTACCATCAACCTCTGAGGAAGAAATGAGGAGTGCAGACCCATATCCACAAATATTATAACAAAACTCCATTAATGTTACAAAGATAATATTTCTAGCAGCTGTGTCTAGCATCCAGCATGTCAAATGAATTTGTCTGTAGTTATATTCTTGATAAAAGAATTGTTCACTTTTATTTCTTAAATTTCTCAATTTTTATTAAAAGTTATTCATTAAGTGATTTTGGTAAAACAGTTGATTTTTCATCTTCCTCATCCATTAAATCCAATATATTATCATAAGCCTCTTGCGTAATATTATTTACCCCATACTTCTATTCCCTCCAGTTTTTACTTCATTTGCATAGATTTTCATTTTTTATTGTAATGCCTCTTCATACTTGAATTCTTGGTTATTAACATTAAATAATTTGTTTGACTTATTTTTCTCATTAGTTTCAAATTTAAATTTTATAGATTTGCTCTTATTAATCGGCTTCACTTTTTAGATAATGTTGTTTTCAATTTTAAACTTTTCGAAACCTTCAACGACATTCACTTTCTCTTTCCATTGTGATATTTTGGGTGACATATAATCCAAATCACCTGAGATGTTTTCTTTGTTAACTGGATTCTCTTCTTCCATCACTTGTTCATTTATACTGCTGCTTTCTTGATTTGCATTTTTCTCTCTATTTTGCACTTGACTTTGAAATGTTCTCTGCCATCTTTGTTTTCACAACGATGTCAGTTAAAACCTTGTTGCTGTTAGGAAACTAAAAGTTTTCTTCGTTTTGATAATAACACTTAAAGGCAATGAGCTAACCCTCAGTTTGGCTTCAAAATATTACAGTGAAGCTTCATTATCCTTTTTTAATTCCACCTAATATAGGGGATCTGAAACTAACATCAAGACTGGAATAAGTGCTGATAAAATATAACTCATATCCAATAAAATGTGCATATTTTCACTATCTTCATGTAAAATCTATGCCATTGGCTCCTTCCTGTAGGAAGAAATTCTAAATTGTTTTTGACATTTTTAGGGCTTATTTTAAGGGAATATTTTATTTTTTTATGCACAAGTCTACATTTATTTATGTATAAAATCTACATTTATTCAAAATGGTAAATGAAAAATTATTAGATAATGGCAAAAAATTGCAGGAAATAAAATTCTAACATTTTTATTTTATTTTACATGGACTGTATAATTGTAAGCAAATCTTTTATAACACCTGATGTATATAATAAAGTTAGTACTTTCAAAATATGTGGCAAAAAATTGCAACAAATACAATCCTCAACTTGTCTCTTTATTTCACATGAGTGTATAATTGTAAGCAAGTCTGTTATAACACAATACACATAATAATAAAGTTATGATAATAATTCCAAAATATGCAGCAAAAATTGCAGGAAATAAAATTTTGAAATTATTACTTTATTTCATACTAGTATATGATTGTAAATAAGCCTGTTATAACACATGATGGGTATAATAATAAAGTTAGTAATTCCAAAATGTAATCCCTTCTTATTAATTTTCATTTTAAAAAAAAATTAATGCATTTGATAATATAGTAAATATTTTTTTATCATCAGAGGTTTACATGTGTGCTGTGTCTGCAGTCTGATTGGTTATTTGGAAATTTATGATCAGATGATCTCAGACAGAGCAACACTTGTGTGATTTTATCAAAACACATTTATGAAACAGAGAAATAACTTTGTATTTTCTTTATCTTTCTAATTAGGGCTTATTTTCATATTAGGGCTTATATTACAAACATTCTTAAAAAACATGCTAAGGTTTATTTTCTGGTTAGATCTTATTTTCAGAGAAACATGGTATTATCTTTGAAATAATTTTTAATAATAATAATAAACACACCTTCATTTGTAACTACATATTGAGAATTTTCACCATCTAGTTTGTAATTACTAGATGTCTTTAAAAAAATTCAAGCTTTATTTAAGACTTTCAGATATATTCAACTCTTAATGGTGTACAGGTTAGAATATTGTGTATAACATATTGTTTTATGTAGCATTATTTTTCTATCTTCAAGTGTTGTTGGCATGATGTCAAAATGAAAGATTACTATATATATATATAAAAAATGTAATTATAATTTTTTAGTTCAATCATTTTCTGAGCCCCTATAGTATCTAGTTAATATTTTTTTAAAGAATTAAACAAATCCATCTTTCTTTATTACTGTTACAATGCTTATTTTATTAAACTTCAGCAACTTGGCATTTTGAAAAATCAGAATAATTGGAAGAAACTCTGGAGAAGATTGATAGTCAATTAAAACTGTCAGGTTGATGGGGTTTAATGAAATAGACATTGTAACAATAATAAAGAAGATGAACTTATTTGATTCTTTATAATTTTATCAATGCATATAGAATATATAAATTGATAATAATTTGTAAAGAAGGTAGTTATTTTTTTACATTAAAAATTATTATGAATAATAATAATATAACATTATATCTTATTCTTCATATTAATATCATTTGTTTTTAAGGCTTCATGTAGATGCTAAAATTTATGTCTAAGAACTGTAGTTTATATATATATATATATATATATATATATATATATAAACTACAGTTCTGTATTAATTATTGTATTGTTATATATATATATATATATATATATATAACAATACAATAATTAATACAGTAAATAATATTTTAAAAACAAATATCTACTATAATTTAATAGAAGTACTTCTGACTATCTAAGTAGTCATTATCAACTATATTCAAATTCAGTTACAAAAAACCATTATAATTGTATACAAAAACAATTATGTCATACATCAATTTTCCCACAATTCATTAATTTTTATATTAGCAGCTTGTCTATTTATCAAATGCTGCTTTCCATATGATGTATGACATAATTGTTTTTGTATACATTTATAACGGTTTTTTGTAACTGAATTTGAATATAGTTGATAACGACTACTTAGATAGTCAAAAGTACTTCTATTAAATTATAGTAGATATTTGTTTTTAAAAAATTATTTACTGTATTAATTATTGTATTGTTTTTCTGAAGAATTATATATATGTGTTTATAATTGGAATACAGACATTGATTACTAATTTATATATATATATATTATATATATATATAAATTAGTAATCAATATATATATATATATATATATATATATATATATATAAACATTACAAGCATAAAGCTAAACTAGTCAATATAAAATCAAAACTACCCCAAATCTAAAATTAAACCAGACCAGCATAAAAATAATATTAAAACACAACCTAAGGTTTCACTGCTACAAGCAGACTTCTCAAGTGTAAAGAACTACAAAAAAACCACACATTATATATACTATTAAAAACTACCCACAAATCCATTCACTTCCCATCCACCCTTAATATTAAAAGAACTCTTAAATAAGTTAATTGCTTCAGAATAATAAATTTTCAATAATAAAGACTCTTTAATTCTTCTTTTGATTTCATTTCTCTCAAAGAAGACAACCTTAGCTTCATCAAAATCAATAGTGTGGCCTGTATCTTTTTCATGGACATACAAAGCAGAACTAAGATATCTATTTTTAACTCTACTTTTATGAACCTTTATTCTTTCATTTAAACTCAAACTACTCTGACCTATGTAAACCTTCTTACAAAATAAACAAGGAATAAAATATACTACACCAGGAATAGTCTTTCTATCAAAAACTTCTTTTGTATTATTTAATAAATTATTCAATGTAACACCCCTTTTCCAAGCAATTTTCTTATTTCCAAACAATTTACTATTTCTACACACAATTTTATAAGAAGACAATTTAAATGGCAAAGAAATAAAATCATATTTTTCTTTAACCTTTACATCCTTACAAATATTACTATTAAATAAAATACTTTTAACAAATTTATCAGAGTATCCAACACTCAAATAATCTTTATAAAATTGATATTTCTGAAACAAAGCTACCCCACTAGAATTATTTAATTTAATATTCCTATGACAATAATTCCTTAAAGCAGCTACTTTATGAGATACAGACTGATAGCTATCAGGTTTAATTATAGATCTTAATTCTTTACTTTTAACTAAATGACTGCACAATAAACAATTAGTTTCTATATTTCTAATCACCAAAAGATCTAAAAATTTTAACTTACCAAAATCTAACCCCCCTCCTTCTAACACAAATTTTATAGAAGGATCAAAACAATTAAACTCATTTACAAATTCCTTCAATTTATCATTCTCAACTACAAATAAAATTGAAGGAATTTGTAAATGAGTTTAATTGTTTTGATCCTTCTATAAAATTTGTGTTAGAAGGAGGGGGGTTAGATTTTGGTAAGTTAAAATTTTTAGATCTTTTGGTGATTAGAAATATAGAAACTAATTGTTTATTGTGCAGTCATTTAGTTAAAAGTAAAGAATTAAGATCTATAATTAAACCTGATAGCTATCAGTCTGTATCTCATAAAGTAGCTGCTTTAAGGAATTATTGTCATAGGAATATTAAATTAAATAATTCTAGTGCGGTAGCTTTGTTTCAGAAATATCAATTTTATAAAGATTATTTGAGTGTTGGATACTCTGATAAATTTGTTAAAAGTATTTTATTTAATAGTAATATTTGTAAGGATGTAAAGGTTAAAGAAAAATATGATTTTATTTCTTTGCCATTTAAATTGTCTTCTTATAAAATTGTGTGTAGAAATAGTAAATTGTTTGGAAATAAGAAAATTGCTTGGAAAAGGGGTGTTACATTGAATAATTTATTAAATAATACAAAAGAAGTTTTTGATAGAAAGACTATTCCTGGTGTGGTATATTTTATTCCTTGTTTATTTTGTAAGAAGGTTTACATAGGTCAGAGTAGTTTGAGTTTAAATGAAAGAATAAAGGTTCATAAAAGTAGAGTTAAAAATAGATATCTTAGTTCTGCTTTGTATGTCCATGAAAAAGATACAGGCCACACTATTGATTTTGATGAAGCTAAGGTTGTCTTCTTTGAGAGAAATGAAATCAAAAGAAGAATTAAAGAGTCTTTATTATTGAAAATTTATTATTCTGAAGCAATTAACTTATTTAAGAGTTCTTTTAATATTAAGGGTGGATGGGAAGTGAATGGATTTGTGGGTAGTTTTTAATAGTATATATAATGTGTGGTTTTTTGTAGTTCTTTACACTTGAGAAGTCTGCTTGTAGCAGTGAAACCTTAGGTTGTGTTTTAATATTATTTTTATGCTGGTCTGGTTTAATTTTGGATTTGGGGTAGTTTTGATTATATATATATATATAGATATAGGGCACATATATATATATATATATATATATATATATATATATATATATATATGTATATATATAACATACATGTTCAACTTGTATAAATGGTATGTGAAAACCCTACAAATAATTTTTATTAAAAATTGAACTCTTTAAGACATCAATAAAAATAATTAACAAAAAGAAATAAAATATTATGTATATTAAAATTCTAAAGTACTTTTGCCATTTCATGAGCAGCACTTAACTTAAATAATTATAGTCAGTGCCATAAAAAATAATTCCAAAGTTTGAAATAATTTTAGATATTTGATGACTGTTTTTATAATTTAATGGAAAATCGAGGAATAGAAAGGTAGTACTTGCAAACAGCATTAAATTATAATTATATAAAAATCAAGTATTGCATGTAAACATCGTAATTGTTAAACCAAGTATTCATGCACAGAGCAAATATTAAATTATATAATAAATTAAGTATAAATATGCACAAATACATTTTTATGTGTGTTCTTGTAGAAGCTAAAAATATTTAAATTTAGATCTGTCCACAAAGTTTATTGATAAGAAATGTCAAAAAATAACATTTTATTTACATCGTTATAAACAATTAGAAATGTTTAATTAATATTATTAACTAAAGTACAGGCTTACCTGCATTTATATACGTAATATATGCAGGATTCGAACTCAGACTTTCACACGACCTACAACTCTCAGTGTCATCTTATATTGCTGACTCACCTGATCACACACATGTTGAAAAGATAAATAATCACCATATATGTATTTCGTGCTAAACCAGCACTCATTAAAGTATGAAGATTAGTTATCTTAATATAAAGCTGAGTACTAATTGTATATATGTGTAGAGATGGTAATCTGAATCAAATGATGAGTGCTGGTTTAGCACGAAATACGTATATTGGTGATTATTTATCTTTTCAGCATGTGTGTGATCAGGTGAGTCAGCAATATAAGATGGCACTGAGAGTTGTAGGTCATATGAAAGTCTGAGTTCGAATCCCGCATATATTACGTATGTAAATGCAGGTGTAAGCCTGTACAAGGTATTAAAATAGATTATGCAGAATATGCACGTGCAAACACACACTCAATTTGATTTAAACGCGCATTTTAACTATTCTTCACATTAATGCTTTTCGTATTTTTTTTTGTTAATTTTTTTTTTTTTAATGTCGATTTTAAAATATGTTTTTGATTTAATAACCTAATTAATTTAATGATTAAACGATTATAATTCTTCATGTCGCAACTCTAACACCACAGTACCCATTTATTTTAGTTTTAAAGTTTCTTTTTTTTTTTTTTAAGTTTCATTTTTTATTATAGAACGGGGATTGGTAATGATTATTAGCATGATAGAGAAGAAGGATTTTTTTTATTTTTAGAGAGATTCTGACGTTAAAAGATAATACAGACAGGCTGATAAAAGCAACATTTTATGTTGTAAATGTATTTATGTCTGTGTTTGGTCAATAAAAACCACTGAGAATGTTTTAAAAAATTTGTTACTAGAAATATGTACGTTCTCCTTCCCATACCAGAATTGTCAAGCAATTATATTATTAAGGGCTTTGAGCATATAGATGGCTGAAGAGTTGGAGAGTGGATAGAATTGAAGCCTGCCCATTAAAATTTGTGTTTTTTCTATCTTAATATAAAAACGAGCACTGATTATATATACCTGTGGGAGATGATGATCCGGGCCAACTAATGAGTGTTGGTTCAGCATAAAATATGTATATTGGAGATCATTTATCTTTTTTACATACATATAGTTCTGTGTATTGGTTATATTGGATAGAGTGAATGACTATAGAGAGCTTGGCTTCAAATCCTCTTTAATTTAAAATAGATAGTAGATTTGAATATTTTAATTTTAAAATAATTGGAGTAGAAAACAATATAATTAAAATTAAATAGATTAAAAAATAAGAAGTCATCTCACAGAGGCAAAACTCTCCATACAGTAGCATCACTCAATGCAAGCCAGAGTAATTAATCGATGCAGAAAGATTTGTGTATAAATTCTTATTGCCTACTCATCCAATATCCCCAGACAGCTTGTGTAAGCATAAAGAATGGTGATAATGTGATATTTGACTGTTTAAGAAGGCAATTATCTTATTATAAATCCTTACATTGTAAATTATTTCAGATAGTTTTATTTAAAGGATCTAAAAAATAAGATAAAAGTAGATATATAAATATTTCATTAATCTTTGAGCATATATGGATGGATATGCTTTATAACATATCTAAAGCATAAAATGCATTAAGCTAGATAAAACTGGGAAATATTTTTATTTTAATAAAAATAGTTATGATTGTGGAGCTTGGCACTAAAAATTCATTAAGATGAATAAAACTGGGAAGTATTTTTATTTTATGCACCAGATACTTTATAAAAGATATCTATTTCTGCATGCTTGCAGCTTATTACATTTATAATAATTAAGGTTTTATAATTATTAAAGATATTTATGAGAATATTTACCATCCAAAATATATACAAACATTTAGATACAATGGTTCACCTGCGTTATGGTTGACAAATTGCACATGTTTAGTTGTTAGTGGCACAGTTAATGTTTGGAAAGGAATTCTGTAACTTCCCTTCTGAATCCTGATAGTTCCAGTCTATTGATGGCTTACTACATGTGCAGGTACAGTTAGTTGCTTTCATCCCTAGATTTGAACATGCCTCACTGCATTCTACTACATATTAGGCAACATATGGATTACTGTTTTATGTCTGACCATTGTCTAATGCCATCCACTTTATCTCTTAAATAAACCTCAATATATAATATTATCCCTGTTCTTACAAGAAACAAGTGAATTCACTAATCTAGATCTTCCAATTGGCTTATTTGTGCCATTAATTTACTTTATTTATATTTAATCAGTTAGTTTTATTGTAAATTGAATATGATCTTGATAACTTAAATCCATTATTTGAGAGCAATTTTCAATTGAGTTAAAATGAGTTTATAACATTCTTTCTCCCTAGAAAAAGTTAGTTTTGAAGTAAATAATTCTTAAAATAACTTAGTGGGGGTCTATGTCATTTTCTTGTTGCACTTTTTGGCCCAGTTTCATTATTCTTTGATCTGTTTTCTTCATCAGGTCTAATGATATTAGTTCTGGTGAATTCTTCATTATTGCAGGGTGTTTTATAGTTTAGATTTAATTGACGTCTATATCTGTGATGGTGTTGACAATAAACAGTCTTGACAATCATTTTATACAAAAGCTTTAATGCTTCTGATTGTTGTGCAATTTATTTGGGGACTCCAGTGCTTATCAACATTTTTGAAATTTTATTTTTGTTATTATAATTATACTGATTAGGCTTAAGGACTGACAGGTTTATTCTAAAATACAGCTTCAATTTATTATCAAAGACATCTGGTTAGATTCTTTTTATATGAATTGGTTCACTTTAATTACTAAATAATCCAAATGTGTGAAACAATTATGACCCACTAGATATGCTTACCAGCTAACGTAGCAAGAGGCAAACTAATAGTTTTATTTGGAGTAGAAACTTTAATTCATTCAAGAGTGGTATATAGTTATTTATTCTACTATTATGTCATATCTGATAACTATTTTTAATTAATGATAGCCCAACTATTTTTGATACAATAGGCACTGCAAATCCAGTATCCAGTTCTATTGTTATTAAGATATAATTAATTATAATTCATTATTTGAGGGATAAATCAGAATTTCTCACATTATTTAAAGAGGTATTAATTTTGTTTAATTTTACTTTAACATTTAAGTATTTTATGGACTTTATGATTCTTTTCTGAGAGATTTGCTTTCTTTTTATTAAATATTCAGTTTCAATATGATTGACACTTGCATTTTCTTTTTTAAATATACAGTTTCTGTATGAATAAAATAATTAGAATACCTACATGCTGAGTACCAATGTGGGCATTTGATATATGCATGTTTAGGCTTGTAATCTCTATAGAAAACTTTTGCATTTGTTTCTGCCTAATTTATTCTGGCAATTTTCAATATTTTTAACTGAAGATGCTCTACGTTGGTTTTGGTTAGCTGAGAATTAATCTGGCATAATTTTTTATTAACAACTTTAATACGGAATTAAATTTTTTTCAGTAGAGACACTAGACTCATAGTAGACTCAGTTAGAGTCACCTGGATGACATGCAAAATCAAAAATAATATTGAGATCCATTAATCGCTTGATACTAAAACTATATAGGGTCTTAAATTCCACAAATGAAATAGTCCCTATGCTTCATTTAATAAATCTTTATAATTTTAAGTTAATGGTAGCTTTCTAAGTTTTGCAGAAAAAATTCCAGCCTTGTTATCTCTAGCCATTCATATAGTTACGGGTTTGGATAGAAATACTATCAGGATAGATATTGCTGTATTGAAATCTTTATTCAGAAGGATGTGCAGGGATTGAATGAGAATTTAAGAATCCATAAGTTGGAGTAGCAAAAATATTGATAACATTTGCTAAATTTTAATTCTGATTTATTAATTGGTTTGCTGTAAGAAAGAAAAAAATTTGATCCATATGTGTGTACAATTGTCAGGATGACAAAGGAAACCATTTTTTGCCATTATGCGTTTTCTTTTCTATTTTATGAGGGAAAAAAAATTTCAACTTTTCTTTGAAGAAAATGAGAGGACTAATTAGTTTAACTATCTTTTTTTTTTTAAATAAATGACAAAGATCTAAACAAGCCAGGAGGATAGATATTCTTGACTGCATCATGTCTGTCGTATGTAAACTACAATATAACCTAAGAGTAAAGTTATAATTACTCACTAATGGAAATGCTATATCAAAAATCAAATTACTAGATTCATTTGCACTTACTTTCTCTTAAGTTTGGCCAATACTAAAAAAAGCAATTTTTTTTAAATAATCATAATAAAATAATTTGTAGATTTGAAATAAATAGCCTTTATATATAAAAAATAATGTGATATATGTCCGCTATGATAACTAGATATATTTTTTTTCAAAAGGACCATTATATAAGAACTCGTTTATTTTAAATTTTATTTATGTTAATGATCAGATAATGGAAGTCAATTTAGCCATATTATTTGTCTCTAAATTGTCTAAATTTCTCTTATTTACTTGAAACAATATTTGTATTTGTATTTTTATATTGGACTATCTCCATCATCTAATATGTGAATTGAATGGCTTTAGAAAATTTTAACTTTATTTGAATATTCCAAATACATTCAACTGTGAATAATAGCACATCAAACAGATTAGTATATGCACAATGTGTTGAGAGATATTATTCTCCCCTCTTCTTCAGGTTTTTCTGGCCTGACCCATGACAGTACTAGCAAGGAATTCTAACCTGGATCCTTAGATTTTTGAACATTGAATTTTAAGGTAATGTTCTAACCAACTGAGCCATCCTGCCAAATGCAACAGTCTGCAGTAATTTTATATACTTATCTATGAGGTTCCTTCTGATTTCTCCACTTTTTCCTAAGAGAAAAATTGATTAGTAGTTTCCATACATTATGTATAGTCACACTGGGTTGCCTTATGAGATTTTTTGCCATTGTCATATGAGCAGCTTTTTTAAATTTTCTTCTTTGTACCTTTTCTTCTCTATCCAATATTTTTGTATTTTTTCAATTGAACATATGTTCATTGGCACATATATGTTCTGCAGCTTTAGACATATATGTTTTCTCTTTTCTAATCATCAGTTTGTGTTCTTTTAAACACTTTTGAATGGGATGACTGGTCTCACCAATATATGTTCTTCCACAATCACAGATGCAGTTTTTTCTTTTCATCATTTCAAGTTTAGGCTTTGTAGATGTTAGATTTCCTCATAGTATGGTATCACTCTGGAAAGTTGTTCTGATCTTATACTGATTGCAGATTTTTCTTAATTTGTCTGCTATTTTTAAAATGTATGGGACCACTACAGTACCTATAATTGTCTTTTCTTTTGATGGTTCTTTTTGTTGTTTATTTAACATTTTCTTAATAACGGCTGATGGATAACTATTTTTCTTAAGAGTTTGTTCTATATAGATCTTTTCTTTTTCCAAATTCCTGGTTTCTGAACAAACTTCTTTTGCTCTGTTTCATAGTGACAGTATAACTCCATTTTTTTGTGTTTTTGAGGTGATTGGGTGTATAGGCTTGGTGTTTTCCTGTGTGTGTAGGTTTTTGGTAAACTGTGATTTTAACTTTGCCATTAGGAAGTCTTGTAATAAGAACATCTAAGAATGCCAATTTTTGTTTTTGTTCTGATTCTATTGTGAATTTAATTGAAGGTATATATTGTTGATGTATTTCAAGAAAATTTGTAGCAGTGCTTCACCATGTGGTCATACAACAAATATATCATCCACATAACAAATCCAAACTTTAGGAGGATTTGGGGTAGTTTTTATGGCTAAGGTTTACTACACTTTACTGAAAACTATACATACAGAAAAATACCTAGACTATACATCCAATTACACCAGAAACACTAAACATGGAGTTATACTATTACTATGAAACAGAGCAAAAGAAGTTTGTTCAGAAACCAGTGATTTGGAAAAAGAAAAAATCTATATAGAAAAAACAGTTATGAAAAATGGTAATCCATTAGCTGTTATTAAGAAAATGTTAAATAGACAACAAAAAGAACCATCAAGAAAAAAGACAATTATTGATACTATAATGTATCCATACATTGCAAAAGTAGCAGACAAATTAAGGAAAATCTGCAATCAGTATAACATCAGAACAGCTTTCCAGAGCCATAAGAGGAATTCTAACATCTACAAAGCCTAAACTTAAAATGATGAAAAGATAAAACTGCATCTATGAAATACCATGTAAATGTGGAAGAACATATAGTGGTAAGATCAGTCATCTTATTGGAAAACCGCTTGCAAGAACACAAACTGATGATTAGAAGAAAGAAAACAGATGTGTCTAGAGGTAGCAGAACTGTGCCAATGAATATATGTTCAATTGAAAAAATACAAAAATATTGAATAGAGAAGAAAAGGTACAAAGAAGCTGCTCACATGACAATGGCAAAAAATCCCATAAGCCAACTTAGGGTGACTATACATAGAGTATGGAAACCACTAATCAACTTTGCTCTTAGGAAAAAGTGGAAAAATCAGGAGGAACCTCATAGAGAAATAGATGAAATTTCTACAGACTATTGCCTTTCAGGATGGCTCAGTTGGTTCGAGCATTATCTCAAAATTCAATACTCAAGAATCTCAGAACCCAGGTTTGAATCCCCTGTTAGTACTGTCACTGGTCAGGCAAGCAACATCTGAAAAAGAAAGGAGAACAATATCTCTCAAAACATTGTGCATATACTAACCTGTTTGATGTACTATTACTAATAGATGAATGTATTTGGAATATTTAAAGTTAAATTTTTCTAAAACACTCAATACAGATATTAGATGATGGAAATAGTCCAATATAAAAATACAAATAGAACACCATCGTCACAAGCCTTTAGGAAAATAATTGTGTTTATTTCATCATTGAGGAAAGATAAAATTTAATATTATGAAACTTTTTTACTGGATTAGAACAAGTTGCTTGCTTATGTAACGATTTTTTTAAGTCTATGTTGTTTTTTAAAATTTTACTTTAATTTAATAAAGTTTTATAGATAATTGATTACTCATGTAAATAAAAACATGAATGAATTGGCATCTTATTTTGACGGAATATTTATTTTAAATTGTTTTTAAATTGATGTTTAATTAAATAGAAAAATCACAATAACAATAATCCATTAAAGTTTATTCAGTTTAATCACTGAAAAACTTATTTGTATTTAAAGGTCATACAACAAAATATTACATTAAAATAAATAAACAACAAAATATTATCTGAAAATATAGTTATCAGTACATAGCATGAATCTACATTATGTACATGTATGTAAGGTAAGTAACTTTGACTTTCATAAAAATCCGAATGTAACAGAGTGTACGCATAAACGTATGCTATATGTTTTAAATTTGTAACGTTAGCAAAATTTGCCCAGTGCACTTTTGATTAATTAAAAGAATGAATAATAATATAATAATCAAATTTTATTCCTATTGTTATTTAATAATAAATGATCAGTTTGATAAGTTGTTTTATATTAAGGTATGGTAATCAAAGTTTTAGTATAATAAAAAAGTGAAAGCTTTAACATAAAATTTGATCTAATCAGTAAGTTCACAAGCTAATTATATTCCAGAAATAATTAATCCATCCTTGCATGAAGATGATTTTTCTTTATCAAAAAAACTATATTAGAAATGACAATAGAAATGAAATAAAGTATAGGAATCATAAATATTATTTATTAAAGAATAGGCCCATAATTTAAATGGTAAACAATATATTCCCCCTGGAAAAAGTTAGCTTTGAAATACATAGTTGTTAAGATAACCTGATGGAATTCTAGGGCTAGATCCATTTTTTATATTGGGTTTTATCTTGGTGTCTATAAAATATGGTTTTTTTTTAAAAAAACACAACACACACCCAAAAAACAAAAAAAATTTTTTTTTTTTTTTTTTATTAATTATCTCTGTATTTGTAATAGTACTATCTCACTCTGGTTTGGATAATCACTGTACGCATTATTTTTTGTATTTGTAATTGTTGCTGATATCCATTTGATAGTATCATTGAATGTAGAGTACAATATTTGGGTGCCTATTGACACTTCAGCAGTTTTATCCTTGTTTTTATTACTAAATTTATTAGGACTTAAGGGTGATAGAGTTATCCTAAGAGCTCTGTTAATTAGGTGTAGTATTTTATGTCAAGAGCATTCTATTTATGCATATATTCCAAATACCTGCTATAGTTTTTTTTTAAAAATTCTATTTTCCTGAGGCTGATTGAGGATGAACTGCAAATACTTATGATTTCAAAAATTTTAGCTCCAGCTTCTTGATTTAGTTTAACATAAAAAAAAAACAAAGAAACTTGGTTCATATGTGGCTAAATTTCTGAATTGTCAAGACCAAACTCTTACAGGAAATCAAATTTTGCCATTTTGAATTTTTTTTTTTTACTGGAAACTCTGTTTTTAACCAAAAACAGATTGGCCATTAGCATTTGGTTGTTCAATTAATTTTTTTAAAAGAAAAAGATGGCTAAAATCTGGTCAACCCACAAAAGTAAATCCTGTTGACTGTACTAATTCTGTTGCATTTATAATATATCTATATTGCCACAAAAATAATGTCATGGCCATTCAATAATAACATACATTCCAGTAAGGGTATTTACAATAATAAGATGTATATAATAATTTAAATATAGATGTTTACCTTGGTTACAGTTAGTGGCCTGTGATTGTTTAATTGTTAATGTTAAAACTAGTACTCAGAAAGGAATGCTAAAAATCCATTTTTGAATTCTGACACTTCCAGCCTTCAGATGATTTGTTTTGTGTGCAGATACCATAATGTTAGTATCTAGAAGCTTTATACTTCAGGCTTGCAAATGTCTTCCAATATTTTATCAAAAAGTGGACAATAAGTCCACTATCTACTACATTTGATAGTTGTCTGAAGTTGTCTAACTTCATCCTCTCAAATGCACCAATATATAATTAGATTTTCTTCCTTGTGGGAAACATTCAGATTAATCAACCTATTTCTCTAATTGGCTTATTTATGCCATTAGCTTTTTATTTATTTTTATTGTAATTTCCATGATCAGATGTACTATCCATTCAACCTGATCCTCATAACATTGTTGTTTGGATAAACCATTATTTGAAAGAAAGGTTAAGATTTTTCATAGTATATCTTGAGTCATCTATAACAATTATATAAGTCAAGATAGTTTCAAGTTTGGATGGCAGAAGTATTAAAAGTGCAAATGAATATGTAACTGATTGTATTTCATAAATCATTAGTCCACATCAATTAATGTTGATTGTAGTGGATAATCATATTTTATCACAAGATATTTGTATAATTTTATAATATATACACATAAGTATATAGAGTATAGATAATTTTAGTATGCATACAGTGAACAATAAATGTAACCATAATATAATTGTTTTTATATATTGGAGTATTTTTATCATCTAATATTATGTATTGATAGCTTTAAAAAATTTTAACTTTATTTAAATATACCACTTAAATTCAACTGTTAATAATAGCATAACAGGTTAGTATATGAACAATATATTGAGAAATATTATTCTTCTCACAATATATTGAGAAATATTATTTTTTTCTCTTGTTCAGGTGTTTCTGTTCTGACCAGTAAGAGTACTAGCATGGAAATCTAACCTGGACCCTTAGATTCATGAATATTGAATTTTAAGGCAATGCTCTAACCAACTGAGTCACCCTGCCAAAGTCAACAATCAGAAGAAAATTTCATATACTTATCTATGAGGTTTCTCCTGATTTCTCCACTTTTTGCTAAGAGCAAAGTAGATTAGTGGTTCCCGGATATTATGCATAGTCACACTAGATTCACTTGTGAAATTATTCACTATTGCCATGTGAGCAGCTTGTTTGAATTTTCTTTTGTACCTTCTCTATACAATATTTTTATATTTTCCCAATTGAACATATGTTCATTGGTAGATATGTGGTCTGCTGTTTTTAAACACATCTATTTTCTTTTCTAATTATCAGTTTGTGTTCTTGCAATAGTCTTCCACATTCATGGTATTTCATAGAAGTTTTTACTTTCAGCATATCAAGATTAGGTTTTGTAAATGTTAGAATTCCTGTTCTGATTTTATACTAATTTCAGATTTTTCTTAATGTCTATATTTCATATATACGTATACATTACTATACTAATCTGATACTTATAACTTTGTTTCTATACTCAATATAAACTTTTCCCCCAGTTTTCTGTATTGGCTTGCTGTGAGGAGTTATTGTATTTTGTTATCATAATCAGTTGTAATCAAGGAGACTGATTCTAGATTTCCCACTTTGAGAGATTTAACTGCTTTCCTCTCGTCATAGGATAAGTTTACTTCATTTTTTTTATTTCCCAAGTGTTCTTTTTATTCTCCAGTATAATTCTACTGCTTTTTAAAGGTAATTTTTGAGTGATTTTTTTACATATATAATAAGGGTATATTAGATGGAGTGATGACGTTAATCTTTTTTTAAGAACAGAATTTTTAACATCTGTTTAGATGTTTAGAACTGAGATTTTTAAACAGATGAATCTGGTACATTGTTTGATATATTATAACTTTTGATACGCCCATCCTTTCAAAACATTGTGCATATGCTAACCTGTGTGCTATTACTAACAGTTGATTGTTATTGGAATATTTAAATAAAGTTAAATTTTGTAAAGACATTCAATACATAATATTATATGTTGGAAATAGTCCAATATATAAATACAACTAAAATATCATCATCACAAACCTTCAGGAAAACACTATCCATGATACTGCTTACTTTAAAATATTGCTTGCATATTAATGCATTAACAAAAATCATAAACAAAAGAAAATAATCAAAAAAAAAATGTAATTGTAATAGTTTTAAATGTGTTGTGTTCATCTGAGCACTTTTTCCATCAAACAAAAATTATGAAACTTATGTCATCCTTTTTGTGGTAAACAATTATACTATTGTTTTACCACCAGTAATAAAAATGTCATCAATTCAATGTGATGTTGGACCATTACATTAAATAGATGAGTTATGGTAAATTGTTGTCTTTTAAGAAAATTTGGAATGTTATTGCAGCAGCTGATGGTATCTTTTTCATCCTTGTTTTAAGCTGTTTTTTTTTTTAAGTATTGTTTAGAAAGAGAACGTTTTCTATTTTTCTTATATTATCAAAATGATTTGCATCTATTCTAATTTTAAATAATAATATGTGTAACATGGATGTCGTATTTCATCCGATTATATTCTATAAATACTTTAGATTCTGTGCAATTTGGGACATTTTTCTAAATTTCTCTAATGTTTATGCTGCTGGTTTTTCTTTATTTTCTGATTCTTTTTCTACTGATTTAGAACATTTTTATGGTTTCAAAATATTATCTTTTTTCCATCATTCATATCAACAAATCCATCTCACTTTTAATTTTTCCTGTAAAAAGATATTTTTAGATTTGATGATCAAAAACCAATAGCTGGATGTGTGACTTTGATATATCAAATGGTATATTCATAAAGGTTTTATGCAATGAAGTAGCATTTGAAAGTGAAAACATAACTTCAACCTCTACATTTCTACAGCAGATAGATTCAGAATGAATGATCCTTTGTCTAATATCAAAAGAAATTGGAAGTTCAACACTTTTTGCCTCAGATAATCTTTAGAAATAAAATAAATATAAAACTATGTCATAAATAGAGTTGCTGTGATCTATACTTCTTGATTATATTTTCAGAATATTAAAATGTGACTTTTGTTATTATTCTGAAGAACACCAAAATTTTTAGAGTGGTAAATAACTCTTTAATTTGAGCATATGATTTGTAGTATTGTCACATGGTCAAGATTAAGCTATTTTTCCTTGACTTAAAGATTTTGTCTACTTTACTGTTTGTGAATGCACATTAAATATTTGATATTTTTTCCCAGAACAACTGTTATATATATATATATATATATATATTCTAACCTAATAATTAATAGGGATTCCTAATTAATCTTAAATCCTTTCGGGAACCTTCCGACTATTCTTGGTATAGTCCGGATAATAAACTTTACCCAATAATAACTCAACGTTAGGTTAGTTCTAATAATTCATCTTCAGCGATATGCATTTCAGACAGAGATAGAATTAAAAAAAAATAAATTAATAAAATAAATTTAAAAAGAAAATTTAGAATAAACTAACATTCTTTCTCTATCCAAAACACATTCCTGGGCTGTAAGTACGTGCACTGTATGACAATGATGATGATGATTTTTCATGTCATTGTTAATATTACTGACTAAAATAAAATATTCATTAATTTGCCAATATGATTTCAATATTTTTGTTATCATACAATTAGATGTTTCAATCTCTTAAGCCATGCCACGCTTGTAATATTGATCTGAATTTGATCAATTATTAATTTAAGAGCACTTATAATAATGACGCTAATCTCAGGGTTCTTTGTTATATTTAAGAAAAGTGCTCGGCAGTATTGTGTTGTCGCATATGACTGATATTCTGGTCGGCTGTAGGAAATATTTACCTTATTTAAATTCCAGGTGTCTACATCCACACATTAACTATTATAATATTTAATGAGATGATAACCATATTCAATAACAACGCATAATTTTGAATAATAAAGCCTTTTAAATCCAGAATCTCAGTCGGAATGATGAAAAGACAAGGGTGCTTTTGTGTCCTTCCATTATCCATGACAACACAATAATTTAAATAAGATCTATTACTTAGATACTTCCTTAAATGTGTATTCAATAATGTGCAACCAAAACCAGTAGTTTGGGAATAAAGTAATTTTACACACATATAAAATAAAATAAAATGTCTTGGTCTGAAGTTTTCAATTCCATAAATAATTTTTATTAACTTAAAATATAATGAAATGTTTTGATCTGCTTATAATTGTCTATCTGGTGTTTTGGATTTAAGATTTCATAAATGATTTTGGACCCAAGAAAGTATTGCAAGTATTATGCCAATACACTTTTATTTAGCACATAAGAAAAATGACTCAAAACAACTTGTAACAAGACGATAATTTATTATTAACTTATAACAAAATTCTAATTTTTTTATTATGGTTTAACAAAAATATCTTTTATGATTAACATAATAAACAAACATATACAATTTATTCGATCCCATTTGGATAAAACAAAATATAACTAATATTAATTCGTCTATACTTTTAGACTTGGATGCGAACTACCTCTTCATCTTCTTTTACATTTATGCAAATTGAATATAACAAAATAAATAGTATTATCGATACATTAACTCATTCGTTTAGTGTATCTTTTATGAACGGTTACTTAAATTTACTGACTAACGATCTGTTTTAAAACAAAAATAATCTTATTCTAGGCAATGCGTACAAACAATTTTTATTATCCTATCTTTAATTAAATGATAGTTTTTATTTAGATAACTTATTATAATTTATGGGTTACGTATCAGAAGTTACACTTATTATTTTAATGTTTACCTTAATAACAACTGAAGTTGTTATACACACTGTTTTTCTCAGTATAAGTTATATTGTGAGTGCTACTTAATCATTAACCTGAATTAAACCTAGTATTTGAACCCTCTATTGGCAAATAAAAATTTTTGAATCACGCAATTTTAAAACTTACTCTCTCCATTGACTTACGTGTGGATTACCAGCACTATTCCGTCGCACAATTCAGACATTGATCATATATACTAGCACGCTATTAATACTAAATGGAGCTTGAGGAAGTAGCCTCCAATATACCCGTTATCTTGCCATAACTTTCTAAACAAACACAATATTCAACACCTTCCGTGGTGGAATTATCTCTATTTTCTCATGAGGAATAAGGAATAACACCGAAGGGCTGTAGAGTTAACTACTATATTAAAATAGTTTGGTGGGTCCTTGCCTCTTAATTGGGCATAATAGGAGCACACACCAAATATAATCCTCTCCTGGGATTTTAACGAATGAAATACCCTAAATACTATATAAAGTATTGATCGTCCTACTCTGAGAAGTGATCAATTGGGTTATGAACATACCCGAATACAAGATTTATCTATTCCCCTAATGGAAAATAAAGCTTTTGGGGAGATTATTTTCTATCCCACAAAATAGATACATTACAATTATTACTTAGGCGCATATTAAGCCTATACCGATGCTATATCGGGGCAAGACAAGTAAATACACTAATTACAATAAATTTATGTTCCGGGGTATACTTAGATCAGCGTCTGATATCAATGGATACCACAGAATACAATAATAATTTTCACTTTTGCCAAAGAAACATTCAACAAATAATAGGAAGTATAGTATTTTAAACTAAACCAAGTGAATGCGTTAATAAAGAATAATTGGGAATAAATTCCTTAATTAACATAGTATAAATTTGTTTCATACTTTAAATAAGTAATATTTTGTATAGCACTTCTCTTTAATTACTTCTGATAATTTTAACTAGATATTTTGCCTATTGAGTATCTAAATTTTTCTACTTTTACGCATCTAATATTTAAATTTATACTCATAACTGCATGTCATAAGTAAACACATTTTATAAAAAAAAATATTTTTTTCATGTCAAATATAAATTTAACCTAGAATAATTACATAAAAACATACCTTTATGATTATAAGGTCATTTAAATATTGCTTGAATATAATAGCCTTTAACCTGCTGATATAAAAAAAAATACACATAATTTTACAAATTAGTAAAAAAATTCATTACTTAACAAGTGCTTATAATATCACTAAAAAAAAATGTTTTCCGTTGGGCACTTTATCCAGATGAAAAACTTGATGCATTCGTAGTTCATGAAGCAAATTTAAACAAAAAACACATTTTATTATTTCATTTATAAAAAGTTGCCTTCCTTCTGGTGCACTTAATAGTAGGCAAAGAAAAACATAGCAGCGTGGATTTTAATTCTTCCTTGAATTAACTGCTATAATTATGGGATCCAAGAAAACAATACAGATTTTAACGTAGATGAATATTTTATTCTAAACGATAACACACACATATACAATTCTTTTCTTTTTACTATTGGCGATACGTATCATTTTTAGCTAGCTGGCTTATGAATAAAAGAGTGCGCGAATTTTCCAAAATATTATTTTTAGAAGGTCTGCAGCTGACTTACGTGGATATAAAGTTTTTTAATGACTCCCATTGATGTATAATATAACATATTATTTTAGGGTTATAATTAAATCATTAGTGTTTATAGTTTTTATTTCTACTCTAGGAATTATAATTTTTCTTTAATAATGAATTCTCCGTAAATGCACACGTACAAATTTTCCGATATTTGCCTTGAGAAAATTTATATTTCTTTTTAAAAAATATGCAGGTGCATAAGTAAATATCATTTATTATTTATATTATTTCTAGATAATTTTCAGTGAATAAAACAGATTTTAACGTGGGGAACTTGCATTATTTTCTAAAGCAGACAATTTCGGTTAGAAAGAGCGCGAAACTTTTTGGTTAACTTTCCTTGGCTTTTATAATATGTCTTTTAATTCTAATTTTTCTTTTATGCCATGAAAAGATTGTTAAATAAGGTAAAGTTAACAAATAATTAATTATTTCTTGGAAATTACTTATATTGCTTAGTTTAACTATAATGATATTTTCCGTGAACGCTGTAGTCAATACGGTGATCTCGAACTTTAGCATAAGATAGCACATTTTGAGTATAAAAAGCTTTAAAATAGGTAGAGCAATAGAAGCTTATGGATGTCCTATCAAAATATTTCAGCCAGACATGATATTGTTAAAATGTTACTTAAATTATATTTATTTCTGCAATAAAAATATAAAAATTTGTTACCGAATTTCAGCACTGTTTCCTCTTGTAAAACTTATATCAGACTAGATTTTTGTACAAAATTTCCCGGTCTTCTTTTAGCGACCTCTTACAGAAAAATAATTATTTAATTATACATAAACAAAGGAAAGGAAAAAAAAAAAACTTATTACAGTTATATTTCTGTATGATTTAAATGGATTACAGAGTAATTTGACAACTAATGAAAAATAATAAATATCTTTAACTAATAATGCTTATTAGTGATGTATAATTTTGTATACATTATTATCTAAATAATTTTAAAAAAATTACCAGAAGTTATTGTGCTTTATGACAAGACATTCATCTACTCTCCCCTCTACCCATCCAAAATCAATTACTGTTTATGAGATGTGCTTTTATACTATATTAAAGTGCTCTTATTGTTAATAATTTTAACTAAATTATTTATGCTCTTCTTCAAAATGACATTTGGATTACCAAATTTATTAGTTATTTGCTTAAAATACGTTAAAGTGAGTAAATAGCATACTTTATTAATCACTTAATATTATTATTATTTTACTTTTTATTTCCTAGAGAAGGATTGCATGGTTTTCCTGTGGAAATAATGCTAAATAAACCAAGTGTCAATAACACTAGGTTACAATATATATATATATATATATATATATATATTAAATATATAAAAATATATATATATATATATATATATATATATATATATATATTTTCTAACCCAATATATTTTGGTTAATTATTGGAAATTTATTTATTTATTTTATTTCTAACACAATATTTTTATTAGTTTATTTTATTTTGCACTTGTTTATAAATTTATTTATTTATCTATTTGTCTGCACCCAGGACACTACCTTACACAGGTTGTTTTTAAGGCAACTAATATAAAGCAACATATCCATTAATTTTCCAATATGATCTAAAATACTTTTCATATAATACAATTGTACATTCAATTCTCTTAAGCCATGCCACGATTGTAATAACCACAATAATTGATCACTTATTAATTTAAAGAATAATTATAATAATATTAATCTCAGGGTTCTTTGTTTCATGTAAGGAAATGCTCGGCAGTATTGTGTTGTCGCATATGACTGGCATTCTGGTCGGCTATAGGAAACATTTATTTTTACTTAAATTCAATGTGTCTTCATCTCTCATATCAACTGCTATATTATTTAAAGAGATGATAATTCTATTCAATAATGACGTATAATTTTGAATAACACAGCCTTTTTTTTTTTTTTAGAGTCTCAGTCAGAATAATAAAAAGACAAGGGTGCTTTTTGTGTCCTTCCATCATCCATGACAACACAATAATATAACTAAGATTTATTACTTAGACAATTTAACTAAATGTTTGGAATAATGTGGAACCAAAGTTAATGGTTTAGGAATAAATTCATTTTTTTTTATTTTTTTTATACAAAGGTGAATGTTTAGTCTTAAGTTTTCAACTCCATAAATAATTATCATTAAACTAAAATATAATGACATATTCCGATCTGCTTAACTTTATTTATCTGGTATATTAAGTTTTTAAGAATTTAGAATGATTTCAGACTCAAGAAAAGGTTTTGCAAATATTGTGCAAACACTTATATTTAGCATATAAAAACAAAAAAATGAATCTACAACAAATTTTAACAAGACTATAATTTATTATTATCACAAAAAAAAATAAATGAACATATATTCAATAATCCCATAGTAATACAAAAATATAAAATATAACTGACATTAATCTGTATACTCTTTTGGTTATGGACTAGAGGTTACTACTTCTCCTGTATGCAATCATATGGATTGATTAACTAAAAATACATTTCATTAACAATACATTGTTTATTAAATTTTGATAACCTTGTAGAAGCTTTTACTCAAAATTATTGACTAACTATTTTTTTTTTTATTTTTTTTTTTTTAAATGATTAATCCCATCATATGCAATACACAAAATATTAAATTTATTTCTAATACATTTACTTTATTTATGGTCTTTAATGGGATAACCTATTCTAATTATAGGCCAGTTATCAGAAGTTACACTTTCCATCTTACATTTAACTTAATGCTAACTTAAGTTATGGTACAAATTTTATTCATACGTATAATTTTAAATATGAGTATTATTTAATTACTAACCAGAATTAAATATTGCATTTGAATATTCCTTCAGTAAATAAGCATTTTAAAACCACGCAATTTTAATTACTTTCTCCATTGATTTACTTGTCAAATACTAGCAATATTTAGCAGCACAATACAGATATTGATCTTAGTTACTAATGCACTATTTAGACTAAAGTGGATCTTGAGGAACTAACACCTCCAATATAACCTTTATCTTGCCCGAACTTTCAAAATTAAGCACAATAATCAACACCTTCCATGGTGGAGCTATCTTTATTTTCACATGAGGAGTATGGAATAACCACGAAGGTCTGTAAAGTAATCTACTACATTAAAATATTTTGGTGGTTTCTTGCCTCTTACTTGGGAATACAACGAACACACACCAAATACAATCCTCTCCTGGGATTTAAACGAATGAAGCATACTAAATGCTAGATAAATTCTTGATCGTCCTATCTATGAGAATCGATCACTTGGGGCTATAAACATACCCGAACATTATATTTAAAATCTTCCTCTCATGGAAAACAAAGCTTTTGGGGAGATCATTTTTCATCCCACAAAATAAATACATTATAATTATTACCTATGCGAATATTAAGCATATACCAATGCTATATCTGGGCAGGATAAGTAAATACTCTGATTATAATAAGCTTATGTTACCGGGTATACTTTGATCAACATCTGAAATCAATGGACATCATAGAATAAAAGTATAATAATTTTAATTTTAATAAAGGAACATTCAAAAATAGTTGGTAGCATACTATCTTAAACTAAATAAAGTGGATGTGTTATTTAAGAATAATTAGGAATAACTTCCTCAATTAATACAGTATAAATTCATTTCAAAACTTTAACAAGAAATATTTTGTTATAGCATTTTTTTTTTAGTTCCTTCTGATAATTTTGAATATTTATTTTACCCCTTAAATATCTACATATTTTTCTTTTACATATCTAACATACAAAATTTCTACCTACAATTGTATGTAAAAATTAAAACATATTTTATAGATTTTTTTTTTCTTCCGTGTTAAATATAAACTTAACCTATAATAATTATATTAAAACATACCTTTGTCATTACAAGGCTATTAAATATCACTTGACCATACAGACTTTAATCTATGTGATATAAAAAAAATACATATTATTTATAACTTAGTTTTAAACAATCATTAATTAACAAGTGCATACTCTCTCATTAGAAAATGTTTTTCTGTTGAGCAATTGGTCCAGGTGAAGAGCTTTATCCAGTCGTATTTCATGAAGCAAGTTTAAAAACAATAAACGCATGGTATTATTTCCTTTAAATAAAAGTTTTTCTCTTATTTTGTGCGCTTAATAAATTAGGTAAAGAAACATATAGCAGAATTGAAGATTAATTCTTACTTGAATTAAACTACTACAATTTTGGGGATCCAAGAAAAAAAAATAGACTTCTAACATAGACGAATATTTGACTATAGACGATAAACATACACAATATTTTTTTTTTATTGACGATACGTATACTTATTAGCTAGCTTACTTATGGACGAAAATGTGCAATTTTCCGAGAGATTATTATGATAATAACTGCAGTCAATTTACATGTACATGAAGTTTTGAATAATTCCAACTGATGTATAATATAATATATCATTTATTTTTATCATTAAGTCACTAAGATATTTGGTTTTGTTCATACTTTAGGAATTATAAATTTTTTTAACGGTAACTTCTCCGTAAGAATGCCCCTATATAACTTTTCCTATATTTACTCTGAGAAAGTTTATATTCTTTTTTATATTTTTTTAAAAAAATATACAGGTGCATAATTTAATCTTATTTATCATTATTATTATTTCCAGACAATTCTTGGTGAATAAAACATATTTTAACGTATGTAACTACATTACTTGTAAAGGCAGACAATATTGAGAAAGAGCGCGAAAATGTTTCTAGTTGATTTTCCTTGGTTTCAAAATATTTCTTTCAATTATTTTTTTTTTCTTTCTATACCAAGAAAATATCAATAAATGACATAAAGTTAATAAATAATTATTTCTTTCTTGGAAATCATTTATCTTCCTTAATTTAGACATAATAACACTTTTCGTGACTCTTTTAGTTACATCTGTCATTTTTGAACTTTAGCACGAGACAATAAATTTTTAAGTATAAAAGGTCCTTAAATAGGTAGATGGCAAAGAAAATCAGGATATCTTATCAAAAAAATTTAGCCACACATTATATTATTAAAATTTTACTTTGATTACATTTATTTCTGCAAAATAAAATGAAAAAATTGAGTTACCAAATTTCAGCACTGTTCCTTCCTTGAAAACTAAAAGCAGACTATCTATTTTTTTTTTTTACTTTAGTGACCTCTTCCAGAAAAATAATCATTTGATTATAACATAAACAAAAGAAAGGAAAAACCTATTACAATCATATAGTTTTAGTATTATTTACCTGGATTACAAAGTAATTTGACAATATAAAAAAAAATAATAAATACATTAAATTAACAATCAGTGATGTATAATTCTTTAAACATTCTATTTTTTTATTTTTTTATTTTTTATTTTTTTTTTTTACAAAAAGAAATTACCAGAAGTTATTGTGCTTTATGATAAGACACTCATCCACTCTCCTCTCTACCCATCCAAAATCAATTACTGTTTAGCTTTTATACCATATTAATTTGCTCTAATTATTACTATCTCAATTAAATTATTCATGTTCTCTCTTTAAAATGACATTGAGTTATTAAATCTATTAGTTATTCACCCAAAACATGCCAAAGAGAGTGAATATCATACTTTATTAATCACTTATTACTATTATTATTTTATCTTTTTATTTCTTTAAAGAATAGCATTGTTTTCCTGCAGAAATAATGCCAAGTAAACCAAGTGGCAATAACACTAGGTTACAATTCTCCCACCGTTATAATAAATAAAAAATAATATATGCATTTTTTAACACTTCTTATGGTATTACTAAGTTTATATCCTACTTCTTTCTTATGTCAATAAATATAGTTTAAAGAATTTAATTTTGCTTGAGATATGGTAGTAAGCTTCAGGCATTATAGGTACCTCTTGTTCCATCAGGGGTTGAGACTGAAAAGGCATTCTCACCCACTTGTTTCACAATTTCATAGGGGCCTTCATAAAGATACATGAATTTTCTAAACATATGTTTCCGGAGATTGCTCACATGGGGAGTTCCAATTAAAACAAAATCATGGACTTTAAAAGGATGTGGACTGGTTTTGGAATAATGAGTGTGTTTATCACCCAACTTTTTAAGATTAATTCTGGCCAGTGCTTGGTCATGTTCTACATTATGCTGTTCCCCATATGCTTAAAAATAGGGCCCCAAAGTGAGGAACATGCCTGCGAGGTCCTTTTTAATTTAATGCCCCGCTACTTTTACTACCTTTTATATTTTTCTTTGGTATTGTTGGGATACCACTAGTAGAAGGCTGATTCTCATTCAGAATTCTACTCTTAACTGTTGGCCTACTGAGGTGGCTATTCTGTCTACCATAGGGATTCGTCCTATAATATCCTTTTTCTCTAACTTCCTCCATCCCATATGTGACCTATCTGTGAAATTGATATTACTCACCATCGGATGGGTGTCTCTATTTACCCTAATTCTATTATCAATATTCCTATCGCTAGTCTCTAATGAATCTAAAATTTCTACTACCTCTTCTATGGTATGTCTGTCAGCAGCAATCAAGATCTGCTCTATATGCCTCGGCAGATTATGGTGAATTATTCACACAATTTGTGTCTCAGATAAAGGATAAGCTGTCAAGGTTTTTAATTTGACGGCCTGACTCCTGAAAAACTGAGTATAACTACCCTTATTTACATGATATCTTTCCTGAGATATCTGATATCTCAGGTTATCTTGGCGGTCTTCCCCCCAAAAACTGGCTAACATAAGATATTTGAAGTCTCCATATGTTTCTGGTTTAATAAATAATGATTGTCACCAGTCTTTAGATGCTGCACCCAAATGGTTAGCGGCAATAGCAATCTTTTCTATCTCAGATAAATGACATAAGGTGAATAACTCCTCCAGATTCTGGAGATACTCGTGTGGATTCTCCAGATATTCACCTCTAAAAAATTTTATTTTTAAGAATTTTAAGGCCATGGAGCTATTGCTTTCTGGCTCTAGCATGACTTTACTTCTAGCCTCATTTAATGGATTGTATATTGATTCTACTGGATTAATTACCGTATGTAACTCAGATATTCCTTGGTTATTATGACCATTATTTGTTTCCTTTACTTGAGTTTCAGATAAACCTTTACTTTGAACAATTTTTTTACTTTTTGTAAAATTATCCCTATTATAGTCTATGGCTTGCATTCAACTCTCTAATTCTAACTTATAGTTCTGCCATTCACAGTCTATTCTCTTTGAACTATCTTTTAGGCCTACATTTAAGTGTTTAATCTGTTGTTCCAATTGGTTAATAGTTTCATCTTTATCTATCCCGAATTTATCTTCTAACCTTTGATAGACTTTACTCTCACACTGAGTCATTAATTCCCCTATTTCATCTTGGAGATTATTATGTAATAGCTGTGCATTACTCTTTATTATATCATTAAAATTTTCTACTCTTCCCATAACTTGACTTAGCTCACTTTCTAGATTTTGATTAATCTCACATTGGGTCAACTCTTGAGTTTCTAGTTTAGCTATTAATCTGGTAATCTGGTTCTGACATCCTTTCACTACATTGTCAGGTGCTAGAGTTATATTTTTAACTTCCTCTTTCAAATTACTAACTTCACTTCTAGCACTGTCTAATTCTCCCTTAATAGATTCAACTCTATCCTGAACTTCTCTTTGAAATACTACTGTTTCCTTTTGATAATTTCTTATTTCCTGTACTTCATTGTTTAATACAATATATTGACTTTTAAAGTCCTGCTGGATAGCCTCAATCATATTTTCTGCCCTTTTAGAATTTGTTTCGATCTCTTTCCTTATTCTTATTTCCAGCTTTTCAGAGGCCAATTTTGATTCTTCTACATGATTTCTCAAATCTTCCCTTAAGCCTTTTATCTCCTGTACTTGATTTTGAGATGTCTCTTTGATCTCCTGCATTTGATTCTTTAATTTAATCTTTAAATTCTGTATCTGACTTTTTAATTCACTTTTTAATTCACTATTTGAGTTTTGGATCTGACTTTTTATTTCACTATTTGATTGTTCTAATTTACTATTTGAGTTTTGGATCTGACTTTTTAATTCACTTTTTAATTCACTATTTGATTTTTCTAATTTTTTCAAGAATTCCCCCAATGTATTTCTCATTAATTGATCTGGCTCATTTTCATGTTTTCCTTTTATTATTGTGGCTTCTTCTGGGTCAGCTATATCCAAATCTTCCCCTTCCGCTTTTAATTGTACACTAAAATATGGAGTCTGTGTATCAGGGGATTGTAACTCTTGGGATCCTCCCAAATCCTCAGAAATACTATGATTATCTTTGTTTTCACTCATATTAAAATTCTAACTCTTTTAGTATTTAACAGTACTGAAATATTAGCAATGAACTATTAATAAATTTATCGATAAGAAATTATTGACAAGACATCCTGCCTCCCTGCCTCTCCTACCAAAAACAATCTACACCAAAAACTATGCTCTGACATTTAATATCCCTAAAGCTCCAACCTTAACTACTAATTATGCTTTTTTTTTTTCACATGCTTCTTGGTCCATACAAATCTCATTAGATATTATGTAATATAGCATAAGTGCCAATCACAAGACCAGACAAACAGATCATCATAAATGATAAAATCATTACAGTGTTTTATGGAATTGCCTACAGACCACAACATCATAAATGGACAACTTAATTATTTATTTTTCAGTGGCAAAAGATTAGATCATATAATAGATATTCACATAATATCTTATGGCTAAAACAATTCATTATTGGCAAATATTTTTAATCAATGAATAACTAATCCATTCAAGTGCAAACAATATTAATATTGACTTCAAGAAAAGTCTACTAAATTCCTCGTGGCCAGCTATAGCCATCGAAGGCCCCTGTAGTTGGGTGGCCATTTCTAACCCAATATTTTTAACCCATCATATTTTTATTAGTTTATTTTATTTTGCACTTGTTTATAAATTTATTTATTTATCTATTTGTCTGCACCCAGGACACTACCTTACACAGGTTGTTTTTAAGGCAACCAATATAAAGCAACATATCCATTAATTTTCCAATATGATCTAAAATACTTTTCATATAATACAATTGTACATTCAATTCTCTTAAGCCATGCCACGATTGTAATAACCACAATAATTGATCACTTATTAATTTAAAGAATAATTATAATAATATTAATCTCAGGGTTCTTTGTTTCATGTAAGGAAATGCTCGGCAGTATTGTGTTGTCGCATATGAATGGCATTCTGGTCGGCTATAGGAAACATTTATTTTTACTTAAATTCAATGTGTCTTCATCTCTCATATCAACTGCTATATTATTTAAAGAGATGATAATTCTATTCAATAATGACGTATAATTTTGAATAACACAGCCTTTTTTTTTTTTTTTTTAGAGTCTCAGTCAGAATAATAAAAAGACAAGGGTGCTTTTTGTGTCCTTCCATCATCCATGACAACACAATAATATAACTAAGATTTATTACTTAGACAATTTAACTAAATGTTTGGAATAATGTGCAACCAAAGTTAATGGTTTAGGAATAAATTCATTTTTTTTTTTTTTTTTATACAAAGGTGAATGTTTAGTCTTAAGTTTTCAACTCCATAAATAATTATCATTAAACTAAAATATAATGACATATTCCGATCTGCTTAACTTTATTTATCTGGTATATTAAGTTTTTAAGAATTTAGAATGATTTCGGACTCAAGAAAAGGTTTTGCAAATATTGTGCAAACACTTATATTTAGCATATAAAAACAAAAAAATGAATCTACAACAAATTTTAACAAGACTATAATTTATTATTATCACAAAAAAAAATATATGAACATTTATTCAATAATCCCATAGTAATACAAAAATATAAAATATAACTGACATTAATCTGTATACTCTTTTGGTTATGGACTAGAGGTTACTACTTCTCCCGTATGCAATCATATAGATTGATTAACTAAAAATACATTTCATTAACAATACATTGTTTATTAAATTTTGATAACCTTGTAGAAGCTTTTACTCAAAATTATTGACTAACTATTTTTGTTTTTGTATATTTTTTTTAAAATGATTAATCCCATCATTTGCAATACGCAAAATATTAAATTTATTTCTAATACATTTACTTTATTTATGGTCTTTAATGGGATAACCTATTCTAATTATAGGCCAGTTATCAGAAGTTACACTTTCCATCTTACATTTAACTTAATGCTAACTTAAGTTATGGTACAAATTTTATTCATACGTATAATTTTAAATATGAATATTATTTAATTACTAACCAGAATTAAATATTGCATTTGAATATTCCTTCAGTAAATAAGCATTTTAAAACCACGCAATTTTAATTACTTTCTCCATTGATTTACTTGTCAAATACTAGCAATATTTAGCAGCACAATACAGATATTGATCTTAGTTACTAATGCACTATTTAGACTAAAGTGGATCTTGAGGAACTAACACCTCCAATATAACCTTTATCTTGCCCGAACTTTCAAAATTAAGCACAATAATCAACACCTTCCATGGCGGAGCTATCTTTATTTTCACATGAGGAGTATGGAATAACCATGAAGGTCTGTAAAGTAATCTACTACATTAAAATATTTTGGTGGTTTCTTGCCTCTTACTTGGGCATACAACGAACACACACCAAATACAATCCTCTCCTGGGATTTAAACGAATGAAGCATACTAAATGCTAGATAAATTCTTGATCGTCCTATCTATGAGAATCGATCACTTGGGCTATAAACATACCTGAACATTATATTTAAAATCTTCCTCTCATGGAAAACAAAGCTTTTGGGGAGATCATTTTTCATCCCATAAAATAAATACATTATAATTATTACCTATGCAAATATTAAGCATATACCAATGCTATATCTGGGCAGGATAAGTAAATACACTGATTATAATAAACTTATGTTACCGGGTATACTTTGATCAACATCTGAAATCAATGGACATCATAGAATAAAAGTATAATAATTTTAATTTTAATAAAAGAACATTCAAAAATAGTTGGTAGCATACTATCTTAAACTAAATAAAGTGGATGTGTTATTTAAGAATAATTAGGAATAACTTCCTCAATTAATACAGTATAAATTCATTTCAAAACTTTAACAAGAAATATTTTGTTATAGCATTTTTTTTTTAGTTACTTCTGATAATTTTCAATATTTATTTTACCCCTTAAATATCTAAATATTTTTCTTTTACATATCTAACATACAAAATTTCTACCTACAATTGTATGTAAAAATTAAAACATATTTTATAGATTTTTTTTTTTTCTTCCGTGTTAAATATCAACTTAACCTATAATAATTATATTAAAACATACCTTTGTCATTACAAGGCTATTAAATATCACTTGACCATACAGACTTTAATCTATGTGATATAAAAAAAATACATATTATTTATAACTTAGTTTTAAACAATCATTAATTAACAAGTGCATATTCTCTCATTAGAAAATGTTTTTCTGTTGAGCAATTGGTCCAGGTGAAGAGCTTTATCCAGTCGTATTTCATGAAGCAAGTTTAAAAACAATAAACGCATGGTATTATTTCCTTTAAATAAAAGTTTTTCTTATTTTGTGTGCTTAATAAATTAGGTAAAGAAACATATAGCAGAATTGAAGATTAATTCTTACTTGAATTAAACTACTACAATTTTGGGGATCCAAGAAAAAAAAATAGACTTCTAACATAGATGAATATTTGACTATAGACGATAAACATACACAATATTTTTTTTATTGACGATACGTATACTTATTAGCTAGCTTACTTATGGATGAAAATGCGCAATTTTCCGAGAGATTATTATGATAATAACTGCAGTCAATTTATGTGTACATGAAGTTTTGAATAATTCCAACTGATGTATAATATAATATATCATTTATTTTTATCATTAAGTCACTAAGATATTTGGTTTTGTTCATACTTTAGGAATTATAAATTTTTTTAATGGTAACTTCTCCATAAGAATGCCCCTATATAACTTTTCCTATATTTACTCTGAGAAAGTTTATATTCTTTTTTATATTTTTTTAAAAAAAATATACAGGTGCATAATTTAATCTTATTTATCATTATTATTATTTCCAGACAATTCTTGGTGAATAAAACATATTTTAACGTATGTAACTACATTACTTGTAAAGGCAGACAATATTGAGAAAGAGCGCGAAATGTTTCTAGTTGATTTTCCTTGGTTTCAAAATATTTATTTCAATTATTATTATTTTTTTCTTTCTATACCAAGAAAATATCAATAAATGACATAAAGTTAATAAATAATTATTTCTTTCTTGGAAATCATTTATCTTCCTTAATTTAGACATAATAACACTTTTCGTGACTCTTTTAGTTACATCTGTCATTTTTGAACTTTAGCGCGAGACAATAAATTTTTAAGTATAAAAGGTCCTTAAATAGGTAGATGGCAAAGAAAATCAGGATATCTTATCAAAAAAATTTAGTCACACATTATATTATTAAAATTTTACTTTGATTACATTTATTTCTGCAAAATAAAATGAAAAAATTGAGTTACCAAATTTCAGCACTGTTCCTTCCTTGAAAACTAAAAGCAGACTATCTATTTTTTTTTTTTTTTTACTTTAGCGACCTCTTCCAGAAAAATAATCATTTGATTATAACATAAACAAAAGGAAAAACCTATTACAATCATATAGTTTTAGTATTATTTACCTGAATTACAAAGTAATTTGACAATATAAAAAAAAATAATAAATACATTAAATTAACAATCAGTGATGTATAATTCTTTAAACATATATATATATATTTTTTTTACAAAAAGAAATTACCAGAAGTTATTGTGCTTTATGATAAGACACTCATCCACTCTCCTCTCTACCCATCTAAAATCAATTACTGTTTAGCTTTTATACCATATTAATTTGCTCTAATTATTACTATCTCAATTAAATTATTCATGTTCTCTCTTTAAAATGACATTGAGTTATTAAATCTATTAGTTATTCACCCAAAACATGCCAAAGTGAGTGAATATCATACTTTATTAATCACTTATTACTATTATTATTTTATCTTTTTATTTCTTTAAAGAATAGCATAGTTTTCCTGCAGAAATAATGCCAAGTAAACCAAGTGTCAATAACACTAGGTTACAATATATATATATATATATATATATTATATTTCATTTATATATATAATATATATATATATATATATATATATATATATATATGAAATGTCTGTTAATTAAAAAGAAAATTGTAATTATAATTGAAATAATAAATTTAATGATTTACAAATTATTACAAACAATCCTTAAATCTGCAGAAGTACTTTCAGTTAATTTCTTAAACCTGCCTCAACTGCCATTAAATTTAAAAAAAAAAAGTGGAAGCAAACATCATCAATTCAAATCCCATGAATCTAGTATTTTAATGTTAGCAGCTTGTCGATTTATTAAATGCATTTTATTCCTGTTTATAAAAATTGCCTCTTTAATTTTTCTTTTACTATGGTTTCTCTCTTCATGAATAATTTTCACAATTTCAAAATCAAATTTAAATTTATATTTACATGATTTTTCATGATCAAAGAAAACTGAAGGAGACATTAAATCACCATTATTTTTACTTTTTACATGCTTATATAACAATTCATGCTTCCTCAATCTCTTCTCATTACTGCACCTAGATTCACCTATATATGATAGCATACAATCACAAAAAATTTGATATATGACATTACTTTTCTGCTTGACAGGTATGACATCCTTAGAATTATTGACTAATTTATTAATATTGTTTGGAACATAGAATGAAACATTCAACACATTCTTATAAAAATCCTTAAAAAATTTCACTTGTGGATTTGAAATAAATGGAATAGATATCAATTGTTTACTATTAATCTTCATTTCCTTTAAATCATTATAACTTTTTTTAAATTGACATAAAGTATTGTTTGTTTGTTCCATTTTATAACCAACATCAAGCAATTCCTTGGTAAATATTTCAATATTTTTCAGTTTATCACTTTGATAATGACATAATTTTTTATTCTGAAACAAAAAAGATCTAAAACTTGCTATCTTATGCATCATTGGTACTTTTGATTTACAATTTATATATCCCCTTTTTTGCAGTGGCTTAATTATTAATTTATAATTTAATATACTGTTATATCTTGTAATCAATAAATCTAAATTATTAATATTTTTGTCCTGTTTCTTTTCAATAGTCTATTTCAAGCCATTCAACTTATTTAATTTCTCTACAAGCAAATTTATACTATTAGTATTTCCATAAATAAAAACATCATCCACATATCTTTTGTAAATTTTAATATCTCCAAAAGTACACACATTTAAAATAATATATATATATACTGAAAGGTAATCTTATCCTTCAATTATTTTTTTTGCCAAAAATATAATAGTAGTGTCATTGTTAAAAATGTAAGTTATTTTGCACTTGTGCTGTTTGTAATTTCATACTAATTTCTAAATGTATGTAACCAATTTTTACTTGCATTTGCAGTAAATGGTTTGATCTCACTCTGTTTTTCTAGAATACATTTTCATTTATATTTTTACAAAAATATAAAGTTTTTTCTGTCTTCACTCATTATTTATTATTTACTGCAAATATAAACATTACTCCCCAGATTTTTTAATGGTAAGCTAGTAATGTTTTTGGCAATTATTCATACTTCTTTTTTTTTAGTAAAGAATAACTGGATACTAATTTAATGTGCCAAGGCCCATAGTAATAACTATAAACATTCAGATTATTTTCTAAACATCCAAATTAATATTCAACTTACAAATTTTTATACTCTAGTGCTAGTTACAAATGATCTAAGGGAAAATCAAAAGACAGAAATTACCAATAGAAAAAAAGCGTTGGTGATCGAGTGGTCAGCATAGCTCCCTTACAAGCAATTGTCCCGGGTTAGCGGATTCCCGGCCGATGCTATAACACATGAAAAAAAAAAGTACAAACTAAAAAAAAAAAAATCCTCCTCAGTGAAAGCCTGCTATATCAATAAGCTTTCAGATTAAGTAAGTATAAACGTTATTGGTATTAAATCTGTGTTTTCATTATTACTTTTTAAAATCTGATTTCTCTTTTTAAAACAAATTTCATAATTATTTTATTAATATGAGGCATTTGTACATATTTAGTTTTCATAAATAACATGGAAATTAAATTTTATTGTTGTCTGTCTCCAGTATGACATCATATCTAAATTTTACTATCATTAACTACAAAGAAAAATTGCAAAGAAAAAAATGTTATTTTTGTAATTTTTATTTGCAATTTTATTTTGAAGAAAAAAGAGACATATATTATAGTTTTATCATTTTGAGAATATAAATAAATAAAACGCATAAAACTATTCTGGAAATTTTTATCAGAGGGATAAATGTTTTGTAATTTATATATAAATGATAAATATCATATAGAGCAATTAAAAACAAAAAATGAAAAAATAAAATAAATGTGTTAATTGATCTAAAGCTAATAATTAAATGACCTTATTTTAATGATAAATTCCAAATTAATGATCTTATTTAATTTATTATATATAATAGTTTTATTTTTATAAACAAAATAAAAGTAATTTTTGTAATGTTTTTTACTAATTAATACACATTCAGTTATTTTAAATATATATGCTATTAAATTTCGCTTAATTAAAATTTTTAATAACGACAAAACTCGTTAACAGAGATAACATTGTTTAAATGAATCTAATAAAATAATGGGTTGATTCATTAAATATTAAAGTTAATAAAAATGAAATAAAATTTGATAAAGTCAGTTGTGTGTATATAATATATGCAGTGTATATAATAGACTTGAAATAGTTTTTTAGATAAAGGCTTTTCCAATATGTTTTATATTAAAATTGTGAAGCAAAATCATTTTTCGCCAATTATTAAAGCGGAGAGGTAATAATTTTAGACATTTTTTCGTCTTTGTTTATCAGTTAGTTACGAATCACTAATTAACAACTTATCTTGTTAAAAATCATGAATTATTTATTCTTGATACAATACTGGATAGCTAGCAAACTTAGCTAATTAGAAAAAAAATTCTGAGTGAAAAATTAAAAAAAAAAAATAGTTTTCTTGAATTCAGATTTGAATCACAGGATGTGGATATAGCAGGTTTATATATAAGCATTCTAAATTCAACATGGTTAATATCAGGGATTTTTTTTTTGTTTTCTGTGTCTAAGATCCCTCTAATGAAATATTTTTGTTTTACTTTTGTGTATCCACACTTGATGTGAGGGTTTTTTTCTCGTATATATATATTATTTTTCCTCATAGTGCTCTGTTATTGTTTTGGATTATTGATGATCTTCCACTCTTTGCATACTTCTAACCATATGAAGACTTCGATTTTAATTTTTATGATATTATAGATATCTATTGATCTAAGTATTTATAAAGTGATTTCTTATTTTCAATATTCAATATACTTTAGCTGATTTTTCAAACTCCATAATTATTGATAGTGGATTTAGTATATAGTATTTTTAGCACCCACATTTCTTATCTCCCTATGTGATATTCTATCTATAGTAGATATATTAAAATATTTTTAGATGTATTAAATAACTTAGACACTATCACATATTCTTTTGAAAACACATGAACAAAGACAATAGGAAAGGCAAATGAACCTAAAAATGTATTTTATGATGAAGCAGTGCTCATTAGTTGACCTATGTCACCATTTCTCATATACATTTTTATTATATATTCAGTATTTATTAATAGTAAAATATTACATTTTGATTTACAAGTATTAAACTCACTCCAACAATTTTGACATAATCCTAGTTAAATAAATATAATAATAACACTAATCAGTTATTAAACAAAAATTATCTCTAGTCCAGGTAATAACTTTAAACCTCACTTGATGATTAATATATCTGATTTTTAACTTTCTTTTATGATGTCTTTATTCATTGCTTTTGAAAGAATATGTGGTGGTGTGAATCTTATTTAGCAGCTCTATAAAAATATTATTTATGAGAAAAGAGAAATGGAATTTAAACACTCAATCTATGTGTATATTTAATTAAAAAATCAGATATATTAATCTTTGACTGTGGTTTAAAGTTTATATCTGGGCTAAAGATTGTTTAATAAATAATTAATGATAATCATTACTGTATTTATCTAATGTAAATTATGTCAAAGTTGTGGGTGGAGTAAATCAAAATATAATAATTAAAACATTCCTTCAAAAAATATTAATATTTTTATTGCATGTTTCAATAAATTTGCTCTGTTATTTTTCTAATTTATACTATAGCCATTTATAATAAATTACAATGTCTTAATAAAGTAGAACAATTAATTTTATCTTGTCTTATTTTGTGTAGCTGCTACTTTGTATTCATTGTTTAAATAAATACTATTTTTCTGCAATATTTATTTTGTTGCCTACATGAATAATATATTCTCTGTATTTGTATTAATTGACAAATATATATTGTAATCTATGAAGAAAGCAAGAAAAGACATTCTAATCAAAAGAATGGGAGAAAAGATACCAACAATACTTGCTCTTGACCTATCGATCAAGACCTCTAATTGACTAAAGCCAAACATGTTTAGTATCCCAAAATTATAACCTATGAAATGGAAACCTCAACTCATGACCTCTTAATATGCTAAAGCACATAGCAGTAATAATAGTGCGCTCAATAATATTAATACAGGCTAAACTCAGGAGTATGCATATGTTACTATAAGAATTAAAATAATAAGTAAGCATTAAGAAGATAAATGCAAACACACATCACATTCAGGGGGAAAAATTCTGAAACTTTCTCTTTTAATGTCAATTAACTCATTATTTTAAGCATACTTCACAAAAAGGTTAGATTACTGTTAAATATTTTTTCACCAGCACATCCTCGAAACATCATTAAATTTTATAATTACCTCAATTACCTTTATTCAGTGATCAGATTTAATGTACAGTTCTTAATGTTTCTTAAATTAACACTGTATACTTTTATTTTTGCCACAAGGCTGTTTCGTAAAATAATTTGACTTTAAATTATATAAATTCTTTTTCAAATAATTTTATAAGCAAATAAATGTGATTAATTGTCTCATAATCATTAAATTTGTTATTCTCTTTATTTCTTGAAAAGCTAGCAAGGCTGAGATCCTAATAAAACAATAATGGCAGCAGGATATGATTTTATTCTTAAGATAATATCTTATTAAATTAAACAATTATAAAATTTCAATTAATGTTAAACATAAAAAACTCTTAAATTTAAATAACTATAATACACTATGATGAAATTTATGATATCACTAGTAGAAAAAAATTTTTATGGCTACCCAAAATATCATACCAATAGGTTTTTTCTTTGATTTTCTATTAGAATAAAATCAAGAAATCTTATTATCTTAACTGCTTATGAATAAAGTCAAGTCATCTTCCAACTTTATCAAGAATGAGTAAAATTGACTTAAGTGATCTTATACCAATTATATTCATGTATGGTAAATATTATGAGATTCTGAAAGATGCAAATAATGACAAATGCAAATAGGTATAAATTTATAATAAAAATAATATTTATTAACAGTAATAACATTTAATAAACAAACATCAAACTTTCTTGTAACTATATCTTACAAAATTATATATATATATATATATTGTACCATTTATTTAGATATGGTACAAATATATTGGCATTAGGTAAAAGCTAAAAAAAAAAAAAGTAAATTTAGCGATCTTATTAAAAGACGCAATTTTAATTTTTTTTTAGTTAGTGTAATTTTTTTTTTAAAAAAAAACGTACAATGAGAGATGATTTTTTTTATTTCAAATTATTACTTTGATTAAAAATAAGAATTATAAAATTGGAAAAAAATAAATGACATACAGATTACTAATCCAGACAAATAAAAAGAAAAATTATATATATATACTGTACCATTTATTTAGATATGGTACAAATATATTGGCATTAGGTAAAAGCTAAAAAAAAAAAAAGTAAATTTAGCGATCTTATTAAAAGATGCAATTTTAATTTTTTTTTAGCTAGTGTAATTTTTTTTTAAAAAAATGTACAATGAGAGATGATTTTTTTTGTTTCAAATTATTACTTTGATTAAAAATAAGAATTATAAAATTGGAAAAAAATAAATGACATACAGATTACTAATCCAGACAAATAAAAAGAAAAATTATATATATATACTGTACCATTTATTTAGATATGGTACAAATATATTGGCATTAGGTAAAAGCTAAAAAAAAAAATTAATTTAGCGATCTTATCAAAAGACGCAATTTTAATTTTTTTTTAGTTAGTGTAATTTTTTTTTAAAAAAACATACAATGAGAGATGATTTTTTTGTTTCAAATTATTACTTTGATTAAAAATAAGAATTATAAAATTGGAAAAAAATAAATGACATGCAGATTACTAATCCAGACAAATAAAAAGAAAAATTCCAAAGTAAAAGATTACAATCATTATAACTTTTTTTTTTTTTGAAAACTAATTAAAGATGCAGAATTATGCCGAAAAAACAAAGACTTTGTAACTTAAATTTAAAAAAGAATGTACTAAATTATTATCTGGTATTCTGATAATAAAAAAAAACAAAAGAAAATAGATGTGCAGAGAAGTCTAAAATCTGATCGTGAATATAAAAAGGTCAGAAAAACTTCAAACAAGGTCTTGTCTGTTTTTCTTCTAGCTAGTCCTGGATCTTCAAATATCCAAAAACACTCTATGCTGAAATAATTCTTCATTCTGGAGTGGACCAAAGTTTTTGACATCATTCATCATGAAGAACATCAACCCCAGAAAAGATTTTGTGACTAGCCTTTAGGACAGATCAAAAAACCAGTTAAAACCAATGGCCATGAGCTCATTCTACCCCATGAAAAACCATGCATGGTAATCAACAATCTTCGTAAACTTGCTAAACTTACTGGTAAGCTATGATTAATTATTCCTGACTGTATACTTCCTCTAGATAGCTTCTCATACCCCAAAAATTACTCCAATAGATTTCTAAGCTCAGATTTCCCTGAATTAAGTGCCAACTCTGAATCTAGACTGAATGGCTATTTGTCCAAGAGTAATCTTATGAAGTCTGACATTACATTGGGAAACAGCATCTGTAGGTCAGACTCTGATCTCTCTAGTGATACAACTAACACTGTTGAGACTTTTGAAGACAGAGCCTTATCGGAAAAAATCCCTAAATATAATACTGCCCGATTAAGCCTGAAACCAATGTCTTATGCAGAAGAAGCTGCTATAAATCTTAAACCTCCAACATTACTCATGGCCTCCAGACAAGGCAATATAGATGGAGGGTCTCAAATGGACTTATTCTCCAAGGCTATTCTCAATATAGATAATGAGGAGATAGAATCACCTCAAGCAACTTTAGAAGACTACTCAACTAATCAGAAGGTCAATCACCCATGTGATTTATCGATACATGGTGAAATTAATGAGAGGTTTAACCAGTCGGTCCCAGCCCTACTACACAAAACATTCAAAAATTACAAAAATGATAATGCTGTGATTTTATCCACAACCGACAGAAACCTCAACCTATTTAAATTCCCTGTCCAAGACTTATATGATTTATTTAAAATGCACATTCTTTGGAGTTCAATATATAAGATTCTGTTTCACCCTGATGATAGATACGTGATTATCCAATTTAAAAATGTTATCGCCAAAGAGGCATTCAGTAATAATCACAAATCACTTGTTAACAGATACCTGGTTACTATTGATTTAGACCGCCCCACAATCTTAAAGGGAAAGGTGCATAATTGTGGGAAGGACTTTGAGAGGGCTGACCTCCAAAAAATTATCTCCCCCTTTGGCAGCATTGTCTCATTTAATTATATTCTGGAGAAACAAGCAGACTCTGAAGTTTATACTAATGTGGCCCTGTTTAGGATTAGTATAGGCAAAGGTATTTATCCCTTGTCTATCCCAAATCTGATTGAAGATAATGAAGCCCCCCTCATAATAATACTCCATGGAGTGTTTCCCCAGTGTTTTTCTTGTAAGCAATGAGGGCATATTAGGAGGAATTGCCAAGACCGCAAATTTAAACTATGTGGACAAATCCCTAAAAAATACCACAAATGTACCATCAAAAGCATGCCACAAATGCTTCAGCCACCAGTTAGAACCACAGCTAATTCATCTAAATATCTTGCCACTCCTTCAAGATAAACTGTGATGGCTGGACAATTAGTCTCTTTGCCTAATCCACAAGGGATGGCCAGAGATAAGAAAACTACTGATGAGCTGTGACTGCCAGAACAGCCCATTCAGCTGGATGGAGAGAAGTTAGATGATACATCTGAAGATGAAGATGATGACCATGTAATGACCTCTGCTGATGAGGTAGTTATCAACAACAGACACTGGTCCCCCCAGCCCCAACACAGAAGGAAAAATAGGAATGGTAAATCTAGCGCATCACCAGTGAACTACAGTGCCAGTGATGACAGCCTAACTATTCTGGTTTCTACAGATCATTACAACCTCTTGAGGTCTGAATCCAGACCTAGAGAAAAGAAGATCAGATACACAGGCCCTGCAACAACCTTTTCTCCAGTAGGGGAATCAGTTATACCTGAGTCAGACTGCTCTAAATGCACCATTCATTTGGATAGGTCTGATCCCTTCTCAGCATTGGTTGGGAATGAATCACAGTTGGACCAAGCATGTGTGGTCTCTCCACACTCTGGAGAGAACCCTGATCTGAACAAATTCAGTTCTAATAAGGTCAGGCCTCCCGAGGATGGGGAAGTTGATCAGATCATTCCCGTTTAACATAGTCTCTATCAATGTCCGAGGTCTGAACTCTCGTGACAGAGCCCATGTTCTAGCACATTGGTTCCATCATTCTGGCCCAGACATTCTCTGCCTTTGTGAGACAAAGCTACATGTGAAATCAGACTCTCAAGTTATCAACCTTATTCACAGTTTGGGTTACTTCCATTACAGCTACTCTACCTCAGCTTCTGGGGGAGTTGCCATAGTTATTAATAAAATATCCCTAATATCTCTTTTCAAGATTCTACATATCGATTCCAATTGCCTTATTGCCATAGTACAATTTGGAGGATGGTCCCTGAATTTAGTGAATGTTTATTTGTCAAAAGATTCACAACTTGTTCATAGTGTAATTCATATAATTAATTCCACTCTCAGGACAAGTCCTCTACCAACGGTGATTATTGGGGATGTTAACCACTCATATGAACTATTTCAATCAAAGTTCCTTCAGTGCTTGACTCAACCCTTGATTAGTGGTAGAAAATTTTTTCCCCAATCAGTGTTCTCTTTTTATACCAGAACAAAGATCTTACATTCTTCTCTCCATCTCTCTCCTCCATCCTGGAGGCCCATCTCTGGCCAACTGTTCTATCAGACCACTTTGATTTAGAGGTAAGAATCAATTCCAGTACTATCATTCAAACAGCAATTGATATACCTCGGACCATCAGGATGCTCACTAAATACAACATCACAATTCAATTAATATCAGAATCCTACATCACTTTCAATAGGGTGCAACTTCTTTCTCTCCCTGCACATCTTGCCTGGAGCATCTTTGTCAATTCATTAACAGACCTGATTAACTGATGCACTAGTAAATCCAAGGGTCCAAATCAGATGCTTAGTGAGCTGGACTCAATTTCTAAAGAATTAAAACAACTCCCCAATGTAGCTCAGAATATCCCAAACATCCTAATACTAAAGGCTAAATACAGATTCTTACAGAGAGCAGTTGCTGAATATCTCTCAGTCAAAAGGGCCCATCAATACATTCACCATCAACATTTCTGGACCAGGGGCTATCTCAGATGGGCCCTTGGATATGGCAAAAAGTCCAAGGCCCCAAGATCGATCGAGGTACAGGGCAACAGCTTTGCAGGAACATCCATGTTGGCCAGGATTCATGAACACTACTGCAGGAAATTCCAACCCTTTGGTATGTCAAACTGGTGTAAAAAATTTATCACAGAAAGTTCTGCCACTCACAAATCACTGAGGCCAGAATTCTTCTAAAACTCTAGTCCATGCCTGACAGAATGCATCCTGGCCTGCATGGCATTCCTAAGTTTTTACTGCTTCATCTTCGATCTTTTATGATCCCTATAGTCAAGAGAATCGTGGATCTTCTGGCAGATGACTGCAGAGAGATTGATGGGGTTTGTCCAATCGCCATGGTTCCTCTTATCAAAAAGTGGGAGGCACCACATGATTTGGAGAATCTCCATCCGATCTCAATGCTTCCTTTACTGACCAAGTCAATAGAAAGTCTCATCAAAGAGGATATACAAGATAACATCATTAGTCATCTTTCATCTTATCAATTTGCCAAGAGAGGGAGCTCGACTGCCGATGCCGTCACCCGATTTCATCTTCTGGTTGACTATGTTCGTAGAAAAAGAAACCCCAGACCAGTTGCAATTCAACTCGACTTTTCTGGGGCCTTTGACTGTGTCAAGATCGATGTGTTACTCAGTGTATTGGAGGGGCTCCAAGTACCTGCAGCTTACCTCCAAATGATAGAGAACCTCCTGCAAAATCATGAAATATTTCTCTCTTTGGATGGCAGAGTTGCCCCAGGATTTTGGCCCTGTATTTCCATCTCACAGGGCTCACCTCTGGGTGCTCTCCTCTTTGCTGCCTACATCAACCCGCTGCTGTTATGCATAGAGGCTTCTTTCCCTGGAATTGCAATACCTATGCTGAAGGAGAACATACACCACATCTCATATATGGATGATTCCTTTCATCCCAGAGTGAATTGGTGGGGCTCAGGAAACACTTGGACCAGTTTGCAAGTGAATTCGGTCTCAGCATTAACAGAGAGAAGTCAGCTATCTGGACGATCCTCACTGGCAGGAAGATCTCTGGCTGGTTTGAGGCCTCCCCCCAAAGATTTCTTGGGTTTCATCTGGCCTCTCCCCCTTCCATCATGAGGAGAGATCTGGAAAATTCCCTAATCAACAAGATTGAAGGCTTAATTACTTCATTATCCAAGGTTTATCTTTCTCTGTTTGGGAAGGTAGCCCTCCTAAATTCAGTGGTTTTACCCAAAATTTTATATTACTTGGCCCGTTTCTCCCCAACAATTAGATTTATCAAACAAATTGAAACCCTATGCAGGAGATTGTGCTGGGGGAGCAAAGCTCCTGTTATCCGTCTGAACGTGCTTCAAAAACCAAATCTCCTCAATGGCCTCGGACTCCATTCTCTCAAAGTCTTCTCTCAGACTCCATTCTCTCAAAGTCTTCTCTCAAAGTCTTCTATCTCCAAAGAACCCATAACATTCTCTATAAAATCTTTAAAGATAACCTAGAGATGGAATGCCCTTTCCCAATAGAGGTGGATCCTACCAATCGGCCCCCTCCTAAGCTACATAAACTTTGGATCCAACATCAAGTGTCTATCACTATTCAAAACTTTAGAACATCAAATTCACTATTCCAAAATAAACTATCCTACTGGCAAGTCTACCAATTGGTTTCAGAGGGCAAAACCAAAACCGGTAATGTACTTCCAATTGGAATACTGCAACTCTCAAAGATAACAAAATTACTCAAACTAAGTCCCAAGTTTGTTGAATTTCTCCTGAAGGTCAACCTGAGGCTCTTCCTACTGCAGCCTTCCTTTGTTATCAAAGGGGGTATAATATTGACCCCCTCTGCCTTTTATGCATGAAACAGGAGGAGTCCATGGTCCATATTCTTGATTATTGTGGATTGTGGACATACCTATGTAACCTAGCACTGAATAGAACCAACAATTCAGACCCTGCCTACATCATGCTCAAACCTGCATTCAAAAAAAGAAACATTCCATTGATACGTCTTGCCACGTTTATTAACTTTTCAATCTGGTCAGTCAGATGTATAGTCACATTCAATAAAGGTTGTGATGACCCCATTGATAAACTCTTCTTCAGTACCCTGTGTAAAATTAAAGAGGATGATAAACGCACTGGTCAATCCTGGTTGGTGGACCAGACATGGGGACAGTTTAGACTTTAATCACATCACTGTACCAATCTCAACTGTCTGTATCCACAGAAAGCCTAAATCCAGTGCTCACTATCCCAGATCAAAACTTGATTGAACTCTACTCAAAGGATTCAGCTATACTGAATCATAACCTTATGAATTGCTTAATTGATAGACTATCTCACTCACCTTTTGCTTATAAAAAAAAAACTCATAAGTTGTAATTTATTTCAATTGTAGCTGTTTATGTACCTAGAATTAGACCTAAATAGAATGCAAATAAATTGTTGTTGAAAGTATACTATACTACTAATAGAGACATTTTCAGAATTATCATTCAAAGAACTTCCTAGAAGAAACTTAAGAAGTGAACTTTAATTATTACATTGTTTTAGTTAGTTGATTTAATGTCTGAATTAGCATGCATGTAGTCTTTCCAATTTATTAATAATTTGTCTTTTAAATATTTTAATTTGTTTGAATAAAATATTTTACTTTTATCAACTTTTCATTGTGCACTATTATGGTTAGTTAATTTATAATCTATTATGTGTAATTTATCTTTGCCAATATTTATTAATTAAGCTCCAGAAATAATATTCTCTAAAGAAACAAATAAAGTTATGGGAAATCAAAACCTTTATCCTTTTAAATCATTTTCTTTTAAATTTATGATGTGCGATGTGATGGATTTCAGCGGATTCTTGTATAAATCCTGGCATCCTTATAAAAATAAATAAAAAGCTGATTCCACCAGCAGTGTAAGTCACAATAATTAGTAGGCCAGTTAGTCTGGAAATATAGCTATGTTTTTTAGAAATATGAACAAAATATTTATATTTTCTGTCTTCATAGCTTGATTAACTTTCACTTAATAGTGCGTTAAAAAAGCCTACCAGAATCTATCAAAATGTGAAAAATGTTACAATATATATAATTCCCCAAAACATAAAATAAAAGTAATATAAAGGAAAATTGTGTATTACAATTTGATATCCAATAGTTAACAAAAACTTCTATGGCTTCAATAATTTCAGTAAGTTCTCACATTTAATACACTATCTTACAATTATAAAGTCCCTAGATAAAAATATTCAATACCTTAGGTAAAATATAATCTTACAAATTCTTGGTTGGTGATGAATTCTGAAGAAGATGTATACCATTTTATGTAACCACATATACAATTATAAATTTAATATTAAATATTTTATTGGATTTAAAACATCTTGAGTTGCTAGGTAGGTACATTTATAAGACCTATTCATCAAAAACACTCGGATAAACAAAGAGTGTTATTGAAAGTATGAGTAACACTCCACAGTATCTCCAAAATATAAAATGTCAGAATAATTTTATGATTTTAGAAAAAATATATCACTAGGAAATCCACATTACGGGATAAGTAATCAAAGGCAAAATAAGTTGATGGTATGAACTCAAAAAAGCACCTACACATGAGGGCAAAATGAGCTAGGACTTTGTCATTAAAACAGGCAAAACTCTCCATACACGATGGTGATCATATGATGTTTATTGACTTTGTCACTAGTCAAAAAAAATAAGAATGAACTATCAGAAGAAAGGGGTTTGCCTAAATAAAGCATTACTTGCTTAATATCACAAAGATGAATAAGAAACCTCACTGGCATAAATATAATATAATAACTATAAGAGAGAAAAAACTCTATTATCTCTTAAAACAACAATAACTAAATAATGTGTAAAACTGATAAAGTAATAAACAGTAAAATATAGCTAAATATAAAATTATGGCCCAAATAATTAAATAATAAAAAATATACATTAGTTTCTGAACTCTTCCAGAATTTGCATACATTCAAAAATAACTTCAAAAAGAGTCAAGTATAATGCATTTTAAAATATTATTCTAGCAATATTTTGAGAACAGCATGAAATACCGATCAAATCATATATAAAATTATGCAAGAAATTTATAGAAATAAATACATGATGTTTAAAATAAATAAATATTAAAACTTTATACTTGTTACCAATAAAATAAAAATAAAAAGAGAGTTCTTCTTCTTGGTATTTGTACCATTGTCCATGATAAAGTCAACAAAAGAGTTCTTGAATATCCTACAGACTTTCCAAGATTTCAAGGTAACATTATAACAATTGACAAAATATGAGGAAAGTAAATACTTGAAATCATTAACACAATTAAAATGTAGGTATTCTGGCTGGATAACTATATTTAATAAGCAGAATAACAATTGTATAAATATTGTACTTTTCATGTAGTGTTTTATATAAATAAACCTAGTATTTCTTTTAAAAGCACATTTTATAATCTATTGATGATTATAATGAGGAATTTTTTAAAATGGAGCATGACAATGTTAGGAGCAATTTTTAAATAATATTCTTGGAAACTAGATTGAGCATAGCTATAAATTAAATAATAAACTTCTGGAACAATGATTATATTTATTAACTTGAAGTCAAACATGTTGAAAATATACTTCATTCTTTAAATTTAATATGAATATAATGCAATCGTTTTTATTATAATTTATCATTTGTAATACCTATTAACAATAGAAATTAATTTAGTGCAAATATTAGAATTAATAATTAATAAATGAATTTTATCTTTTTTTTAGTAAAGCATTTAAAATAACCAGACACTCAAATAAATTTAGTTCTTATATTAGCAATATGCTGATTAATATGCATAAAATCAAAGTTGATAATTATTTTTCATTCAAATATAATTTTATTCAAATAATCTTATCTTTATTATGGCATTCAGCCACATAAATTTATTTGAATAGAACAGGTGCATAATAAAGTCTTTTCATTATCAAACTATTTCATGACAATAAATATAATAACCTTAAAATGTAGCATATTTAAAAATCTTTTATCATTTAATAGGTCCTGCAATTTTGGTTAAATAATTTTAATTCCTTATATAAATGAAATTATACCAAAAGAAAACACACATGAAATACATAAAATATTTTACATACTTTAAGTGTAATGGTTGCATAAAATTCTTTAAAAAGCAATTAAAATAATTTTAATATTAGTGCCAAATATCTTAAGAGTTTTTGCATACATTCTAGAAGTTATCTTTTCTAAAATAGAAATAGAATAAAAAAGTGAAATTAACAAAGTTTTTACAAAGCAGCGATAATACCTTTGATGAAAATCTGTTATTGCAATAGATTTCTGAGAAGACAATTTAATTCTTGAAACATTCACTATAGAATTTTCTATAATGCATTTATTTTTGAAGTTTAAAGTATTGAAACGTTTTCAGTTATAGAAATAACCTGGATAAATATTTCTGCTTAACAATGCATTTTACTAAATTGACAAATAAAATTAGTCAAAAACAATTACAACTGTAGACATTGTAATGGTTTGCATTCCTTAAGGAATGAGGTTGAATGCATCTAAATATAATTGGACCTAGGATCTTCATGTAAGATGCATGAATCTATGAATGCTTCTATTTCAAATATGATAATTTAATGTTTAAACATTCATTACAGTTACAATTTAGACCAGTTCATCCAATCTTCACCTCTCTTTATTATTCTGTTATGCTCAGAATTCAAACTCAGGATTAATTTCACTCTTAATTCTCTTCAGGGATCAATTGATATCCTGTAGCAATAATAATACTTTTACATAAGTTTGGTAGATTCTCAAAATTTCTTCTAACCAAGTTACCTTGATGTTAGGTCAGGATGATATGTATGTGTGGATATATGCATTAAATTTTATTTTATTATGAAAATAAAATAAATAATTTAAATAAATCAGAGACCTCCTTAAATTTAAAATAAATTTAACAATATTTATTAATTGAAAACATTTTAAATTTATCTTTATATAACAAAAATTTTTATTATGAGGGTTTTACATACATTTCTACCATATTAGCATATGAATATTAAAATTATACCTCTCCAGATCTTGCAGTAGATATATATCATAACATAAAAAATATATTTCAAAAATTATGATAACACTATCTAACTAAATTTAAATTAAACAATATAAATATAAATGAAAATATTTGTAATATCCAATCCTTTTGAGGAAATTCCATTTTCTATAAGACCTCCCATCTATGCATGGCCCTTATCAATGAAAGAAAAGAACTTTCATCCAAGAATATTAGTCATTTATACCAAATAGTAAACAAACAAATATTACTAAATTAATTAAATTAAAAATAAACAAAAATTCTGTCTTGTCATAAGTAAATGAATTTAATAGGAAGAACAATAAAATCTTATCTTCATATTAATTTTACTTATTGACCTGGTCAAGTTGCTCTGTAAGGAGACCTAAATTTTATTAAATAAAAAAAAAAATTTAATCCAATGATGTTTCCACTTTTTTCATCTAATGATTTTCCAAAATGGATTATTCCAAAGTAAGTAGGTTTTAGAGACAAAGGAAATAAAATTAAATATTTATGGATATTGATATGCAAAGATGATATGATGTGTAAAAGATTTAGGATATTGTTCTACTCAGATTCCATAATTTCAGTAATAATGTTCATTAAGAATAAAGTTCTTTTATTTCTAGTCATCAATCATCAGTGAGGCAATCAATAGACTCTATTGTTTCATAAACATTTCTTTTGCATGATGTGGACATTCCTTTTTGTAAATTATCTCACTATAAATTGAAGTTGGATATTGAATTATATACATAATATATATTAAACATTTTAGTAGGAATGAATAATTACACTGCTTTAGATTAGAATAGCATTTGATCCTATGGCAAAGTGCCTTTACTCATGATTCATTTTTTATAACTTTAAATCTTCTTAAAGTAAATTTATTTAGATGTATAAATGTGTCTTCCTTGAAATTCAAATTTAGAATAATATCATTAAGATTTTCTCTATTATATTAAAGATAATTTCCCTTTTGAAATTATTATTGATATTAAAGAGTAATTTATTTACCCTTTACTTGAGTGATATTAGAGTTCTCTGCTAGCAAAGATTTTATAAATAAAGAAAATTTGTCCACACTATTGATCCATTTTTCTGATGTGGTTGGTATTTAAACACTGCAAAATAAATATGCATAGTGACTAATTCATTTGTAAAAGATGGAACTGGTTTGAAAATTAGTTGATATAGCTTTTATAGTGGAATTGACTTCTGGTAATTAGCATGTATCAAATTATTATGTCATTTCACAATTTTGTATTCAATTATTGTTGAATGCATAATAATTAAACTCTAATTTTATTTTCTTCATGTTTAGTTGCTAAGATATAACCTGACCTTAGGTTATCTCCATGTTTTAAGTCTTGATTAGTGATATTACTTAACTTGGTAATTATTTTATACATATATAGGAATGACTGAAATCTAATTATTTTATTATTTGATTTCATTAAAATAACTATTTATTTGGCTTGACTTTTATTATTAAAAATTTTTAAACTAACGTTTAAGTTATACACATGTCCATATGAATATTTTAATGTAAAAGGATAAGGCATTTACTGTTTATTAATTAAAATTATATTTTTTTATTTATGGTTTGATATTTCACATAAATAAGAGAGCTTTTTAAGATTGTAAGCTACCCTTACAACATATTAGATGTGTCAATGAGAGGAAAGATGTGGATAGATATATGTGTTTCACTATATCTGACTTTTTATAAAACAAGTCATATGATTCAGATTGATTGACATGACTGACAGCTGAAATATCAATTGTAGATAATCCAATTAACAAAATACTAAAATGTTTCTGGCATTGGAGAATTCTAAAAATAACTATGTTTAATATAACTCCAGAACTTACTGGAGTCAATCATCTTGACAGAAAGTCAAAATAAATCATTAATTAATGATTACATCATCTTAACAAATTATTTGAAATCTATTATGATGAGGATTATGATGATAATAATAATAATAATAATAATAATAATAATAATAATAATAATAATAATAATAATAATAATAATAATAATAATAATAATAATAATAATAATAATAATAATAATAATAATAATAATAATAATAATAATAATAATAATAATAATAATAATAATAACAACACATTCTTTAAGTACATTAAAGATTTGCATTATTTAATAAAATAAATTTATATCAATAAAATATTAATAATATTTATCTAAACACATTTTTAAGATCTCAGAATATATTTTTATATCTTTAAATAAAGATATCTTAAATAGTTGCAATTTAAAATAACTTTAAGCATTAAGTTTCAACCAGAAAGTATTTTAATAATTATTTGTTTTACATATACAAGCATTCACACATTCCACTATTAAATTCTTTATTTAGAAATACTAACCTAAATATATGAGCTAATTATGATTTTAAAAATATACTTTTTTAATTAGCTAAACTTTAGGGTTTTATAATAAAACTAGATTACAATATTATTAAATTAAATAATGTTTTTCACTGGCAACTAATTTAAGTATTTAAGATCAACTTTAAACTCATTTTAAAGTTCTTTTATGACATTATTTAATAAAATATATAACAACTAATCTAAGACTATTTTAGCTTTACTACTCTAAAATGTTAAACTCCTTAATATTTTAAATCAATAACTTTATGGTTAAACACTTAAAATTATAAATGAGTTCGATTATAAAATTACATTTATAAAATTAATTTTAAGCTATTACTATCTTATAATATCTATTATAAAATGACTAACCGGTAACATATACACTTTGATCACTCTTAACAAAATTTATTTACTGAAAAATTAAACTATTAAGTTTTTTTAAAATAATATATCACAAAACATGACATTTAGCATTACTGCAAAAGCTAAAGATCACTATATATATATATATATATATATATATATATATATATATATATATATTATAATGGTCGATGGAACCTCCCTAATGGGTGCCACTAGGCTACTGGAACCTAAAAAAATTATATAGTAGGCAGATACACATGGGAAAGGTTACTCTTTTATCGAACTGAAAGCCTCAGTCATTAGCTCAGGGAGAAGCTGAGCTTAAAGAATCACACTGTATATTCAAATTAATTCTTAATTTTAAATATTAATAAAATAAATTAAAATGAGTTACTGCCCAAATTTAATTAAATAAAACATTTTATTATTATGCGCACACACACACATTAAAAAAAAGAAAATTCTAAAAATTACATTAACTAGTGAATATATTTGATTTGAATTATATGCACAGATGGAAGTATTTAATTGATTTAATACAATTTTATATTTTACTAAATGTGAATATGCTACATAAATTACGTATACAAACAACCCAATTCCTTTTAACATTAAGCTAAAATCTCATGTTTAAACCAATTCTAGCTTACTGATATACCGATGTAACCAATGCAAAATGAGATTATTAGCATAACACAATCATGCTCACAGGAATTTACATCTGTAGCATGATATCATTTGAGAAATAAAGAATCATGGTGGGAAGGAATTAGCATCTTCCTCATGATCATTAATAAATTTCACCAACAGACAGGAATGATCGACTGCCTAATTGGTGATAATAAGACAAAATTATTGAAATATATATAGAAGAGATGCTCTGAAAAGGAGATAGCAGTCTTTGCCAGCTTACTGTCCCAACCAGAGCTTAAGAAAGTCAATGGCATAGGAAATAGACAATGTGATGGCTACACTTTTGGGCCATATGTTCAGGTGGGTATTATGTCCTGTATGCTAATGCAGTACAAGGTAATGAGTATCCAATGCATCTACTCAGATTACATTGACATAAAACATCTTTACATCTATCTACCAGCACCATTTTAACTATGAAACAATTAGCCCAAAATTAACACATTTTATATTAACAATCTTACGAATCTATGCAGCCATTTATGCTTATTTTTAAATTATTAATTTAAAAGAAATTACAAGAATGGAAATGATATTTAACACATATATTAAAAAATATATAAATAATTTGAAATTTTAATCAGATAAAAAGAGATTTCTTTTAAAAGTTAAATAACACTTAAAATACTTGAAAAGTTTGTATTATATAATTAATGTTCATATTTAAAGCAAAAGTTTATACTTTCCAATGTTGTATGTTTATTGAAGTCTGTCTTGGTGGTCCTTGATATGTCACACAATTCAAAGTTCTTTCCATTTCATATTGTTCTAGGTGGAGACAAGAACGTTGCTGTCCAGTTTTTTTGGAAACCATTGTACTCCGGAGGATGCCTCAGCTGGTGCAAATGCATGAAATGTAAATTGTTGCTGAACCCTACATTTTGGAGATCCACAATATACTTATAAATATATTTAAATTACATGCAATCAGCAAGAGCAATCCAAATCTAAATCTCAACTTCAAACATTTTATATATATATTTGTGAATTCTTATCATCAAATTCCAGAATCGATCTTTCCTGGCTTGACTTTTCTCTGTGGAGGGTGTCTTTATTTCCATCGTTATTGGTCAGCTTTTTTTAGAGCAGGAACTCAAAATTTTATCACTAGTATTCTTTTTTAATTTTTCTCTTATTTTACTTTAGCCCAAGGGCCTCTTTGCTATTACATCAATACAGAAAATCATTTCTGTTCTAAGATTAAAATAACTAATTAACAACTTTTATTTTTGTTATTCTTTTATATTAAAACAATCTTGCTTTTAGATTTTAAACTTTAAAGAATTATATAATTAGTTTGCCATCTGTGCATTATATATATATTAAATTAAAAAAAATTATTGAATTCTCTTTTTATATATATATTTCTACTTGAGAGTGATTTTATATTTTTTTCCACTTTTATTTGAAAGTGATGTAATGGCATATACTTATTCCATTACTATATATATATCCCAAATATAAAAGGATTTTATTGACCAAAATCTGTTTAACAGATGTTTACCTAGCAATATGCTTAAGTATATAATATACAATAAGTACAATTTTAAAAAATCATGAAGCAATTTGCAAACAAAACAAAAACTAATAGCATTTTGAAAAAAATACAACCTAAATATGTAATAATTATTATATGACAAATTGTTTAAAACAAATACTTTCTTAACAATTAAACCTATAAATTAAAATTAAACAAAGTGAAGTAAATATTTAATATGTTAAGTGCCACATATTCATACTAGATTTAAATATAAATGATTTATCTTCAAAAGCATAAAAATAAAAACAAGTTGAACTTATCATTTTCCATGAGAGATAATTTTGTGCCCACAAAATAAAATATGAAAGTTCAAATGCAAGTACTAAACTCTTACTAATAGCCAAAAATATGTATCCTTCACAAAAATAAGCATTCCAAGTAAAAGATAGTAAAATCAATTTTGAAATTAAATGTTTTCATTAAACTTTGATGTTTTTGATGAATTTATATTATTTCTCTTCTTTCAAATATTAAATTATAAGTAGGTCAGACATTTTTATTGCCAATAAAAAAAGCTGAAATAAGTTGACATTAAAGTTTTTATTTGAGAAATTAATTTACATATATTTTTTTTAAAAAAAGCCTGAAAAATTAAAAATAATAAACTAAAATTAAGATTGATGTTTAATTAATTCTTTTTATTATTAAAATAGTCATTTTAATAAGCCAGAATTATTTATTTATTATAACTTTAATAATTTCATTTGAATTTTATCATATTCATATGCTAAATAAATAGATTTGATCTTCAACCAAATTATTTCTTAATCGTATGACTTTTTAGACAAATCACTTTTAGATGACATGGTATTTTAATGAAATCACTTTCTGATCTTTAGGGGTTTTGCCTTTCTATCTTTTATCTAGTGGTTGATTAGCTATCGATTTTTTTGGGTTTCCATGCTTTTGAAAGAATAGATTTTTAAAAAATCGAAGCAAATATTCTTAAATGAAATTAATATGAAAATATATTAATTCATGTCAATATTTTGCTTAAAGCTTTATCATTAGAAGATTTGTTAAAAAACAAGATAATGGAAATCTTTTGTTTTCAATAGTGATTTTAATATATCTGCTATGCTAAAAACTTCAAGAAAAAAATAAATAAGTCAAATTACCAGATGCAAAAACTCATTCATATTACCAATAAAATTTATTTTTTAGATGATGACATTTTCATTTTTTGTCCCTTCTCACACATGCAGTATTGTGCTGAAATATCAACAATAATTAATTAAATATATAAAATAATTTCAGTGCAAACCATATAACAAAATCTAAATTGTAGTGCAACAGTTAGTTCTTAATCTTGAAACTCTCCTTTTGCCATCTATTTATAAGTGATTAATTAATCAATTCATAATCATATTTTAATGTAAATCTAAATAATATGAATAATGCTTGCGATATTAACAATGGCTTCTCAGCATCAATATTTTTAAATGATCTCAGCAATCATATTCCTACTACATCTTATGAAATATTTTACATCCTAATGTTTTCATAATGCTAAATAAATTTTGATAGAAGATAATTAATCAAAATATGTCTCTCTTCCATTTTTGAGGTTTCCGGACAATCTAAACTATATATTGAAAAATAAACTTCTTTTTAATAGTGACTTGTTCAATTACATATATTGTTGCTTTTATTTTGAGAGTTTTCATTTTTATAGGATGTAATATTAAAAATAGAATGATTTTCATAAAAATCACTGGGCATCGTATAAAATTACTAAATGTAGTACATTATTATAAAGTTTAAGAAAATAATCTATAATATAATTCTCATACTGTTGTTTAATATTTAAGTACAGATATACTTTATATCCCTGGAGTTATAATTATAGGGAATTTGAACCCATTTGAACCCAGAATGTCAATCTCCCTTCAATTATCCAATCTATCTCAAACAACTGACATGCATGTCCACACACATAATAAAAAGGATAAATCATCTTCAATATGCATATCTCATGCTGAACCAGCACTCATCAGTTGATCCAGATCATTGTTGTTTAATATATTCTTAAAATGAAAATTAAAAAATAGTGATATTACTGCAATTGCTATAATATTACTCAGTGTTAATCTTTAGCACATATTAATCACATGTTATCTTAGGGTCATACATAAATTTTTGGAAATAGATAAGATTAATACTATAGCCTTAAATTACATTATTTATGACTACTTTAAGCATAGAAAATTTGTTCCAAAATATTTATCATGGTATAGCCAAAACAACAAGTTTTCAATCAGCAAACCTTCAGTATATCTTTCATATTTCTCTATAATAACGATCAAGCATTTAGCCAAAAACAATTCTGAATTCATTATTTTTTAAAAAATTACAAGAATAATAAAATTAAATCAAATAATTTGTTAGATGAAGTTGCAAATATTTTTAATCAAATAATATGTTGATAAACTATGATGATCCACTCTTTCTGATCAAGAGATTGCCTTTTTTCCTGACATGACTAATTGATAATTCACAAAAATATTTCTGCATTACATCTTTGATTCTGAAAACTTATCACATACAAAATGTACTCCATAGAAATCTTTAAACAATTAATACCATAAATCAACTTAAATATTCATTATCAGAAGAATTAGTAGTAGAAAAAAAATGGTACAACTTTCTCTTTTTAAAATTTAATTTATTGATAATTATATATTAACTAAAAATCAATTTATATGATATCTCTCTATAAATATTAAGTACAATTCAAACATTATTGTCAACTTGTTCAAAGAGTACTTATTTTAATAAATATAAATCTGATTTTGAAAAGAATCTAACCATATCAATGAACATCAATTTCATCATCTTTTTTTTTCTGACCATTTCTCAGAAATGTATTACATTCTGAATATTTACTTTCCAGCAAAATAAAATATTTTCTGCATTAAATAATGATTTTAAAAGATTTTCAAATACTATATTCAACTTTAGTCATAGGGTCTAACTAATAATTACAATAGTAAATTGAAATAATATTCTCTATGTTTGAATCTCCAGCAGTTATCTTTTTATTTATTATTTTTTTCCAGTATCAATGACCATATGTTTTTTTATAGTATAAAAATAAAGTATTAATCTTTTTGGTTCTATTTTATCCAATCAATTCTTGCATGCATATCATATTTTCTTCACAAAAATATTCAACCATATACCATATTTCACCATAGTCTTAATGTCTAATTTTGTAATTGCAGTGCCCTGATTACATTTAAATTTTTCTTCACTAGAATGCTCGTACTAACCTGTAAAAAATCAATTCTTTTTATATAATTTTTTTTAGTAGTCATCCAATAAATTCTCACTATTACATATGAATAGGAAATATAATTATTAAAAAATTAGTGACTGCCTTAAACAGTTATTCATAGTATATAATAAATGTTTAGCATATTAATAGTATATGCTTTTTTGTAGAAAAGGTATGTGACAATATTTTACATTTTCATAACATTATCATGAGTATAAGTTTAATGTCAAAACTAAATCAGACCATTTTTAAAGATTTACAATTATATTATAAAGGAATGAATAGAAAAAAATTTTTATAGAATAAATATTGATGCTACTTTAGCCACAGACTCCAATTTACTCATGATCTCTAAAATTCTATTTATTTGTGAATATCATACCATTTACACCTTTTTATACACTTTATCAATACTTTTATTTGTATTAAACTAACAGTTTCGACTGTCCTGCAGTCATCATCAGAGCTACAATATTCAAATATATAATTATACAGTTATTGCACTTATCCACATATTGATATACATAATTAAATACACAATATAAACAAAAATAATTATACATTTTAATATGACCTTTATAAATAATCATTTCCCATTTTATTACTTTACATTTTAAAAAATTTTATCAATATTTTATATTAATTTATTTTATATCACTTTATTTTATTTTTTAAAATATTATTTAATATAATAATTATAAGTTTAACACTTATTTTACAATTTAATGCATATTATTATCATTTTTCTTATATTATAAAATCAACTTCTAATCTTGTCTTATTTTTATTAAATATTTCTATCAATTAACTTTACCCACATTACAAATCATTTTTTGTTTTTCATTACAAAAAATTACTTACCTCTTGTTAATTATATTACCAAAACCCTACTGACAAAAAAAATTCAAAATTTGTGTTTGTTTAACACTCTCTCGATCATCTTTTTTTTTTTACTTTTTTCTTTTAACTTTTTCAAATTCTAATTATTATTAACAATGGTTTATAAAATTATTGTTCTTACCCCAAAATCCCTATTAAGACTTTGTCTTATACTCTTAATCAAAATTGCCTTTTTAATTTTCCTATTCCTTCTATTATTTGTGTAATTAATCATCTTTTTCAAACCTATGACCTGTTTCTAATGAATGCAAATAAATAGGTGATCTCTTATCATATTTATAGTGAATTAATCTGGTATAAATTGAATTCTTTGTTTCTCCCACATAATTAGTGTTTATATTTATACTTTTACGTGATTTGCATTCAATTTTATATACATCATTTATGTTTTTTCCTACTTTTCTTACATACTTATTATCTAATAAATTAAGTATATTCTTCCTTCTTTTATTTACTATCTTAAATTTTATTACATTATTAAACTTTTTAATTCTAATAATTATTCTATTCAAATTTTTACAATACTGTTATTATAAGTTTTAATACCTATATATTTATTCTTATCTATTTTATTTTTTTTACTTACTATCCCATTATTTGTATTAAATTTCTCTTCCAATTTTCTTATATTTTCTTCTGTAACTTTTTCTGGATATTCATTATCCCTAAACTCTTTAATTATTAAATCTATCTGTCTTCTATAATCTTCCTCATCTGAGCAATAATTCCAAGCTCTATGTATTCTTGAATTTATACTACTTATTTTATATTTAACATCTATATTTCAATTTCAATTAGTTATATTGTTGTCTACATTAGTTTTTTTATATACTGATGTCTCTATCTTGCATTTACCATTTTTATAAGATTTTTCTAACAAAATATCCAAATACGATAACTTAGTATCATTTTCTTTTTCTACTGTAAATTTTATATTTTTATCTAACCTATTAATCTCCTCAAGATACATATCTATTTGCCTTTGGCTTTTGTTGAAAATCAATAAATAATCATCAACATATCTTTTCATAAAAATAGAGAGAGTGTTAAACAAATACAAATTTTGAAATTTTTTTTTGTCAGTTGGGTTTTGGTAATAGAATTAACAAGAGATAAGCAATTTTTTGTAATAAAAAACAAAAAATAATTTGTAATGTTGATAAAGTTAATTAATAGAAATATTTAATAAAAATAAGACAAGATTAGAAGTTGATTTTATAATATAAAAAAATGATAATAATATGCATTAAATAGTAAATTCCAATATTGGCCTTTCAAGCTAATTGAGCACGTGCCTTTTGAGAGTGTTAAATAAATGAATACTCTTCTCTTCAATCCAAGATATAGTATTTATGCAGGAATAAAAAGAATCCCTCTTATTTCTATGACTCAAATTCTTTTATATGAGCAAATTGGAAGAACTGTTGAAGAGAGTGGAGTAGATACTCACTTTAAATTATTATTTACAATGTTTTTTTGACTGAATGATGTCGGTGTAATTACTTAGAATTTACTAAACGTCATTCTTACTGAAACTTAATTATGAGTAAATAAGCAAATGTTTTATCTAGCGCTGTGCTTGCAATTATATTTCATTCCAATATCAGCCTTTCAAGCTAGATAAAATATTTGCTTATTTACTCATAATTAAGTTTCAGTAAGAATGACGTTTAGTAAATTCTAAGTAATTACACCGACGTCATTCAGTCAAAAAAACATCATAAATAGTAATTTAAAGTGAGTATCTACTCATGCTCTCTTCAACAGTTCTTCAGATTTGCTCATATAAAAGAATTTGAGTCATAGGAATAAGAGGGATTTTTTTTATTCCTGCATAAATACTATATCTTGGATTGAAGAGGAGAGTATTCATTTATTTAACACTCTCAAAAGGCATGTGCTCAATTAGCCTGAAAGGCTGATATTGGAATGAAATATAATTGCAAGCACAGTGCTAGATAAAATATTTGCTTATTAAATAGTAAAATAAATGTTAAAGTTATAATTATTATATTAAATAATATTTTTTAAAAATAAAATAACATGATATAAAATATTGATAAAAAAATTTTAAAAGGTAAAGTAATAAAATGGGAAATGATTATTTATGAAGATCATATTAAAATGTATAATTATTTTTGTTTATATTGTGTATTTAATTATGTATATCAATATGTGGATAAGTGTAATAATTGTATAATTATATCTTTGAATATTGTAGCTCTGATGATGATCTTATTTTAGTCGAAACTGTAAGTTTAATACAAATAAAAGTATTGATAAGGTGTATAAAAAGATGTAAATGGTATATGTTATAATGAAAATCAATACATACAAAAAAAACAAGTAGAAAATTATTTGTGAATAGGTGGATTTATTCTATTCTTGATCCTTTTTCAACATTTAGAGAGCCTTTAAGTCATAGACTGAGGGAGGGTGATTTACTCACTTTGTTTACATATACATTGAGCTATGTTTAATTTAAAGTTTAAAATATTTTAAGTAAGTTTTTAATTAAAAACCATTTAGGCTGTTCTGAATAATATCATAAATTTTAGTGAAATAGTATTCCGGATAGATTTTAAATTTATTTTTTTAGCATTTGACATTTGAACACTAAAAAACAGATATACATTCCAAAATATATGTGGGAGAATTATTCTAAAAAAATTACATAAAGCTGTTTTTACCCAACTTTTCTCAGAAATATCTTGCTACAAAAAGTAAAATACACCAGCTCAAGAATTATTATCTTTCAAAAATTAATTCAACTTCTAAATTATTGCATGCTACACATAGCCTTCACATCAACTTTTTTTCAATTAAATTTACTTACATTTACTAAATTTAATTTTTAAATATCTCTATTACTACTATAAGAAATTAACTTATTAATAGAATATTTCTGTTAAAATATGAATTACTCCACATCTTCTAATCATTCTCAGATTCATTTTTACTATTATTATTTTTATAGTTTATACAAATCGACTGATTGAAGTATTAAAAAGTAATATCCAGAGTCTATACTATTTAACTTATTATTATTCAAAAAATATTATAGTGATTTCCCCCCTTTGCAATTCAAAGGCTATAGATTTTCTGGGGAAGTTTCAAATGATGATTTACCATTCAATACAATAAATTATTTTTCTGGCAATTAGTCACATTTGGGCATCCTAGTCCTCAACTCAAAATTAAAGAGATAGTAGTAAATAAGAACTCTACAAATAGAATATCAGAAATGCAAAATTATAATCTTTTATTTTTTATTAAGTGACTAAACTAAATGTATACAATTCTCACTGATCTTTTTACTAAATTATTTTTTAAGAAGAATGAATATAAAATATTAATTTTTTTAACAAACACTTTTATTAGGCAAAAATTTTTTTACAAATTTGAAAAAGGTGATTTAAAATTCAATTGGATATTTTGTAGCTTATCATCAAAAACAGACAAATTCAATGTTCTATAAATTATAATAGGTACATTTGTAAATATATAAAGGCTTAAAAAATGAAATTTATCTACTTCTCATGGGGGTGGAAGTGAGACCAGCTCCATATAGCATTAACAATGTCTGGAGAGGCAAATGCCCTCTTTTTCTTTTTAATTTTTGAAATTTTATTGTAAAATAGTGGTTGGAATTTTCTAAATGTAGAGTTGAAGCAATAATGGCCTCTTAGGAACCAAAGGAAAAATAGTTATCCTAGATAAAGCAAAAGGCAGCTTTATGCTATCAATGAGAGTATAAATAGAATAAATACACAATTTGATAATTGACTCAATGAGATTTTTATAGGTAAGAAGAGCACAACACTTCAACAGAAAATGGTGCATTAGGCCAATGTTAGCATGCATTATTCTCTGTGATAAAAATAATGACTAATAGAAAGAACCTCTAAATGGATTTTGATAAGGAAATCATGGTATTTTGGTTCCCATTTCCAAAATTTGAACTGGTTATTATCTGCATTGAGATAGTAAGGAGAAATGGTGATGGTTGAGGTACATTACTCAATAATCTTATTATATTGTTGTGAAGATAATTACTATATTAAGGAGCATATTAAAAGTTAAATGTATAAGACGTAGATATTATTGTTTAAAGTTCAAACAAATTATCAATAAGAATACATGGTAGATTTTATCATATTTCTTTTTCCCACTAGTTTAATTCTGTGACTATATTTAACATGATATATGACCTTAACTACATATATCAATGCAAAATATGTTTTTATTTTGCCATACATTTTTTTCAACCTGCAGTCATTAACCTCAAATCTCCTCCAGACATATAATTTTGAGTTTTTTTGTGATTACATATATATTCTCTACATATTAGAGTACATTTTTCAAACTTGTTAAGATAATAAAATATAACAAAGTAATTTCATGCTCAATTCCTCTTTTCTATTAATATTAAATTTGTTTCATAAAATATAACCATTTCAATGTCAAATTTACTTTTAATTTTATTACATGTCACTATTTTTCAAAATTATATCTAATGTTAAGCTTCATATTTAATATTGATAACACCCATAAACTTTACAGACAAAAAATAAAGGTACTTTTTTCTCTATACAGCGTAAGATACAAGATCATATTTAAAAAGATTATAATGCAAAAATTAAATAACAATAGAATAAATAAAATCTAGATAAAAATTAATTATAATTCTCAATTGATTCATCATAAGATGGACAATGATTATGCAAAATAAATTTGAAGTATTAGATAAAGTAAGACTTCATCCACAAGATATCTCACAGTTATCTGAATCTAACTTGATTACAGGTTCTCTAGCAGAAGAGATTACATTTTTAAGCATACATCTACACATAAATTTGTGTAATGTATTTATCCAATAAAATCATATAAAAAATGAATTGTGGTGATATTTTTATAAAATTAAATTATTAAGCTGTATGAAAATGTTTTCAATAATAATTCCTATTCATATGTTTTTAATATAATCTTCAGTAGTTTCTCTTCCTCTTTCCTTCTTTATTTTTGCTTTTTTTATATAACATATAATAACAACATTCCACTCTTCTTACACTTTAAAGCAAAATATATTTATTAATTTTACAGTTTGATATAATGTTTAAATTTTTGTAGATCTGATGAAGACTGCTAGGAACAGTCAAAACTGTAAAATTAATAAATATATTTTGATTTAAAGTGTAAGAAGAGTGGAATGTTTTAATATTAAAGAATGTTTCAATAATTCACTAATGATAACAACAGATAATAATTCTAGAGTTATTACTTTTAAATTTTGTATAAAATATCCAGGCACAAACACAATGTAAATCATTTCCTAAAAGAATAAGTAAATTGAGCATAGATGTGACTAAAATGTTGCTAAAAAACTTAATAAATGTTTATTTAGTATGTATATATATATATATATAATTTGATTAACAATTCAACACTAGTTTATTGAACTTGTGAAATATTCTCAATCCAAAACACAAGATAACACTTTTGTAAAGATAAAAATGATTGTCATCTCTTTTACCTAAATTCATTTATATAGGCCAATTTAAAACACATTGGAAAAAAGTATAAATATTTTAAATTGATCACTGGCCTATATAAATGAATTTAGGTAAAAGAGATAAGATGGTCAGTCTTGTCTTATCAAAAATTTTATCTTGTGCTTTGGATTGAGAGTGTTTCATGTGTCCAAGAAACCAGTGTTGAGTGATTAATCTAATTATTATATAATTTTAACTTCTGGGAAAAGTTTATATTTGTATATATGTGTGTGTCTGTGTTTGTGCATAGAAATTTACATACAATATAAAAGCACCACTAATCTTTTTTTATTTATGTAAAGTGTTGCATTGCAAATCTTAAAAAAATTAAACTTATTAACACATTGAGTGTTAATGAAATTCAATGAACTAATAGAAAATTGTCTGTCACTTGAATGTTGTATAAAAATAAATTAATAGATTGCTTTATTGCCTGAGAGTTCATGAGAAGTTAGGAATTGGATGTGACAGATCTATAGCTGTTATTCACAGACACTGAGCTCCTCATAAATTTTAAGAGGAAAAAATAAAATGTTTTATTTCTCTGTATTATCTGAACATGGAATAATCAAAAAAGCAAATCATATATAACATGACATTACTTTATAAACTTATATTTACAAATGTGCAATACAGAGAGCTTGCTAATAACTCAAACAAGCTTTTAATTAATAAGTGCAGTATGAAAAAATATTTAAAATCTCTATCCAGAACACTCCCATTTCCAGACCAACTGATTTCGAGCTTATGTCTCATGTCAGTGGAGAGCTAGAATAATTGGACACTAGATTTAAAATATCAACTCAAAACCCAGCACTTATTTCATATGTAATATTTAAGTAGAAACTCTGAATTTTTCAGACATGAAAATGTTTTTAAATCCAGCTATCTAACTTAAATAGCTATATGGGACTGAACTAAATTCAGATCTATCATATTTTAATAGCCTCAGTATAGCAAAAACTTAAAGGTAAAATTATAATAATCAAAAAAGCAAGTTATATATAATGTGACATTACTTTTATAAGCTTGTATTTACAAAAATGCAATACAGAAAGTGTACCAATAGCTCAAACAAGCTCTTAATTAATAAGTACATTATAAGAAAATATTTAGAATCTTTATCCAGAACACTCCTATCTCCAGACCAACTAGTTTTGAGCTTATGGCTCACTTCAGTAGAAAGCTAGAATATTTGGACACTACACTCTCTGTATTGCATTTTTGTAAATACAAGCTTATAAAAGTAATGTCACGTTATATATGACTTGCTTTTTTTTATTATTATAATTTTACCTTTAAGGATTTGGCTATGCTGAGGCTTTTAAAATATGGTAGATCTGAATTTAGTTCAGTCCCATATAGCTATTTAAGTTAGATAGCAGGATTTAAAGACATTTTCATGTCAGAAAATTTCAGAGTTTCCACTTAAATATTACGTATGGAATAAGTGCTGGGTTTTGAGTTGATATTTTAGATCTAGTGTTTGAATATTCTAGCTCTCCACTAATGTGAGCCATAAGCTCAAAACCAGTTTGTCTGAATATGGAATGTAAATTTATATTTAGGAAAAGTAAGCTTCATGAATCTATAAAAAGAAATTTTTAAAAAAGGGAGCATTAATGATATTCCTTAGCTTTAATATGCACATAAATTAAAAACATTCCTGTAACTATAGAGTTAGTAGGTTTCAAGTACTTTTTAAAGTTGTGTCTGATAAGTAAAGAATTTTCAATTATTTGCAGTCAACATCAGTTGTACTAAACATATAGAGCCCAGAAATTAATACTGTAATTATAAATAATGTATTTGTTTTCAAAATAAATGCATTTTTAGGTAAAATATATATGTTGATGTCTTTAATTACTACCAAATATATATATATGAATCAAATTATCAACGATTAAAAATGCAAACTGAAGTCATATTAGGTGCTTGATTTCTAGACAAACTAATTTGTCAAATTTTATTTATAGGAAGAACCATACGTTTTAGCTGTATTATTTATGTACTCATACTATGACTGTAAAAAGCAAGCACTACATTTTAATCAACATAATGTTTAAAAATTATCAAATAATCATTTTATGGTCATTATTTGAATTTATTTCTTTTGTAAACATGTTTTGGAAAATCTATCAGTACCATCATTTTCAATCATTATCGATCCAATGTAGGATGAAGGTCAATTCATATATATATAATAAAAATACAGAATTACTTTTATAATAAAGCTTTTATATTTCAACTAGCAGACTGGTTTTCATCAGAAAGCAAAATGGCTACTTACAGAATTTAAGCGCTAAAATATTACAGACAGTTACGTATCAGATAACAAAACTAATTCCTATAGGCTAAAAATCTTTAAAAACTTTGTATAAATATATATATATTTACAAAACTTTGTATAAAAAATACTAAAAAAATTATTTCACAAAAAACATTTAAAAAAACTAAAACCATACATAATTATTATATATTAAAATATATCAAAAAACAATAAAAATATATTATTATATATGCACACACTAAAAAAACTGTATATATACATATATTCTACTATATGAATTTTACTATATACATATATATCTTATGCACATATATTTTTTATATTTATTCTACTTCGTGCTAGTCCACCTATAAAATAATTGTTTAGAAAACAAAAAATAAAAAATAATTATTTAGGAAATAAAAAAATAAATAAATACATCCCTAGAAAACCAGGTAATTCAAAGATGTGATAGTACCTATATTCATATTCATCCCATGAGGATGTAATGTCTTAAATTTAAAAATAAAAAAACTCTCTTTCTGTTTTCTTTCTCTCATGGAAGAAAAATTATCTTCCAATATAACCACTCTTAAATCATCAACCACTCTTAAATCATCAATCAAGTGATCAGGTAAATTGAAATGTTTAAAAACTGGTCTATCTTCATTTTTTAAAATATCAAACTTATGGTTGGTCATTCTAATATGTAGACTATTTGCTGACTCACCTATGTAATGATACAAGCATCTATACATTCTATTAAATATATCAAGTTTATACTTTTACAATTGACATAGTTGGGGATATACCATTTAAAACCATGAATGGTATCTCCCTGAACCATCTTTGTAAAAATAATATGTTTGCATGTAAGACATATCTTATCCCCACATGAAAAACATCACTTTTCTGACACAAAATTAGTGCCAAAAGCTGTTCTTACAAGTCTATCCCTAAGTGTCCTATGTCTATGATATACAACTTTAGGTGGATAGGGAAAAACAGATCTCAGATAATCTGTGGAATTTAATATATTAAAATGTTTCAATAATATTTGGTTAATATTAGGTAAATCATCATTGAAGGTAAGAACCAGTGGTATATTTATCAACTGACTCTTTCTTTTCTTAGATAAAAGTTCCTGCCTGTCAACTTTTAAAGATTTTATCACTGCCCTATCTAACAGTCCTTTAGGATATTTTATATTGATAAATTTATTATACAAAACCTTGTTATTTTGCTGAAGAAATCTCTGATCACTGCAAATTCTTTTAATCCTTAAAAATTGACTATAAGGGATATTAGTCTTTAAGTGCTTAGGGTGATTACTATAAAAATGTAGGTAAACATGACTATCAGTTGGCTTCCTATATATATATATATATATATATATATATATATATATATAGTACTATATATATATATATATATATTAGTACTAAGAATACCATCACTCCAAGTAATCTCAACATCAAGAAAATGAACCACTGTTTTAGAAAAATTCATTGAACATTTTATATTATTATTAAAATTATTTAGATAATCAAAAATATATGAAGTTCTTCTTCATTGTATGGCCAGATCATAAATACATCATCAATATATCTCAGCCAAGTATGAGTTTTAAGGCTAGCCTTCTCAAGTATAGAGTTTTCCAATTGAGCCATAAAAATTTTTGCTTAATTTGGTGCCATTTTTGTTTCCCTTGCAGTACCTTGCCTCTGTAAATAACAAATAGAGTTAAAAACAAAATAATTATTCTTTAAGATTAAATTCACTAATTCAACAACAGTCATAATTTTATGCTGATCATATTCTTTTCCTTTTAAAACAGATTCAATAGCTCTAATTCCATCTTCATGAGGCATATTAGTATACAATGATGTAATATCTAATGTCACCAAAAAACACTCACTCGGTAGTATAGATTTGACATTTTCTAAAATAGAAAAAAAATGGGTTGTATCCCTAACATAAGAATCAAATGATGGAGGAATATCATGTATAAGACTACATATGCTGACATTTTCTCCGTAGGACATCCAATGCTTGCTACTATAGGTCTACCAGGACAACCAGGTTTATGAACCTTGGGTAGAATGTAAAACTTACTGGGTTTATTTGAGTTTGGTAATAAAAATTATATGTATCCCTATCAGTACTATTGTTCCACCTTTATCAGCTGGTTTAATAATAATATCTTCTCTCTTTTCTAAATTATACAATGCATTTTTTTCAGCTAAAGTTAAATTGCTCTTCTATTTCTTGTGTTGTTTCTGCTTTATTGCTTTAATAATATCCTGATAAACATTATCAATATATGTATCAATATATGTATCAAGTAAAATGTTTCTCTGATGTAGAGGTGTCCAATCAGACTGTATTTTATTAATGGTATTGCATTCATTATTTCCAAAAAAATTCTCTTAATCTAAATCGCCTAACAAAATTATCCAAATCTTGATGTATTTTAAATTCTTTTTTTTTTTGGTAATACGATCGAACTGTTGGGCAAAAAGATAAACCCTTATTCAATAATGAACATTCTGCATTACTAAGTATTACATCAGATAAATTAATAATATTGCTGTTTTTCTTTTTAACTAGATTTACCAATATCTCATTAGAATTGTGGGAAATTTGAATAGATTGAATGATGGGTAATGCAAGTTTTTATTTTTTGTACGTTTGTATTAACAGTTGAAAAAGATTGTCAGTGAAACAATTGAAAGTACTTCTGGTAAAGAATAGATTATTTAATTTTGAATACTGTGTTAAATATATTTGTTTGAATTATTAATATATATATATATATATATATATATATATATATATAGAGAGAGAGAGAGAGAGAAAGTACTCTTAATCTGGAACATCCCTATCCACAGACCAATTGATTTCAAGCTTATGGCTTACCTCAGTGAGGAGTTAGAGCATTCAAATACTAGATCTAAAATATCAACTCAAAATCAGCACTTATTTAATAGATAATAGTTAAGTAGAAATTCTGAAATTTTCTGACATGAAAATGTCTTTAACTCCAGCCATCTAACCTAAATAGTTATATGAGACTGAACTAAATTCAGATCTACCATATGTTAATAGCCTTATCATTGCCAAGACATTAAAGGTAAAATTATAGTAATCAATAAAGCAAGTCATATATAGTGTGATATTGCTTATATAAGCTTGTATTTACAAATGTGTAATATAGAGAGTGCACCACTAGCTCAAACAAGCTCTTAATTGATAAGTGCAGTAAGAGAAAATATTTAAAATCTCTGTCTGGAATGTTTGTATCCCAGACCAATTGATTTCGAGCTTATGGCTCATTTCAGTGAAGAGCTAGAACATTCAGACACTAGATCTAAAATATCAACTCAAAAATATCAATTCAAAACCAGCACTTATTTAATACATAATATTTAAATAGAAACTCTGAAATTTTCCAGCATGAAAATGTCTTGAACCCCAGCTATCTAACTTAAATAGCTATATAAGATTGACCTATATTCAGATCTACCATATATTAATAGCCTTGTAATTAGCAAGTCCTTAAAGGTAAAATTATATATATATATAGTTAATTATTCCTGTATACTTTTTTAAAAAATCATTCAGCACATTTTTTTTCAAATCTTGTTTTTATATTATTTTATGAACCTTTTTTATTAATAATTTTCTAATGTTTCAACCTTATTTTCACATATAAAAAAAGCAGGACGGAATATCCTTTATAATGACCATAAAATATGGTTGAAATGTCGGAAAATTAATATATTAAAAAAAAAAAAACTTGGAAAAAAGAAAAGTATGTTAAATAATTTTTTTAATATATTAGAATTGAGCATGTTTGTAAAGAAAATGTAAAATGTTATTTATTTTTATTAGATGATAGTTATTTTTGTTCTAAAATAATAAAAAAAATGTTTACAAAAACACACACAAAAACACCTCTTTGAATTAAAACATACAATCAAATAAACATTTTTCTGAAAAATAGATAGTAAGTAGGGAGAAAAAAATTATATTGTTCTTATTTCTTTGTTTTAATACTCTCGTAAACATAAAAGCTTCCTGTACCCATAAAGTTAGTAGAGAATTCAAAGTCGAGGCTAAAACTGTTTTTTTTTAGGTAATTGAAAAAGTTGTATATTGTTTTTATTTGCAGATGTCATCATCATCATCATCATCAACGATTATCAATCCACTGCAGGATGAAGGTCTCTCCAAGTTTAATCCAGCTTCTCTGATCTTTAGCTTCTCTTTTCCACAACACCCCTGCACATTTTTTTATTTCATCCATCCATCTCACATGTGGTCTCTTTCTGGGTCTTTTACAATCTCTTGGAATCCAGTTTAAAATTTCAATTGTCCATCTATTATCATTTTTTCTAGCAATATGTCCAGCCCAACTCTATTTCAATCTTTTAATTTTTTCAATAAGGTCAGTAACACCTGTTTGTTGTCTTACCCATACATTGCGTTTTCGATCTCTTCTTGTTACTCCCAACATACATCTCTCCATACTCCTTTGAGTGGTCTGAAGTCTCTGTATTGCTCTTCTATTAAGTGTCCAAGTCTCAGATCCATAAGTAAGAACTGGTAAAACACATTTGTTAAAAACGATTCTTTTCAAACACATAGGCATATTTCCTTTTAGTATCAAGTTATTTCTACCAAAAGCACTCCAACCAAGTTTAATTCTATGATTAATTTCCTCCATTATGTTTCCATCTGTATTAATAATATGACCAAGGTATTTGTAACTGTTAACTTTTTCTAATTCTTTATAATCAATCTTTATTTTCCTATTATGAGCAAATCGATTAAACATTACTTTAGTCTTTTTAACATTTATCTTTAGTCCTACTTTTCTACTTTCATCTGCTAACTCCTGCAACATTTCCTGCAGCTCTGAAGCATTATTTGCAAAAACAACTACATCATCTGCAAAATCTAAATGACTTAAATATTCTCCATTTACTTTCATTCCTTTAGTTTCCCATTTTAATCCACAAAATACTTCTTGCAGCACTGCTGTAAGTTTTGGAGATATGGAGTCACCTTGTCTTACACCTTTCTCAATGTTTATTTTTCCAGTATCATTATGTAATCTAATTGTTGCTGTTGCATTTTTATAAATATTCTTTAAAATATGACAATATCCTGGATCTATACCTTGATGATCCAATGCTTTAATCACTAAAGAAATGTGTATAGAATCGAATGCCTTTTCATAATCTACAAATCCAAAACATAATGACAACTCATATTCATTTGTCCTTTCTATGACTTCTCTCAATACCTGGATATGATCTATTGTACTAAAACCATTTTTAAATCCAGCTTGTTCTCTTGGTTGGTGGAAATCCAAAGTTCTCTGTAGACGAGTTGTAATTATCTTGGTAAAAATTTTATATAAAACTGATAAAAGGCTGATAGGTCTGTAATTTCTAATATCTTCTTTATCACCTTTTTTAAATATTAATATTATTACTGCATTCTTCCAATCTTCTGGTACATCTTTATCATTTAGACATTTGGTATATAACTTTGCTAAAATTGTTTCTATTTCTTCACCTGCTTCTTTTAATATATCAATTATAATTCCATCATTTCCTGGAGCCTTTCCTTTCTTCATGCATTTAATTGCATGTCTCACTTCTTCATTTAAAATTCTGGGCAATTCAGAAGATGTAATAGATATAGGAGGTACTTGTTCTTTATTACTATATAATTCTTGATAAAAATCTTCTACCAACTTCATGATGTCATCTCTCTTTTTAGTAATAATTCCATTTTTTTTTCTTATTGCAGATATAAATTTCCTACCAATACCAAAATGTTGTTTAACATTCTTGAGACTTTTATTTTCTTCTACAGCTTTCCTTGCTATTTCACAGTTATACTTTCTTATATCATTTTCAACTCTTTTCCATACTATTTTACAAAATTCGAGATATTCAATTCTTTTTAATACATCATTTTTGTATATCTTCATATTCCTTCTTTTCTTCATAAATTCTCTAGTCTCAGTAGAAATTTTATTAGTCAATTGCTGCTTTTTTCCACCAGCTATCTTTGTTGCAGTTTTTAAAAGTGTATCAGTTATTTTCATATTAATTTCATTCAAATCTGAATCATGTTCAAAATCTCCTAACACTTGAAACCTATTTGTAAGTTCTAATTTAAATTCATTAGAATGTTTCTGAAGATTATTTACATGCAAAATAAAGTCTTTCAAAACATATGAAAAATCCAAAATGCACACACACACACACACACTATTTGCTTACTGCAATGCAGTGTAGTAGAATGTAAACTCTAGATAAAGTGTTAATTGGAAATTTATATTTTTTAATTATCTTATTAATCACATGCATATAGTAGTTAGATATAAAAAGAATATCTTGTGCATTAAATCTGGAAGTATATTAATGATATAGCCTAAATGAAGAGAGCTGATGAGTTCAAAATGAATATTAAGGACCATTTATGTATTTATAACTATACATTTAAAGTGTTAAGCCAATAACTGTGGTTTTTAAAATAATTTGAGATTGTGATGGTAGAAGTTAAAGATTAAGTAAAAGCCAATCATACATATATTCAAATAATATTTGATTTTTAATAAAATTTAAAATCTGTATCTAAATTTATTTTTAATTTAGTAAAAACTGTTTATCAATCTTATCTTTAAAATAGGTAAAACTCTCCATGCAGTAGTGCCACTCAGTGCAAGCCAGAGTAATCAATGGATGCCAGAAGGCTTGTGCATAAAATCCCTATCTAGTGCCTACTCATTCAATATCCCCATACTAGTTTTTGAGTTGTGGCCTTCATCAGTGAGGAGCCTAGGTGAACTTACATGCAGTACTCATATCCAAGGCTCCTTATTGATGAAATCCACAAGCTAGAAACTAGTCTGCGGATATTGGATGAGTAGGCACTAGATAGGAATTTTATGCACAAACCTTCTGGCATCCAATGATTACTATGGCTTGCACTGAGTAGCACTACTATATGGAGAGTTTTGCTTGTTTTAATAACAGTTATAAACAAACATAAAAAATGGTGATCATGTGATGTTTAGTAGTTTAATCTTATTTTTATTATCAATGACCACTTAATAGATATACTATACATTAAAGATGGATTTTATTTTATGTTATAGAACTGTGATATATGATATTTAAGAACTTATGGATAGCTTAGTTTAATTTAAAAGTCTGGTAAAATTAAAATTCTTATTAGAAGCCATTTGCATATATTTTTCCAATGTCTACAATTATTTGTGTTTGAATCTAAAATAGTCAATCACGATTACTAAAAGTATTCAAAGAAAAATAATATTTAAATATAAAAGTATATAAAGAAACCATGTAATCAGTAGCCATATAAAAATAATGGCTTCTTCACCAAATGTGAAAGTTACAATATTATAATCAATTTTTGTAGGAACATTAAGCTAAGAATAACTAAGAGCATATATACTGCAGACTATTAGAAACCTGGCTGGGTTAAGTTTGGGCTGCCTGATTAAAAAAATAATTCTAAATCTGTTTGTGACCTGATGAAATTTAAAGATTTATTTAGCCTGGACTAAACACTAGATTGTAGCCATGGCAAATAAATTCAATAAGCACATTATTTTTTAAATAAAAAAAAATCTTTTATAAAAACACAGAATCTCTAAAGCTGTGAAAAGGATTATTGATTACTTCTATCTTATTTATCAAACAATACATGTTTAAATTATTAATTCATTTCTGGATATTTTATTTGTAATATCAATTATGATAAGTAGCGATACATAAAAAATTCTATCAATACTAAATAGACAAACTATATTTTTATGTTATTTTAATTTTAAATATTGTTTGTTATAATTTAACAAAAGTATTATTAACATCTTTCTTTACAAATAATTAACTTCTTAAAATATGTAATCAATAATATTTTTCTAAAAGCAAGCAAAAAATATTAATATGTTTTTACAATTATTCTTAGTTAATAAATTAAGTCTCAAATGGTTCATTAGATGGATGCTAATATAACTTTCAATCCTGATTAATGAAAAACATTATATATTTACAAGTAATGAATTGATATTAATGAAAGAATAAAAGAATAATTGTAAAGTACAAAGTTGTTTGTTGACTTTAAATAACATATTTATAAAATTAGATTTTCATGGGTTTTTATATATAAATATTAATTATTTTAATGGCAATTGTGTGTTATATAGATAAATTTTTGGATAAATTATTAACTGCATGGCATAATTTCAGTTGGAAATACCAGCTTCTAATTAGTATTCTATATGTTTACATCATAGTCAAAATATATCCATAAACTATAGTAAAAAAAATTTGTTAAAATTGTTTATATACTTGGGCATGAAGAATGAAATAATTAGCATGTTTACCTGCCACTATAATAAGCTGAAGTTGAATCCAGGTTAAATAAAATTTGAAAATTTTACAGTTTCAAACATATTTGGTAAAAGTTATTTTCAGAGGAAGAAAGTTTAATAAAGAAATCAAAGATAAAAATTTACTTTTTAAGAAGGGCAAATCATCAAGTTAAAAATACTGTAAGATACTGAATTTGTTATGAAGTCTAATTTTGAAGATATTATTGTTAAAATTCATTGATGTATTAAGTAAAGACTAACAGTAAGATATTTTAATTCCACATTAAAATCTATGACTATTTTTATCAATGATTATGTCTACACATAAGGTTCAAAAAGAAAATCTTTTTTGTTAAATAGAGTTATTACATCAATAACATTGTTTAAAATTGCTTTTTATCTTTTTTTAAAACCTTAAAGTAGCTGTTGGTACAAATAATAAACTTTGGCCTAAGAGTATTGAAGATAATGGTATTGGTCTAAATTTAAATCATCTGTTAATATTGAATTTTTGCACAGCATGTGAATTGACTATCATAAATACTTTGTTTAAACAGAAAAATTAAACAAATCTTTCTTGTACCCATATTTAAAACAATGAGGTTAGTAGACTTTATTATAGTCAGATGCAAAAAAAAATTCTTGCATATGGTTCAAGTTAAAATGATAACTACATTAAAAATAGATTTTATTTTAATCATATTAGGATAAAATTTATTATTCAGAAGCATCTACTATTTATGCTAAATTTTAATAGCTATTAAATATTAAAATTTCTATTTTTGACATTAAAGATTGTTATGTTATTGAGACATGAAAATATTTAACAAGTGTGTTTGTCACAAATTCTTGACAATCATTCTATTATTAGTGTCTTGATTTTTTTTTGAGCAGAATAGTAAGTTGAATGTGTAACTTTATAATTAATATAGTAGATTGAAAGGCAGAATTTTAAAAACTGACTAGAAGGGAATAATTTTTGAGATAAAACAGCAAAAAGTCACAATCATTCAAAAATTTTGATTACTTTAAATTTTTTTGCATTGAAGCAATATTGGAGCTGAAAAATAAAATTATAATCCTACTGAATTTATAGCTGGCACAAATCATGATGATATTTCAAATAATTGGGAGTATTTAATTATATTTTGCATAATGATACAAACATTGAGATGATAGCTTTTAATTATATATCCATCCTATTTACTCTTTTACATTTTATTAATAGATTTAAGTTAAGAAAGTTAAACAATATTTAAGATATTTGGGAAATTTTATAATATGGTAATGATATATTAGCTCAAAAACTATTAAAATGCTTTAGAAGTATAAGAACCCATGAAATTATTTTCTCAGATTTAAAAAATGTTTGTGTTGTTTTACTTTATAAAAATAAAAAGGATAGAAAAACTATAAAAATTATTATGAAATATCACTGTTATCTACTACAATAAAGATACTTTAATAAAAAACATCAAAATAAAGATACTTTCAATATTTTTTGTGAATAGATCACATTTAGCCATCAGAGATTCAGTGTGCACTTTAGACAAAGCTTTTGTACCAAGAAAGTGTAAGAACAATATGAGGAGAAATGAAGTGTGGCTTTTGAATTGCTTTTTTTTTATTTTCTTTTATTTAAAAAAACTGTTGGCTATTAAAGTTTATTTATATTTTATAGTACCTACATGTCTGAACAGAAGAAGTATTAATGGTGGAAAATCTGCCACATTTGAAATTAAACTAGATCTTATATTAGATCTAATATTGTTTTTCATTTTTGTGCCACTATTATTTGGAATAATTAAAAGTAGTTTTATGAAGTATGCATCAAGTGCAATATAATGGTGTCTTTTTTTATGAAATCATACTCAAATTTATTATACTGGATTTTTTTTAACTTGATAAATTAAAAATAAAACAAAGTCATTTTTTTGACTTCTAGATTTATAATATGCTGATAATTGTGCTATTTAATGTTCTTAAAGAATATTTTGAATATAGTCTATAGAGATTTTAATCCATGATCTGTCTAAATAATCCACAATTGTAAATATTCATGAGAATATTTTTTTGCATCTGACTCTAAACTATAATGTAGATTATTAGTTGTCATTGTTTTTAATGTGGCTGCAACCAAGCTTCTCAATCTATGTATGATAGTTATGTATTGTTACATATTTATAAGCAAAGACCATTTCAATGTATACAGCCAATATTTTCCCAATAATTTTGAAACAAAAATTATTGTTCTTACCAACCAGTAGTCATTAAAATATAGTACCAGATAATAAAGTATCAGCATGCAGTAAATGCAGAAATTTTTTAGATTGGTCTATATATTATATAAAATTGTTTTCTAATGTATTATTTTTGTAATTAATGCAACCATTCTTATTTATGGAATAGATACTCATGAATATCCTGATGACATCATGTGTATATAATATTTAAATTCAAGTATATTGTCTACAATGAACTTAATGTAAGTAGATGGGATTTGAACTCAGACTTTTAAGCTCTCACAGCTATCCATTACATCTTTTACAACAAATGCACTTGACCCCATACATATGAAAAAGATAAATGCTTTCTAATATGCATATTTTATGCTGAACCAGTACTCATCAGAGTAACTTAAAGTCATCAAGGTATGACAATAATATTGACATCAACATGGGTTTTGAGCATTTCCATTATCAGATTTTCATTGATATGGATGGTTAAAGAGTTAGATGGTAGAGAAGATTGAAGCCCATCTATTAAAGTTTGAAAATCTGCTATTTTTATAAAAATTGAGCACTGATTTTATATATGTGTGGAAGATGATGATCTGCACGAACTGATGAATGCTGGTTCAGCATGAAGTATGTATATTAGACATTATTTATCTTTTTTCCATGCATTCAGTCATATGTATATACTGTAGAGAATATATGATAAAATAAATTTTATAAGAGTATATAGATAATTACCAATTATTACATTAATAAATTTTGGTATAAAACAATAATTACTTTGCTAAGCTGGGCTTTTGATATGGTATAACTTTGTCAAAGCACAACTAAATTAATAGTAGAAAATAGATTAGAATATCCAAAGCATATAAATGTGAATTAAACTAGTCACTAATTATCATAGATTTGCATATTTGCATGTGCAAATTAACCTAGCAGTTGGCTATATTATTAGATTAAGTGATCAGTGCTAGTTAAAAGGAATGCTATTGGCTCTTATATTTATGGAATTCTTAGACTTAATTATGTGCCATCCTGGTTTTAGCTTTCATTTTTTATTATTATTTTATAGGCAAATAATTTTATCATCAGGTTTAAAGAAATGACCAAATTTTTTTTCATGGTCTACAAATAATGAGTTATAAGTGCTACTGCATTTACCTCTGTTATATAAATTATCATGGTGAGTGATTCTTGAGTTTAGGTTTGCACATGTCTCTCCGTAGTAAAAAACAATGGCAGATATTAAAGCTTGTTTGTTTAGGAATTCAAAACTTGGTAAGCTTAAAGCCAAGAGAAAAAAATGATTTAAAATATTATAAAAAAGATTTAATGAAAGTTGGTTACTCTATGAATGATGCTTCACAAACAGATAAAAAAATTTAATAATAGTCATAAATTTGATGAACTATCTCATTCTAAATCATGAATTGACATGACTTACATTTTTAATATACATTCAAAGATAATACTGATTATACACAAAGATTTTAATATTGATTTTAAATGTCTTTAACACTAAATAGAATTATTAACAATTCCAAAGAAAAACTAATGATGATGATAAAGCTCAATTGATATATGTCTTGAACTATTAGTTTTGCAATTTCAGATTTTGTGAAGAGACACATACAAACTTAAAATTGAGAGTCACTCAGCATACTCATTTATATAGCAGACCTAAATGCATCAGCGCTTATAACTCAATATTTATAAACCATGAGAAAAAATCTTGTCATTCCTTTAAATCTGCTGATGCTAAAATTATTTGTCTAGAAAATAATAGCAGAAAATTAAAAATAAAAGAAGTATGGCCTATAAATAACTCTAAGAACTCCATAAATATAAGAGACAGTAGCATTCCTCTTAGCAAAAACTGGTCATTTAATCTAATGACATATACAATTGTTAGGTTAATTTACACATGCAAATATGAAAATCTATGATACTCAATCACTAGTGTACATTTATATGCATGTGTATATGCTTATGTATTTGTGAATATTCATTTTAGTCATGCTTTGACAAACATACATCATATCGAAAGCCTGGCTTTGCAAAATAATAAATATTGTTTTATACCCAAATTTATTACCATATATATATACTTTATGTATAGAAAATTTATATTATTTTCATCTGTTTTATATGGTGCTTACTTTAAACAAATATAAATGAAGTTTTACCTAGTTTATTAAAATTAGGCAAAACTTTGTTATTATAAAATAATTTATATATATATTTTTTTTTTCTGCAAGAATTTTTTTTTAAGGTTGATTGATTTTTATAACTTCTATTTGCAAAAAAAAAGTTTTTACTATTATTGATAAAAGTTTCAATTAAAATTTGTTATTTGAATAAGGTGAAAACATCTATATTTTGAAATGAAAAAAAAAATAGCAACAATTTTTAATTTAAAATTTTACAATTAGTGATAATATTATTTATCATTTAAATATATATACTGTAAAAACCATTATATCAACATTACTTTCTCTCTTTCGCATTTAAAAAATGCAAATATAAATGCAAAATCACAATAAATATAGATTTTTTTTCATACTTCTGTGGAAATGAAATCTAGAATGTATTTACAAAAAAGTATGTTTATATCTGCATTTTTTAAAATTTATTTTAAATTCCTTTTTTTTTTTTATCATTCTTTATATCAGATGTTGTTTCATATACATAATAACAGTATTATTATTTTTAATTCTTTTAATAAAAGCTGAATTTATTATTTGCCACAATTAAACTTCTATAATTACATGACTAATTGCAAAGTATTTTGAATATGTTTTATAATTTAGATTCGCATGTAAATATAATCCAAAATATTTTCTATTATTGCATTTTTATATATAAATATAATAATCTAAATTGAGGAAGGATGGCTGATTGTTTATTTGTCATAAAAGTCCTTAAATAAAATAATTTATTCTATATATATTCCATTAAATAAAACTTTGTTGTTACTGTTTTTGATCTAAATAGTAAATGGATATAATTTTAAGATTGTTTTTTATAGTAAAATATATTTTTTTTTTAAAAAAAAACTTAGCGGTTTTTTTTCTTTTTTTATTTTGTGTTATTTTTGTTGTTATTGAAATTGTGTTATCTTAATGCAGGAAGTGTATAAGTATGCAATATATAAATAAATTTCTGCTCGCGTATTTTTTTTTATAATAAATATAGTATGCCTTTTCTATTTATTTATTTATTTATTGGCTAATGGTAGACAGACTATTTATATATTTATCTAAAAATATTATAGGATGTTTGTTGTGCAGATAGATTTAAAAAAACACAGTTGAGATAGCTTGAGAAAACAAAAAACTATTCTGGCAGAGATATAAATTTCTGGGATTAGCCATATCAATTTATTTTAACAACTATTTGAAACCATTATAATTAAATTGTAAGAATAAATACATTGAATGTTAGACTAATAAATAAGCCCAATAACATAGATTTATTGTCAAAGAAAAAAATGATGGATATTATAGGCTTCTGTAAAACTGTCAGATCAACTATAGAAAAAAAAAATACAGGAGATATAAGAATTTTGCATTCTGAGAACAAAAGTAAATATAATGATATAAATGAAGTTTTAGATTCAAGAACAAAAGATAACAGGTCGTGAGACTAAAGTATTTTCAAAACATCTGTTTATTATTCAGTGCTGATTTTTAACTCAGGTTTCACTAAGTTTATTTTGTTTTGTTTTTTAAAAGAAATAATATATATTATAAAATGTAATCAATAGAGTATCCATTATTTTTGAACTTTAAGATTGTTACAAGCAACATGGTTTCATTTTATATTTTATTTAGTGCCAGATTCTTAATCATGTGATAAGTTATTGATAATGTGACATCTTACAAAAACTATTTCTTAATCTAATTTTTTTTAGTCTTCTTATTTATTTTGCTTTCTAAAATTATTCTCCAACACTCTGAAGACTCATTCACATTGTGTTGAGATTTTTTTAAACAAAGTGACAAAAAATATATTATTTAGATAATAAAATAGAATTTTTTTTATTTTTTAATTTAGCTAACCATCACTGGAAATTTAATTTTACATATATAAATATGAATTAATATATTCATATCTAAATAAACTTGATTTTAGAAATAATTTAATTTTTTTAAAAACACATTTTAATAAATGATAATAGGCAAATGATTATTAATAATAATTGAAGTTCTAAAACAAAAATAGCTGCAAACGTTTTACATTAAAAATAAAAATTAATAAAATAATCTTTATGATTAATGTTTTTCTGTTTTAAAAAAAAAATATTAAGATAAATAATGTTAAAAGCATTTACTAAAAATGACGACCACAAACTGAGGTGAACAATTATTTTTTTTTTATGAATAAATAGTTTTATGATAATTTTAGAATTGTAAGTTGTTGTTGTTTATTTGTTTATATACCCATATATTTATACTTGTGACTATATCTATATCTATATAATCATAGCTAACCTACAAAACAAAGAAGTTAAAATTCTCAATACCATGATGATATATCTGAAAAATAGTGGATTTTTTTATGATTTTGTAAGAAAGATAACATTGCTAGAAAACCCTTTTCCCAGAAATTAGTTTTTTAAATGCCTCTTCATCTTTTATCTATTCAAACAAATGAACAATCATAAAATGTGAAGTTTTATAAAACTATATATATAACATTTAAATACACATACATTATATATACTTTTAAGCTAGAATTAGAAGGGACTTAAGCCTAAACTATTCCCTATAGTCATTCATTCCATCTTATACAACCAACATACATAACCATAAACATGCAGAAAAAAAAGATCTCCAATATATGTATTCATGCCGAACTAGCACTCATTAGTTGGTCCAGATCATCATCTCCCATATATATATATATATATTGTGGCCTGTCTATAGGTGGTACGATACCAAGCAGAGTTTCCAAGCTCCTTATATTAGGCCCTACTTGGAATCTGGCTATTTTATTTAACTATAACAATTGAATTTAGATAAAATTAGTATTTATCCCAAGTTACTTTGACATGAGTAAATATTTATAAAATAAGATGTGTTTTAAATATAATCAACATGAGACTCGTTTACCTATAAACAGATCACATCCCCTTAACATTAAACAAATACAAAATATTTGTTCAATAGCATAAGAATACCCAGATACTCCTCCTTATTAAGTATCTACATACTCTCATGGCTAACAATAATATCCATTATCTTATATTTATAATTATTAAGTTTTAATTCAATCATTCATTAAATTAATCTGTTAGATGATTACAGATAAACTGTGATTCCTATTATTTCTGATAATTAAGATTGGCAATAATCACAAAAATAACTTTACAATAAGGAGATCTCAGGAAAATCATTGATTTATTAATTCTCCATACTACCTATGGAATATCAAGAGGGATTTTACAGATTTCCATGGATAGTGCACAAAATAAGAAAAGCTTATATTTTAAATCTATCATTAAGGTTTATATTTATGTTCTTTAATACTTATTATTAAAATACCATTATTAACTAAACTGTAATTAATACTAATACTTTCACTAATAACTAATGTATCATTTAATTTCATATTAATAAATTCACTTTAATAACTGGCAATGTCATCAATGACCTATGGGATCAAGACAGCATGTAACAAGTAAATAAAAATCTTTACTAAGAGATTTATGCTTATTAAACTATTAGATTTGCTCTAAATTGAATTGACTTTTCATTTTAATTTTGACTGTGTATTTTGAGTTGTGTGATGTGGTGAGAATGAGCCCAGAAAAGAAATGCAGCAATTAGAATTTGATAAAACTTTTAAAACAATAATTTTAATAATATTCATTACAAATGATAATAAACATTTCCATTAATATCAAATTTAAAATAACTAATAATAAAATGATATACATATATTATCATAACAATAACAACAGAAAATTAATCTTCAAAGTATGATTATTAAACAAAACTAATGATTTCCCATTATATGTTGAGATATTTATCCCTATGTATGTGAACTATATATCACACATTCAGTTTATTAAACAATCATTTTTTTTCCATTTATGGTCCGTTAGTTCAATCTCTACATAATAATAGTACTTGATGATTAAGTAACAATACAAAACAATAAGTGAGAACATAGGGTCATAATTCTGGAGGTTATTAAGCAAACAAAATTAATACTTTTATCTTTCATATAAGAAAGAAAATCATTGTATTTAGTTTATCAATTCGCACATGTAAATACAACCTTCTCTCTGGATTGTGTATATATCATTTTAAATACCCTTTCATACTAAAATATCGAGTATATTTATTTATTTAAAGGATTCATAATCTTTAAACTTAACCGAATTATTAAATAACTATTAATATAACAACACTTGAATTAATTCCTTATTAAATGATTTAGTCCTCCCCCCTCCCCCCCCATTATACTAACAAATCATAGATTAAAAATATAAATACCAACATTAGAAAGAAGTTCTCTTTTAACTCTCAGCTAAAGTATAAGAACAATTTTAAATCTTCTAGTTGTTCCACACTCCATAAACTTATCATAATGTTTTTATTTTTCCTTATTTTTTTTGAAGATTCTGCTTATCCTAAGATTCGCAAGGTATTTGAGTTACTGCAACAATAATCCTTGTTTTGTTCTTTGTTTAGTAATAAAAATTTATTTGTGGCTTGCCTTATTTATTTTAGATGATATATATTTCTCTCTATAGTAAAAGGCACACTTATGATTTCAATTAAAAATGTGTCGTGCAACATTTTTTTTTTCAGCTAAAACTTTATAGAAACTGACATCCCTGCCGGAATGGCTCAGAATAAATAATTCTATTTCACATTGTAATTAAGATTTTATATATATCCAGAATAATAATGAACACTTTTCATTTATTACTAATTTAGTTCCATTGAATTTTAAATATATATACTTAACTGTTTCCAAGAGATTTACTATTCTTTTATCTATCCTTACTGGATATTTACAGTGTTTATTTATTTCCTTTTGTGTATTACTGCAGTTCATTTTCCCTATGGCACAATTATTATTACTTTTCAGTGAATATATTCGTTGATTATTCATCTCCGATTATTTCTTCAATATTTATTAATTTTCAAGAGATTATTGGGAATTACCGATTATTGACTTGCCCAGTAGAAAAACGATTAATTTATTCCATTATTTTAACAACAGAGCTTATAATTATCCATGTATATTGATGTAGAGTTGTAAATCATAAGGTTTTAGGAATTTTAATCCAATTTTGTTTTTTTTTTTTTAAAAAAAAATATCACCAAGAAAAAAAAACTTAGTTACTTATACTTTATGATCAAGAAGCTTTTTTTTCTCCCCTCTTGAATTTCATATTCCAAGATTGTTTGAAACTCTTTGATTGGCTAATATTTTCCCACTTTTTTCTATGAAACAAACATTTATTTTGAAAGTTTTTGGTTTATCATTTTAAAATGACCGATTTTTCGTTTTTTTAAAAAATATTGAAATACAATATTTTTAGAAATTAAATAAAGATAGAATTTACTGTTTTAATTTTAAATCAGTATTTTGTAAAATTAAACCTTATTTATTTACTTTTGAATATAGCAAGATTTGAAGATAAATAATTTCTATTTTTAAAATCAAATGCACACAAACAATAATTATTAGCATCTGTGACGCATTCTGTTTACAAAATTACAAGTTAAACTTCACTGATTTTAAATACTAAATGATATTACTTGTCCATCCATTTGCATATATACGACTCTATGGTTATTATCTATGTGTATCTTGAGTTAAGATCATTTATAAATTTCCATTAGCTAAAACCGAGTTTAAATCCTATGATCTAATATGTCATGACTGTCTTCTTTTAATAAGTAAATATTATTGGATTTGTAAAATTTAAAATTATACACCAAAATTTTATTTTAGAATAGACTGGGCCAATAAAAGTGCACAACATCCCCTCCCTTCATTTAATTTTAAATTTTATAATGCTTAACCTTTGAAAAAAAAAATTTTATATTGATTTCTACTGCATGGCTTTCTACAATAAATAAATGAACAAAATTCCCTGTACTCTTGAAATTCACTATTAAGTCTATTAATTTGCCTTTGAACCATTCATAAACTCTAAATATCACACTAACTTTACTATTAGGTTTATTAATTTGTCTTTAAATTAATAAACTGTAAATATCACAATAACTAAATTGATAATCCCTATTACACTAATTTTGACAGCTTCTGTTTTAGACTCTTACAGAATAGGGAATGAGGCTTTGGGCATTATATGTTCCTCTAATACCTTCTGGAGTTGACAGCAGGAAAGCATTCTCTCCAATCTGTTTTAGAATTTTGTAAGGACCCTCATACAAGCTTAAGAATTTTTTATATTTATTCTTCTGAACATCACTGACATGAGGTGTTTGTAATAATACTAAATCATCTATTTTGAAGGGGTGTGGCTTATTATGTGACCTTTTAACTCTTTTCTTGCCCATAATTTTAAGCTTAATTTTTGCTTTTTCCTGATCTATTTTTATATCAATATTTTCCCTAACTATTGGAAAAGGAGTTTTAATTAGAATAGGTTCATGTCTCCCATAATGTAGCCTCATGGGAGAAAAACCAGTAGACTCATGATAAGTTATATTTATATAACTGATAATTTCAGGCAATTTACGAACCCATTGGGTATGGTTATCTGGTACATAGACTCAAAATAATCTACTTAACTCTCTCATTATGTGCTCACAAGTATTAGATTGACGATTCCTTATGGAGCTCATAATGTGTTTTATACCTTGAATTTGAATCCAGTGATTCCATTGGTGAGATAGAAATGCAGTTGCATGATCAGTCAGTATACTATCAGGCTTACCAACAATAGGAAATTGATTTCCCATTAAACATTTGATAACATTCTTTGCATCAGCTTTTGGTATGGGATACACTGCTACCCATTTACTGAAAACATCATATGCAACTAAGATAAACTTTTGCCAGTTAAAAGGTGGAAGGGGTCCATAAAAATCAATGGCTAACAGTTCATTAGGCCGATCTGGGACTATAGGTTGCAGTACACCTGCATAGGACCTATTACAATATTTTGATTTAAGACAAATGTCACATGATTTAATGCTTTCTATAATTCTCCTGTACATATTTCTATAATAGAAAATAGATTTTAATACATAAAAAATTTTGGGAGCCCTGTAATGACCATATTTATTGTGGGTATATACTATTAATTTATCTATTAAAGATTGTGGGACTACAATTCTCCATGATTCCCCATCATTGACATTCATCTTAAACATTAAGACATTTTGATATACCTTATATCTTTGGTACACTCTTCTGATATATTTATTAACTTGTGTTTTATTATCCTGATTATTTAAGATAGTCAGGATGCTATTTATTTTCATATCCTGACTTTGAAGCATAGAGAGATTTTTATAATCTTCCTCTATATAATCATCCTGCATAATATTCATACTGTTGATACATATGTTCTGAGTATTGGGGTTTCTAGCTACCAGATAGATAGGGTGGCAACTAAGGATATCCGCAGGAATATTCTTTCTCCCTTCAATATAAATAACTTTATAGTTATATTGTTGGAGATACAAGCTCCACCTTACAAGCCTTTCATTATTTAAGTAACTGTGATTTAAAAATTCCAGACTTCTATGGTCTGACAACACAATCACTTCAGAGCCTAACAAGAACTGGCACAATTTCTGGAATGCCCAGACAACAGCTAAAGTCTCTTTTTCAGTGATGGAGTAGTTCAGCTCTGCCCCTCTTAAGTGCCTGCTTAAGAAATATAATACCTGGGGCATCTGATTATCATTAAGTTGATATAGTACTACTCCCAGACCATAGTGGCTACTATCTATCTGTAGATAAAATGTTTTACTGAAGTCAGGATATGCTAAAATCACGTATTTAAGAAAATTTGTTTTAATCTTTTCAAACTCATTACTATGCTCAATGGTCCAATGCCACTTTTCACCTTTTTTTAATAATTTAGAAAGATATAAAGTGTCTCCAGCAAAGTTCTCATAAAATTTATGGTAGTAGTTGCATAGACCAAAGAAAGATTTTAACTGTTTCACAGTTTTAGGTATAGGGGAAATGTCCCTTTTTTGGAGGGGGTGGTTAGAGCTTTATCCCCCTTTTTTGGGGGGGGGTGGACTTTTTTTTTTTTAAGTGTTCCAAAAGTAATTTTGTTTTCTGCTATAGAGCACTTCTCTAAATTAATCTTGATATTTTTGGAGGAACACTCTTGAAAGAACATTCGTAAGCATTCCAGATGCTCTTCCATACTATCTGATGTGATGACTATATCATCCACATACATGATGATCTTTTCTTTTAATTGTCTTGAAAAGACCATGTCTAAACATCTAATCAAACCAGCTCCACTATTAATGAGACCAAAGGGCATACGTCTGAAAACATACGACTGTCCCTTGAAACGAAATGCTGTATATTGCTGATCCTCCTCATGTAGTGGAATTTGCCAATAGCTGGATGTTAGATCAAATGTGGAAAAAATTGACTTATCTCGAAATTTAATAAGGAGTTCATGTACTGGTGGAGGAATGTCATGCTCAGGAATGGTCATTTGGTTTAACATACGAGCATCTAAACAAACTCTTATAGAGTTATCCTTTTTTATGATCACTAGTGGATTAACATAAGGAGAAGGACATTTTTTAATTATTTTCCATTCTAGCATTCTATCTATTTGATTTTGTACCTCATCCTGATATTGATATGGAATCGGGTACATCTTTTGCTGGAAAGGGTCATTACTTGTTAATTGTACTCGATGAACATATCCCTCTATGATACCAGGAATTTTAGAAAATATACATTTATAATCATACATCAATTGGAATAAATTTTCCTTAAATTTAGAATTGTCTTCACAAACATTTCCCACTTTAGCCTGAATGCTAACATCAATTGATGTATCATGGATACACAATAATTGATTAGAAAGGTTATGTGATCCATATTCAAATTTGAGCCTTTCTTCTCCACAATAAAAAAATTTATTTTGAAAATCAATTTTACATTTATGAATCATCATGAAGTCAGATCCTATAATAGCTTCATGTATTAATCCTGGCATGATGAGAAACACATGTTCAAATTTGACACCATTAACAATAAAGGTAATCAAGACTTGCTTATTAAAGAGCCTAGTCCTCTTTCCATTGGCTAGAGTGACTTGAATTTGTTTTATGGGAAGGGATGGGATATTCCCTTGTACAGCTATAATTTTCATATACATATGCTCTGATAGTATAGAAGCTTGACTTCCAGAGTCAATTAAAGCTTCAATTTTTAATTCACCAATATATAAGGTTACTACTGGACATTGATACATGATAGGTGGCTCACCAATGTTGAATGGCTCTAAGTAGTCTATGTCCAGATCTAATGTATTTAAAAGCCACATATTGTTCCCCTTTTGATACATTGAAGGCCCTTGCATAGAGGAACACATAAACAAAGACCTCTCTAGTTTAACATGGTCTTGTCAACAGCTTTACCCCCTGTCTTCTTTAAAATAGTGGTAACCCCACTGGTTGAAGGCTGACTATCCTGAATTAATGGTTTATTCCTACCTTGATTCACTATACTTGGATTTCTAGCCTTAGAAACAAATCTACTTTTTACATCAAAATATGGTTCATTTCTCATAACTCTCAGAGGCATATTGGGCCTAACTTGCATTGCAGCTACTGGATAATTTAACTTTTCCTTCAACTGTCTATTTCCTCTTTCTAAACTGCCATCACTCAACTCTAATGCATCTAGAATCTCACTTACTTCTTCAATAATATACCTATCTGCAGCAATGAGAATTTTCTCAATATGGCATGGTAAATTTCATCGAATCAATCTGACAATTTGCATTTCTGACAATGGAAATGAAGTAAGGGTTTTTAGTCTAACAGCTTGATTGCAGAAAAACTTTGCATATCCACCTTTGTTAGCATTATACCTTTCTTGCATTATTTGGTATCTAATGTAATCCTGCTTGTCAGATCCCCAAAAACTAGACAATATCAAACACTTGAAGTCTCCATATACTATGGGTTTTTCGAATAATGACTGCCACCAGTCTCTTGCAGCAGCATACAAATGGTTACTTGAGATGGCTAATTTTTCCCTCTCTGACATAGGACACAAAGAAAACAACTCTTCCAAATTATTTAGGAATTCTGAAGGATTCTCCATATATTCACCTTTGAAGGGTTTTATCTTAATAAATCTTATAGCTATAGAATTACTTGCACTTATTCCTCTCTCTACTGATTGATCATCTCTATCAGATTCTATTTCTTGAAACCTACTTATTTTTTCATTATAGTTATTAGTAATATCTTTCATTTGTTTTACCCTAGTACCATTTTCATCCATAGTTTTATCTCTTAAAATTTCACTAGAAGTTTTCTTTCCTAAGCTTTCTGACCATTTTAATCTATCACGATTGCTGACCTTAATTTCATCAACTCTAATATCATTATCAAGTATTCTATCCTCCAATTTCATTTTACTAAACAAACTATCTATATAATTCTTTTGCTCCTCTCTTAATTGATCAATGTTTATATTACTCATCTCTTTTGAGCTATTATTTTCTTCAATTACTTCTTTATTCTTCTCTATTCGATCTATTAATTCTTTCTCTAACTTCTTCAACCTTTCTCCCATTTTAGATCGATATTTTTGATCTTCAGTTTTGTTAGATTTTATAACCTGTAAATTTTTCTCTATTCCTATTCCCAACTCTTTTTTAAATTCTAGAGTACTGTTATCCATTTCTTCTTTTACTTCTGTTCTTAAAAATTCAAACTTGTTTTCCATTAATTCCATTTGATTCTGTATACCTTTAACACCACTACCTAAAGCTTCATCTAAATGCTGTATCTTCACATTCAGTTCATCTTTACTAACTGTCCATTGTTTGATAGCTTCTTTACCTTGGACTTGGAGAGCTTGAACATCTTTATGAACGTATCCCTCTAATTTTTCATCTATTTTCTCTTTTACTACCTCTATAACATTTTCTTTTGTTGCAAACTTTTCACTTAATTCTCCAAATTTTTTCTCTAAATCTCCCTTTATAAACTTAATGGCTTGTTGATTTTCAACTATACCTTTATTCATGAATTCTAACTTCTCACTTATCACTTTATTAGTTTCTTGTAGTTCTTCTCTTAAAGATTTATTACTTTCTTCTAACTTTTTACTATTCTCTTCTAACTGTACTCTTAAAAATCTATTATCTTCTTCTGACTTTTTACTATTCTCTTCTAACTTTCCACTCAAATCTTCTCTTAAAGATTTACTAGTTTCTTCTAACTTTTTATTTAAAGATTCACTCAAAGATTCATTTATTTTCATCATCAATACAAACAAATCATCTAAACTTTTCTTCTCTTCCACCACAACAACTTTCTTTTCTTCTATAACTTCATATTGAATATCCTTTCTTATTTCTCTATCTTTCCTATGACTCTCCCTTTCTTTTTCCATCCTTATTTCCACTTCTAACATCTCCTTGAGATCTTGTTCTTGGACAGAACAAATATTTTCTTGTTTTTCTGAATTTTCAATTCCACTCATTTTTGAAAAATAAATTTTCTTTTTCACTAAAGCACTATGCTAATTTTTCTTTAAAAATATGACTTAGTTCAACTTCATAAAAAATATTTTCTACTAGGCTATTCCAACAATCAACAACTCCCTCAAATAACTTGACAAATCAATTATATTTCATTTTCATGATATCTATTATTAGATACCATAAACCATATTTATAACTATTTATTTACAATAAACTCAAATTCATATAAACAAGTTGCATACTTTCTTTTCTCAACATCATCACCACAACCACCACATGAATTATTCATACATAAACTATATCAATCTATGTATGATTTGCCTACTGATCACATAGTCATATTAGACTAGCCTTTATTTAATATTTTAACAAAATCAAAAAAAAAATTATTATTATTTGAACTATGTCTAATAATTCAATTAACATGTTAGGCATTTTTTATATAAATCAATCATGATAATCAATGATTAGTTTACTAATCCTGCCACTCATATGGGCGCCATAAGGGGGTTTAAATACTGTGGCCTGTCTATAGGTGGTACGACCCCAAGCAGAGTTTCCAAGTCCCTTATATTAGGCCCTACTTGGATTCTGGTTAGGTTCTATTAACAAACTTACTATATCCTGACCATTTTCTTTAACTATAACAATTGAATTTAGATAAGATTAGTATTTATCCCAAGTTACTTTGACATGAGTAAATATTTCTAAAATAAGATGTATTTTAAATATAATTAACGTGAGACTCATTTACCCATAAACAGATCACATCCCCTTAACATTAAACAAATACAAAATATTTGTTCAATGGCATAAGAATACCTAGATACTCCTCCTTATTAAGTATCTACATACTCTCATGGCTAACAATAATATCCAATATCTTATATTTATAATTATTAAGTTTTAATTCAATCACTCATTAAATTAATCTGTTAGATAATTACAGATAAACTGTGATTCCTATTATTTTTGATAATTAAGATTGGCAATAATCACAAAAATAACTTTACAATAAGGAGATCTCAGGATAATCATTGATTTATTAATTCTTCATACTACCTATGGAATATCAAGAGGGATTTTACAGATTTCCATGGATAGTGTACAAATTAAGAAAGGCTTATAATTTAAATTCATAATCAAGCTTTATATGTATGTTCTTTAATACTGAATATTAAAATAATATTATTAACTAAACTGTGATTAACACTAATACTTTCACTAATAACTAATGTATCATTTAATTTTATATTAATAAATACACTTTAATAATTGGCAATGTCATCAATGACCTATGGGATCAAGGCAGCATGTAACAAGTAAAAAAAATCTTTACTAAGAGATTTATGCTTATTAAACTGTTAGATTTGCTTTAAATTGAATTGACTTTTCATTTTAATTTTGACTGTGTATTTTGAGTTGTGTGATGTGGTGAAAATGAGCCCAGAAAAGAAATGCAGCAATTAGAATTTAATAAAACTTTTAAAACAATAATTTTAATAATATTCATTACAAATGATAATAAACATTTCCATTAATATCAAATTTAAAATAACTAATAACAAAATGATATACATATATTATCATAACAATAACAACAGAAAATTAATCTTCAGAGTATGATTATTAAACAAAACTAATGATTTCCCATTATATGTTGAGATATTTATCCCTATGTATGTGAACTATATATCACACATTCAGTTTATTAAACAATCTTTTTTTTTTCCATTTATGGTCCGTTAGTTCAATCTCTACATAATAATAGTACTTGATGATTAAGTAACAATACAAAACAATAAGTGAGAACATAGGGTCATAATTCTGGAGGTTATTAAGCAAACAAAATTAATACTTTTATCTTTCATATAAGAAAGAAAATCATTGTATTTAGTTTATCAATTCGCACATGTAAATACAACCTTCTCTCTGGATTGTGTATATATCATTTTTAAATACCCTTTCATACTAAAATATCGAGTATATTTGTTTATTTAAAGGATTCATAATCTTTAAACTTAACCGAATTATTAAATAACTATTAATATAACAACACTTGAATTAATTCCTTATTAAATGATTTAGTTCCCCCCCCCCATTATACTAACAAATCATAGATTAAAAATATAAATACCAACATTAGAAAGAAGTTCTCTTTTAACTCTCAGCTAAAGTATAAGAACAATTTTAAATCTTCTAGTTGTTCCACACTCCATAAACTTATCATAACGTTTTTATTTTTCCTTATTTTTTTTTGAAGATTCTGCTTATCCTAAGATTCGCGCGAGGTATTTGAGTTACTGCAACAATAATCCTTGTTTTGTTCTTTGTTTAGTAATAAAAATTTATTTGTGGCTTGCCTTATTTATTTTAGATGATATATATTTCTCTCTATAGTAAAAGGCACACTTATGATTTCAATTAAAAATGTGTCGTGCAACGTTTTTCAGCTAAAACTTTATAGAAACTGACATCCCTGCTGGTATGGCTCAAAATAAATAATTCTATTTCACATTGTAATTAAGATTTTATATATATCCAGAATAATAATGAACACTTTTCATTTATTACTAATTTAGTTCCATTGAATTTTAAATATATATACTTAACTGTTTCCAAGAGATTTACTATTCTTTTATCTATCCTTACTGGATATTTACGGTGTTTATTTATTTCCTTTTGTGTATTACTGCAGTTCATTTTCCCTATGGCACAATTATTATTACTTTTCAGTGAATATATTCGTTGATTATTCATCTCCTATTATTTCTTCAATATTTATTAATTTTCAAGAGATTATTGGGAATTACCGATTATTGACTTGCCCAGTAGAAAAACGATTAATTTATTCCATTATTTTAACAACAGAGCTTATAATTATCCATGTATATTGATGTAGAGTTGTAAATCATAAGGTTTTAGGAATTTTAATCCAACTTTGTTTTTTTTTTTAAAAAAAAATATCACCAAATAAAAAAAAACTTAGTTACTTATACTTTACGATCAAGAAGCTTTTCTTTTCTCCTCTCTTGAATTTCATATTCCAAGATTGTTTGAAACTCTTTGATTGGCTAATATTTTCCCACTTTTTTCTATGAAACAAACATTTATTTTGAAAGTTTTTGGTTTATCATTTTAAAATGACCGATTTTTCGTTTTTAAAAAATATTGAAATACAATATTTTTAGAAATTAAATAAAGATAGAATTTACTGTTTTAATTTTAAATCAGTATTTTGTAAAATTAAACCTTATTTATTTACTTTTGAATATAGCAAGATTTGAAGATAAATAATTTCTATTTTTAAAATCAAATGCGCACAAACAATAATTATTAGCATCTGTGACGCATTCTGTTTACAAAATTACAAGTTAAACTTCACTGATTTTAAATACTAAATGATATTACTTGTCCATCCATTTGCATATATATGACTCTATGGTTATTATCTATGTGTATCTTGAGTTGAGATCATTTATAAATTTTCATTAGCTAAAACCAAGTTTAAATCCTATGATCTAATATGTCATGACTGTCTTCTTTTAATAAGTAAATATTGTTGGATTTGTAAAATTTAAAATTATACACCAAAATTTTATTTTAGAATAGACTGGGCCAATAAAAGTGCACAACATATATATATAATCAGTGATCAGTTTATATTAAGATAGCAAATCTTCAAACTTTAATAAGCAAGCTTCAGTATGTTCCACTTTCCATTCGTGGGTATGACAATAAAATTAGTAATCAAAAGCTTTGAACATGCTATCATAAGATTTTTAATGATATGGATGACTGAAGAGTAAAAGTATGATTAAAATTTGTCCATTAAAGTTTGAAGATTTGCTATTTATGTACAAACCAAGCACCAATTATATATACATGTGTGGGAGATGATGATCTAGATCAATTGATATGTGCTGGTTCAGTCTGAAATATTTATATTAAGATATCTTTTTTGCTTGTATATAGTCATGTATGTCAATTGTATAAGATGAAGTGGATGACTAAAGGGAGCTTAAAAGCCTGAATTCAAATTCCCTTTAATTAAAACTATATATAGTTTTTATGTATTTTTGTATTTAAAATATTGATTAAAAATTAAAGTACAGGTAAATATTACCATAATCATCAAAGTCTATTGTTTGATCCTAGTGGTTATCTTATATTTCTCAATTTGAATCTATGATATAAAATTTATTTGTGTACAAAATTTATATGAAATCAAATGTTCTTATGAAATACTTAGTCTTTGTTAATAGTGAATTATATGATATTTATAGATGAAAAATTAAGGCTATTACTGAATTTTCTTACCAGTAATATATTTATAAAAATAAATCATGGTCCTTATAAAAGTTACTAGCCAAATCAGAAGTTGATGGCTGAAGGCAAAGAGTGCTAAGAATTTCCTGACTATGGATCCAGGCTGTCATTTGATGATGGTCATTTATTTAAGTACTTACAATTGCAGATCACTTTCAAGGGAAGTAAGATTACAAATTTGGAAGAACTGTCTCATATTAAAGGATATTATTGGACTTTAATGTTGATTTAAAAAGTGAAAATATACACTCCACTACAAATGCACAAATTAAAAATAAAAAATTGAATAACTACATTGTGGAGATTGATGGTGTATCAGTCAGAATGATAAGATTAATTAATAAGAAAAATATGGAACTATTACTAAAAAGAGAGATGACATTATGAAATTTGCAGACAAGTTTTATCAAGAATTATATATTAATAAAGAATAAGTACCTTCTACAACTATTATATCTTCTGAATTTTAAATAAAGAAGTGAGACAAGCAATTAAATTTATGAAGAAGGTAAAAAGCTCCAGGTAATGATGGAATTATAATCAATATCTTAAAAGAAACAGGTGAAAAAATAAAAAAAATATTTGGCAAAGTTATATATCAAATGTCTAAATAACAAACATGTATCAGATGATTGGAAGAATTCAGTACTAATATTAATATTTTAAAAAGGTGATAAAGAATATATTAAAAATTACAGATCTATCAATCTGTTATCAGTTTTATACAAAATTTTTACCAAGATAATTACAAATTGAATACAGAAAACTTTGGATTTTAACCAACCAAAAGAACAAGCTGGATTTAAAAGTGGTTTTAGTGCAGTGGATCATATCTAAATATTGGGATAAGTTATAGAAAAAACCAATGAATATGAGTTGTCATTATACTTTGGATTTATAGATTATGAAATAAAACTGCAACAGCAGTAATAAGATTACATAATGAGACTAAGAAAGTTAACAATGAGAAGGGTGTAGAAAGGGGTGACTCCATATCTCCATAATTTTTACAGCAGTTCTGCAAGAAGTATTTTGTGGATTAAAATGAAAAGCTAAAGAAGTAAAAGTAAATGGAGACTATTTAAGTCATTTAGATTTTGCAGGTCATATAGTTGTTTTGAAAATAATGCTTCAGAGCTTCAGGAAATATTGCAAGAGTTATCAGATGAAAGTAAGAAAGTATGACTAAAGGTAAACATTAAAATCCCTAAAGTAATATGCAATGGATTTGCTCAAAAGATGAAAATAATAATTGATAATGATGAGTTAAAGAAAGTTAATAACTTCAAATACCTTGATCAGATTTTTACTACAGATGGAAACATAATGATTAAAATTAATCATATGCTTTTGGTAGAAATAACTTAATATTAAAATAAAATATGCCTATGTGTTAGAAAAGAAAGATTTTTAATAAATGGTTTTATTAGTTCTTACTTAGGATCTAAAATTTTGATACTTACAGAAGAGCAATGCAGGGACTTCAGACTACTCAAATAAAAATGGAAAGATACATGTTAGGCATAACAAGATGAGATTGAAAACACAATACATGGGTAAGAGAACAAACAGGTGTTATTGACAGTCTGGACATATTGCTAGAAGAGATGATAATAGTTGGGCAGTTGAAATCTTAAACTGAATTCCAAGAGATTATAAAAGACCCAGAACATACCACATATGAGATGGATGGGTGAAATAAGGAAGTGTAATGGGGTGATGTGAAGAAGAGAAGCTAGAGATTGGAGAAGATGGATTGAATTTGATGAGATCTTCATCCTGCAGTGGATTGATAATAGTTGACAATGATGATGATGATAATGAATATATTTATCAATATTTTAAACATGCATAATTAATAATTTATAATAAAAATTGTAACAAAATTACAATATTCTAATAATAAAATATTAAATACCACTTGAATGCTATAAGGTTTTCAACTATTACTAACTATTAAATATTTTTACATAAAATAATTTTACATAATCAGATTCTTATATAAAGAAATTTATTTTTTAGCTTTTATTCAATACTTATAAATTTGACATTTGAGTATTTTATAAATTATGGCCATGTATATTGTGACCCTTTGCTATTGTACATGGCCTCTATTAAGTAGTCTATGTACAGAATTTGTGCTATTCTACTCTAAAAAAAGTAATAATATTTAACTTATAAATAGTGCTATTCACTTTGTATAGTAATATTTTAATTTAATTTAATCATTATTAATGCAAACTACCTAATATTTTATAAATTGAGGAGTTGAAAAAATATTACTATAATAGTTCAGTTATTACATAGTAGAGATATCTGCCCATCCCTGTATATGTATTAAATGGATTATGTCCTGTACATGAAGAATCAGATTGACTTTGGTCAACATGGGTGTGATAAGAATCTTGCCCCTCAGGATGGCCTTTGAGTGTTCCAACATCAGATTTTCAATTAGGTGGATGGTTGAATAGTTGGAATGTGGAGTGGATTAAAACCTGTCCATTAAAGTGTGAAAATTGGCTATCTTAATCTATATCTGAGCACTTATTACATATATGTGTAGAGATAATAATCTGGACTAACTGATGATTGCTGGTTTAGCAGGAAATATGTATATTGGTGATTATTTATCTTTTTGACATACATGTTTTCTAGTGTATCAGTGTTATGATATAGAGTGGAAAGTGGTGGGTCATGTGAAAGTCTGTGCTTGTATACCCTATATATTATAATAGCTAAGCTAATGCATGCTGATGATGTTTAAAAAATAAAAGAAATAAAGAAAACATATTTATTTGTATAGACTATAAGAAATAAAAGTAGATAAAATTTAATATTGTCATTATAAACATTTAATGTCAGTTATTTAAGTAGTTTATTATAAATGATAGCCTTATTAAAATATTTCTGTGTAATAAATATTTAAAAATATAATTTATTTGCAAGCAAAAGTTATTAAAGTTTTGTAAATTAGTTAACATAAATAAAGTTACTTTAAATACAATAGAACTCCCCTTGAATGTGTGTGCATGAGAAATTAGTGTACATACAAGCATTTTTAGTTTTTTTTAAATGTTAGACTAATTAGTTTTAAATATTGAATGTTTACAATAAAAGTTAACATAAATTCAGGCAAGAAAATATTAAATGAGAATTTAATACTTCTGATAAGATTAAGTATAAAAAGGATACAATTTTATCTTAGGTAATAGTCACACATAATTATTACTTGATGAAATTTTATTATTTTAATTTATTAAATCTTCAATTAATAAGTTTCACTTAATTTTTTGTTGGTGTTGATATTTGTCTGTGACCTTTATCATGTGAATTTCATCAGTTATATAATTTTTAGTAATTATTTCCATGTTGTAATTTACATTTCTTAATTAAGAGGTCACTGATAATGAAGTAGGAGTAATTAACTTAGACACATGTTAGTAATGAGTATAAAATGTTTCATTGCTGTTATAATGTGGCTCTTGTTCTCTGTTCAACTGACCATCAGTTCTGACTGCATCTTTAATAGTGTTAATTTCTTTTATAACCATTATTTGTTTTTAAAAAACAGTGTAAAATCTATTATCTTCATATTGTAGTCATTTGTCATGGTTGGGTAAACAATTTTAAGGTATTTTGCTTTATATTGTCTTAGTTCAATTATAAACGGCATAGTTTCAGCAATTTTATTTTAAAGTAAATTACATCACAAACCAGGTAAAAATCATTATTTTTAAAATCATAACAGACTTTTTACCCTTTTATCTCTTATTATTATCAGTCATCATATATAAGAGAAGGAAATTTAAAAAAGATTCCAAATTTAATTAAATGATGAGAATAGAAGAACTTTAAAACATTGATGAATAATTATAATTTATCTTAATTGTTTTATGCTAACTATGTACTAATTGTCTGACTGCTGAATTATTATAATTTTTAATTAAGTTTATGAATATAAAATTTATTCAGAAGAAATAACTTGCTCCAAATGACCTGGATAATTTTTCCTTTTATGTTTTGTTTCTCTTTGTTTGGAGAGAAAACTGAACAAATGCTTCTTGTAAATGTTAAGCTAAGATATCATGTAAAAAAGGAACCGACTTTTACAATATTGATGAATAATTTACTAGGTTAATAATAACAGATATTTAATTATACTATGTTAATTGGCAGACTATTAAAATTATTGCAATTTTATAAAGAAAATTATTAAAACAATATTTTTGCTTAAGTCATAAAAAATCTTATAGTATATGATTTAAAAGAAATATACAAGTTTTCCAGAAGAGGGAAAGAAGATGTGAACAGTTAAAATAAAATGTAATACTTTATACAAGTTGCGTTAAAAATATTTTTAGAATTATGTGAAATATAAAAGTCAATAATTGCTTAATATATGCATTGTAAAATAACAGAAGGAATATTCAAAAAATTTGTTTATCTCCAATGCAACCATGGTTATCCTATAACGATTTTCCAGACAATTTTTAATATTCATTAATCTTTTGTATAGCTAGCTTATGTTATATGTGTGTCTTCATATTTGAATCCAAATGTTTACCATTAGAAATAAGACTTTAATTAATGTGTATTTTCCATTATTTAATTTCAAAGGGTTACAGTTGTCAAAAACATTCATTAAATAAAATATGTTTTTTATATATTACTGTGAATGCTTCATTTTCCAGACTGGCAGCTGAAGAACTTTGTGTCCCTGGCAGGTAGCTCACTATGGAAATAGTTCTGCCAAAGAATTAGGGTTTTATAAAATATGTATATTATTAGTGAAATTACCTTTATTATGTATTACTTTTAAGAGTTTATGACAAAATTTGTAGGTATTCCTACTATTTCTGGGTGAAATCTATCATTCTAGTATGAAGTGATATAGATAAAATTTTGATTTATATTTTATGCAATTTGAGATGTTTATCTCAAATGAGGAGTATTTTGTAATATTTTTATACATTTCATGGGTAAAACAGTATACATAAATTTATCAGAAGTACATATTTTACAATTATCATGCTATAATATCTTACTTTTAATATAATATTTGAATGCAATTTTATTTCACTCTTAATTATCTGACAAACAATTTTCTTTATTCTTATTATGTCCACTTTATTTTAAAATAAATATTATGCTATTCACTGTATGTGTGGGTACTCTTTATTTAAAGCTAAATTTTATTATATTATTGTAGATATATATTTTAGTCATTTGACTGATATATATTTTTTTTACTCGTTGATTTCAGACATTGCTTAATATATGAATCTTTAGTGTAAACTTGAAGTTATTTTCATTAGTGATATTTTGCTATCCTGCCAGTATTTAGTTTTGAAATATGCTTGTTATCTGCATACTTTATTAGATATTGTTATATATTGGGCTTTGTGGGATGGAGATGCTCTCCCCATTGTATACTGTATTTTTTCATGACAGGATTTATGATGTATTTTAATAGTATACTTATTGTGTAGCCAATGTGTCCAGGTTTCAGGAGTGTCATCTATAATTGAGATTATACTTATGATATAGCTGATGTAGCTAAGTCACAGGAGAGGATTATCTTTGGTGCAATTTTCAATTTCCTTAGGTGGTCAGATTGCATCCACACCTACATTTATGCCTGAGAGATAGGCATTGGAAGCCATCATTTCTATATTAGAGAATTTTGCTTTAAAAAGCTTAGTTAGTATTTTATCTTTCATGTGAATGAAATATATATTTTTCCATCATTGTTGGTGTAGATTATTGTGTTTCCTTAAAAGTTATGGAAATGATAGGTTAGTTTGAAGTGTTTAATTCCTCAGGGTGTACTTTGTCATTTGTGGTACCATAGTTAAGTAAGTCAATGACTGTATTGTGCTATTGATCATTGCTAGTAGTCCACAAGCAAATCAACAGAGCAGAAATCATTTTAAATTGCATATTTTTAAATGTTTAATTATAATGTGAATGCACATACACAATGGTTATTTTCATCAATGCCTGCAAAATATTCATCGCTGGATCAATAAGTGTTTTGGAGTTAAACAATATATTATTTTTATGTGGACATCAGTTAAATAATTTATACATGTCTATGACTTTTGATGAATGATCCATACTCCTCTTCTGGTTTATTTCAATAGTATAGACAATAATCTGTTTGATTTACTGTAGTAATACAGTTATTACCATCATGTGAGAGTAGTAGTTTAAACCTGATTTGTTGTAATTAGATAAACATCATTTATCTTTATTATATTTCATATAACCATGAAGATAGTTTAATTCATAATTGGAATGCAGGGTATTTTGTAAAATATCTATTAACTTATAATTAAAGCCACTATTATATTGTTAAATTTATCATTAAACACTTGTTTAATGTAGCAGGTAAATATAAAAAATAGCTTAGAAATATATCAGCTGTATATTACAGCTAGTCCATTTAATTTGATATTTTCATTTAAAAATATGTGAATATAATATACTATTTAAAGAGTAATTGTAACTTAAATAATCATATTTTTTATGAGGTAATCTCAAGTTGTAATGAATGCATTCTAGTATCCAGTATTAGTGCCTATGCTGGGCTGTAACCTTTGAACAATCTTGTACATACTTTATGCTATATTTGATTAATAAATTTATTGTTAATTATTTAATTTTCGTTTTGGGGTGTATTTTCTATATGCAAAATATTTTTTTGAGTCCTAAATTCTTAAGATACCAAAAATCTCAATATATCAGATAAACAATCCCTAAGCAGATCTCAAACTTTCCTGTTTGTGATAAATTATTATTCAGGATTTCAGATGAGAATTGGAAGTGCAATTTTGAAAACAAACATTTATTTAACCTTGCAATGAATTTTATTTCAATCCATTGTTCAGACTGTGCATTATTTCATTAATTTTATCAATAAAATTACAGTAGTTTCTGTTAATTATTTATTATGTTGTGAGAGATAGTAAAGGGATAAAGAAAAATATGGGGAAAACTTAAAGGGGGGAATGGAAAGAGAAGGGAAGATGGCAAACAGGTTTTTCTGGGCATAATGGTTGAAAGATTTTTGACTCTAAAAAAGGAGAAGCCATAATGCATTACATCACATATTATACAGAAAATTAAGTGAATGAGGCAGGAAAGAAGTTGAAAAGTGGCAAAGCAAGGGGGTTAGATAGATGGTCAGCAGAGATGGTGATGGAATTTTTTGGGGGGAAGCAAAAATTAATCTACTATCATGTTTTAATAAAATAACACAAAAAGACAAAATTTCCAGATAGCTGGAATAACACAAAAGTAAGGCTATTATTTTAAGGAAAGAATAATGACAATAGAAAGATAAACAATTATAGACTGGTAGTTATAACATCAGTGTTATATAAAGTGTTTGCATATATGGAAGAAAATAATATAGTGGGGAAAATCAAGGAGGTTTTAGAATGAATATGTATATAGTAAATAGTTTATTTGTAGTTACACAACTTTTAGATATGAGTAGGAATATAAGTAGACAATTATATATGGTCTTTATAGATATAGAGAAGATATATGACAGAGTAAATAAAAATATATTATGGGTAAGTTTAATAAATTTGAGAATAAATGGATTTTTAGTAGATCCAAATACTATAGCTATTAGGAAATATGGAATCAGTTAGAGTTAAAAATAGAATGGGACTAAGGCAAGGATGTCCTATATTACCTATTTTGTTTTTATTATATTTGAGTAAAATGGGAAGAGCAATACAAAGATCAGGGACTAAAGATACCATTAATGGATGACAAAACAGTGTATACATTACCAGATCTTTTACTTGCAGATGATATATTCTTGTGAACAGAATGTAGGGAAGTTATGGAAGTTATGCTTGAAAACATGTGCAAGGGTGAATAAAGAAATGGGAGATTAAATTTAATGAAAAAAAATCAAAAGTAATGATGGTGAATGCTGAGAAAAAAGGAGAGAAATTTGTATTGGGCATATAAAGTAAAATGTGGTAAATAGATGTATTTGAGAATCATTTTAAATAATCAGAAAAATTGTTTGGATGAATGAGAGATAAAATGAATAAGCAAAAAAAAGAAAGGGACTGATAAAGAAATTAACAGTGTTTTCATATGATAAATATGATATAGCAAGAATTGTATGTAAAGTAGTGACAGTAGTAAGGTTAACTCATAGTAATGAAGTTTTTTTGGGTTAGTAAAGCAGTGTTAGATTACTTAAAAAAAGTACAAAGAGAAATAAGAAGATGTGCATTAGATGCAGGTGTGTGAATGGCAAAAGAGGCAATTCAAGGAGAAATTGGATGGTCACGTTTTTAGATGAGATATGCAAAAAGCAAAATAAAAATGTTTGGTAGATTACAATTTATGGATAGTAAGAGCATAGCCAAAATAGTATTTAATTGGGTTATGCACAATGGACATTCAGCAAGATGGATGAGAAAGGTAGTAACATATGCAGGAGATTTGGATAAAGATTTTATGTCATTATACTTGTACAAAAGGTTGGATCATTGTGTTATGAGGATTGTTGAACATTATAGAGACAAAGAATGGAACAAAAAAATAAATGCATTAATTCAAAATAGAGAGCTGAATAGATGGAATGCTAGTATGCAAAGTAAAAAGAGTTTAAATATATATAAAATAAACAGAATATTGAGTGAGAGTTAATTTACAACAATAGCAAGGAAAGTAAGTTACCATTTAAAGTTTGAACAAGATTGTTAGCAATAAGGGAATATATACATAAATAGAGGAATGTGGATGATTTAGTCTGCAAGTTATGTAAGGAAGGCATGGAAAATATTAGATATCTGTTAATTCAATGTAAATGCTTACAAGCAGAAAGAATACAAATAATAAAGTTGTGGGAGAATAAATATAAACAAAGTGATTATACAGAAAGTAGGTTCTTGGTTTTTATTCTGGATTTGGAAAAAGATAAAGGAGATCTAAATATAAAGGTCACAGAGTGGACAAAAATGATATTGTGAAAGTGTAATAGAGCAGGATAAAAAAGAATATGAGAAAACTTTAGGGTGGAAAATGGAAAAAAATTAAGATGGCTAACAGGTTTCTCTAAGCATAGTGGCTGAGAGATTGCTGACTTCAATAAAAGAGATGCTATCTCATATCACAATCACATTGCATGCAGAGTAGTTGGGCATATTGAAGAAATTGATGTCATGGATAACAAGAATGGGCAGCTTCTAAAAAATTTTTGTCAGAATGCAATTTAAGATTAAAAATTTATAAAATATTTTTGAGCGCACAATACACATGATTTAGAAATAATATATTTCACACAATAGATTATGTAATAATAAGGAGGGAATGAATAAAGTGCCAAAATTAAAATTTTTGATAATAGGGAGAGAGTATGTAATAATGATCGTAATTTCTTTATAATAGAATAGTAAAGTGATGGAAATAATAATAAAAGTAGAAAAGATCATGAAAGATATGGATAGAGAGTGAATGATAAGAATAAATTAGAAGAATATAAAATAAAAATAGAAGTTATGAAAGAGGTTGTTGAGAATAGATATAAGGATTTGTGTGGTCAAGTAGAAAAAGTGACAAATAGAATTTTAGGTGAGAATATTCAGAAAAATAACAGTAATAAAATATGGGAATTAGTAAAAGTGTAAATCTGGAAAAAAGCATGCAGAGAATATAAATGTGCTACTAAAAACAAAGAAAGTGAAAAAAATGTTAGTATTAAATGGGAAAACGATTTAAATAAAAAGAAGTTAGCTAAAATATATAGTTATAGACTGAAAATGAAATTAAATAATAAATTATTGGAAGATATTAATAAAAGTGGAAGAGATTGAAGTAAATGTATTTGGAAATATATCAAAAGAAAAAATGTAAGGGAGATAGAAATAGTATTACTAAATGATGAGGAGAAAAAGTACAAGAGAAGAATTAGAATCAATCTTAAATAAGTAATTTGTTCATTTCCAATAAAAAATAAGTAGATAAATTAATTTAGATTTTTTTATCTAAATATAATACCAGTAATAAAGAAAGGCCCAGTAATATTATATTTATATGTTTTAAACTATATGTGAATGACAGAATAATAACAATCAAAAAAAGCACAGAGTAATAGAAATATTAATTTTGCATAAAATGAATTGAATGAAGTTGAAAAATGGAAAGGTAAGAGGTTTAGATAGATAGTCAGCATAGATGATGATGAATTTGGGAAATAAATTTCCAGATAGCTAGAATAATACAAGAATGAAGCTATTATTTAAAAGAAAGGGTAATGACCATAGAAAGATAAACAATTATAGACCAGTAGTGGTAATGTTTGTGTTATATAAAGTTTTTGCATATATGGTGGCCATAAAAGTGGCAAAATAAATGGAAGAAAATAATACAGTGGGAGAAATGCAAGAATGTTTTAGATCGGATAGGTGTGTAGGTGATAGTTTATTTGTAGTCACACAACTTATAGAAATGGGTAGAAATACAGATAGGTAATTTGGGTCTTTATAAATATAAAGAAGGCATATGATAGAGTGAATAAAAATAATTATGAGCAAGTTTAATAAATTTGAGAATGAATGGGGCTTTAGTGAATCTTATTAAGAGATTGTATAAAAATAATTATTATATGTACCAATTAGAAAATATAGAATCAGTTAGAGTTAAAAATTGGGTAGGACTAAAACAAGGATATCCTATGTCACTTATTTTGTTTTTGCTGGATTTGAGAGAAATGAAGAGAGCAATAAAAACAATAGAAAGAGGGATAGAGATATCATTCATAGATGGCAAGGGAAGGTATATATTATCAGATCTTTTGTTTACTGATGATATCTTCTTGTATATAGAAAGTAGAGAAGATATGGAAGTTGTGCTAAAGACCTGTATAGGGATAAGTAAAGAGGTGGGGATTAAATTTACTGGAGAAATATCAAAAGCAATCATGGTAAATGTTGAGGAAAGAGAAGTGGAGACTTAAGGGGGGGGGATAAAATTAAGTGTGGTGAATAAGTACAGCTATTTAGGAATAGTCTTAAATGATCAAAGGAATTTATTGGAAGAATGATAAAAAATTGGTAAAGAAAGCAAAGAAAAGATAGGAACTGATAAAGAAATTAACAGTGTTTTCATATAATAAATATTGTATGAAAGGGAGTGGCAGTATCAAGGTTAACCTACAATAATGATAGGTTATGTGTTAGCAATGAGTTATTAGATTACTTAGAAAAAATACAAAGAGAAGTAGAAGACACATTAGATGCAGATGAGTGGATGGCAAAGGAGGCAATTCAAGAAGAAATGAGATGGGCAAGTTTTTTATATGAGAGATACAGAAAGTAAAATGAAAATATTTGGTAGATTACAATTTATAGATAGTAAAAGAATAGCCAAAATATTATTTAATTGGATTATAAATAAAGAGCAAGAAACAAGATGTGTGAAAAAGGTAGTATGGTATGAAGATTTGGATAAAGACTTTATATCAGTATACTTGTACAAAAAGTGGGATGATTGTGTTGGGAGGATTGTTGAGTGTTATAATGGAAAAGACTGGGATGCAAGAATAGATGTATTAATAAAAAATAGAAACTTGGAGAGATGGATAACTAACTATTATGGAAAGTAGAAAGAGTTTAAGTACATATAAAATAAACTGAATATTGGATGTAAGCTAATTTATGATAATAGCAGGGAAAGTAATTTACTATTTAAGGCTTGAACATGATCATTAGCAACAACAGAATATACACATAAATGGAGAAATGTGGCTGATTTAGTCTGCAGGTTATGTAAACAAGGCATGAAAAATATTAGGCATTTCTAACAGACTGTAAATGCTCATAAGCAGAAGAATACAGAATAATGTAGTTGTGGAAAATAAATTTAGACCAAGTGATTATATAGAAAGTAGATTATTGATCTTTATGCAAGCATTGGAAAAGGATAAGGAAGATCTAGATGCAAAGGCCATGAAGTGGACAAAGATTATGTTGTGGAAATGGGATATAGAAGAGAAAGAGAAAAATATGGGGAAAACTTAGACTGGAGAATAGAAAGGGAATGAAAGGTGGCTAACTGGTTTTTCTTGGACACATTGCCTGAGAGATTCCTGACTTCAATAGAGTAGCCATATCACATTACAGCAAATGTGATTATATAAAAAAGAAACATCTTGATAAGGTTCCAATAAAGAATAAAAGCCCGATTAGATGTATTGAATAATCAGTTTATTTGTATTTAGTTACCTATTTCAATTTTAAATTAATACCCTATACAGGCTTAAACCTGCATATATATATATACAGGATTCAAACTCAGACTTTCACATGACCCTCACCTCTACAAGCCATCTCATATTTGGTGACCCACCTGATCACACACATGTTAAAAAGATAAATAATCACCAATATATATATATATTTCATGTTAAGCCAGCAATCATCAGTTGGTCCAGATTATTATCTCCACACATATATACAATCAGTGCTCAGCTTTATATTAAGATAGCCAATCTTCATACTTTAATGGACAGGCTTCAAAATACTCCAACTCACAACTCTTCAACCTTCCATTTCTTTGAAAATCTGATGATGGAATGTTCAAAGCCCAAGTTAGTGTCAAGGTTGTCTTGGGCTTTAAATGTTCTATCATCAGATTTTCTAATAAAATGGAAGGCTGAAGAGTTGTGAGTTGAAGTAGTTTGAAGCCTGTCCATTAAAGTATGAAGATTGGCTATCTTAATATAAAGCTATGACTGATTGTATATATGTGTGGAGATAGTAATCTGGACCAACTGATGATTGCTGATTTAGCATGAAATACATGTATTAGTGATTATTTATCTTTTCAACATGTGTGTGATCAGGTGGGTCAGCAATATGAGATAGCTTGGAGAGTTGAGAGTCATGTGAAAGTCTGAGTTCTATTTCAATTTTGTTTTAGATTAGTTATATTAAATTTTATAAAAAAGACAACATTATGACAAATTTTTTAAGATTAAAATTTGATCGTTTAAAGTATACTTAAAATAATACTGGTAAAATTTAGAGATATTCTTCAACTTCGAAATTCTATTATATTACAGTTAACATTTATCTTCTAATTTTTACATAGAAAACATTTCGTTTTTACTATAGTTTGATTTGTTAATCCAAAATCAGATAATTAATTGATTTAAATTTTTATGTTTATATTGTTTACAACCAACAAAAATTATTATTAATATTTTTTGTTCCTTTCATTCTGAAAATATGTTATATTAAAAAAAATTATTACAGTATTAATAAAATAAAACAAAGTATAAGTAACATGTGCTTGGAATATTTTTTGTTATAAGAAATTCAAATGTATCCAAAACCATTAGCATCTAAAAGAATAATAGTGATGACCAATATATATATAATAAACAAAACAAGTTATAAATTTTGTAACTTGCTTCTAACTTGCATTTTATGATCACTAGATGGAGCTTTAACAATAGCTCCTAACAAGCTTTGTTTACATAAATGCCAAAAGAGAATTAGAATTCAATATCTCTATCATTGTCTCCAACTAGCCAACTAGCATAAAACCATGGTCTGGAGGTGGAGACAATGAAAGAGATATTGAATTCTAATTCTCTCTCAGCATTTATGTGAACATTTGTTAGGAGCTATTGATAAAGCTCCATCTAGTGATATATATATATATTATTTATTTATTTTAGATATCTAAATTATCAGAGATATTTTTTTCTCACACTTTGAGATTTTAAATACTACTATCTCTAAGTAAGAAAATAATATATAAATTAAAATACATTAAACAATGCTTGAATTAAATTAAAAGCTTTTCTTTTTATTCCAGGGCAAAATCAAACCACAAACAATACTTTCAAGATAATAAACAATCTTAAAAAATATTTTTAATTCAGTCCCAAAATAATAATCTGCTAAAAGTTATTTGACTGAGTACATAGGTATTGGGATGTGTAAATAGAAAATAATTTTATAACATATAGAGAATTCATCCAGCATTAAAAATTTAATAACATCAATTTATTAATTACCAAAGTTATTTAATTAAATTTATAATGGAAATGACAAAGAATAATTAGAAATAGGAAGAAATTGAATAACTTATATCTGATCAAATTTATATTTTGATGCATGTATTAATTTTGAACTGTGTTTGAGATAATTACTAACCTATAATTTAAAAATTGATAATGAATCTTTTAATAATACATATAATAAAATAAAATGAAGTTGTGATAAACATGATGAATAAATATGTTTAATAAATTATGTGCAAAAAGTTAATAATGAAGTATGACATAATTAACTACTATTAAAATAGTCATTATAAAAGATATGCAACATTTTGTAAAATTATGCACTGGAACACAATCAAAAAAAAACTATATGTGAATAACAATAATACAAAGGCAGCTAAGTTCTTTTGAGGGCTTAGAAAGCCCTTGAAAGCACTTAGTTGCCTTTGTATCATTCTTATTCAATTATAGCTTTTCCTTTGATTGCATTCCAGCACATAATTTGTATTTATATTATTAAAATTGGAAATAACAAAGTAAGTTAGCTTATTCATAAAATATATAAATGTTAAAATGAAAATATATTGTATAACTATAACAGTTTATCAAAAGTTAGTATGGAGAATTCAGAAGTTTAAATATTCAATTAAAACATAATTTATTTTATTAATAAGAATATTGTGAAATGTAATATATAATAAATTCCATAAAATATAACTGTTAACTAAATTCTTTTGTAATTTAGTATAGGCTGACAAAGAAATGAATGAAGTAAGGTGATGATTTAAGACTTTAGAAAAATATAATAAAAGGATGTGAAAAATAGTAGAAGCAGTAGTAGTAATACTAGTTGTAGTAGTGATAGTAATATTAGTGGTGCAGACATGAATTTCATAAAAAATTTGAAAATATTAAAATGACTACTTTCAAATTATGATATGAAAACAAATGAAGCAATTAATTTTTAGCTTAAAAAGTTGTTAATTGAAAAGGCATCCAGTTTTAAAAACTTAGAGTAAGAAGTATTAATATATAATGTAAAAATAAAATAAATATGGTTAAGATGGAATTATTAACTTATTAAGCACAGTTATCAAGAAGTTTTATTTATTATTGAAATGTAGCCTCCATTCTTTAACTGCTTTTTCTGTAAATAGTAGCTGGACTTTTATAGGAGACTTTCTTGATAGATTACTAAAAAAAGAAGAAATAAAATATATTTTAATGACATGTAACTTGTAAGTTTAAATATTCTTTTTCTATTTCGATTATTATGATAAGTCAGTAAAGGATTAAAACTGAAACTAAATATTTACATTCCAAATAAATATGCATTTTATTTTGTATAATGCCTGATATATGAATCCAATTTAATCTCTTTTGCACAATTTACTGGAACATTTTTACCATATTGATCTGCATATGTCAATCTAGGATCACAGCAAAATGGAAATTTCTATTTGATTTTTTTTTTCAAATTTGTTGGTTTAACATAGAATTGAAATATTTAAAATAATTGTTAATCTTTTCAAATTACTTTTATATGCTTTATTTATTTATTTACTTTTATTATTAATTAACAGAAATATATATTTATTCAAATATGTATGTGCATGTTATACATTTCAAACCTATGTCTTAACTTTTTATTTTTTATTTTACTATCCCCCCTCTATATCTTTTCTATGATTGTTTAATATTGAACTTGAATTTCAAAATTCTAAGCTGAACAGATCATATGCTTACTGAGTTTTGTAAATTGTTTATAAGAAATGTTGTTTAGATATCATTTCTAGAGGGTGGATGATGCCTTAGAAGGATGAATGTTTCTTCTTATAACAATAAACATCATATGACCACCACTTCTTATGCTTGTGTATAACTGTTGTTAAAACAGGCAAAACTCACTATACGTATTGCCACACACAGCAAGCTAGAGCAATCAATGGATGACAGAAGGCTTGTGCATAAAATCCCCATCTAGTGCCTCACTGTTTTTCTTTTTATAGTTATGTGTATGTATTTAAAATACTTACATGCACATATATATTATAATTTGCCATGCTTTTTTAATACTATTATATGTTTTGGCAGACCAATTTGAAGTTTCAACAACAAGTTGAGAGAGAGTATCTTATTCCATTACAATATATATGTAAAATAACCTTTAAATAGTCTATTAGAAGTCAAAGCTCTCTTTATAACTTCTCATAGAGCTATAATGAAAAAGAAAGCATTATTTATCAGGTTTATCATTTGGCATTTGTGATTATTTTTAACTTAGTTATTTTATCTTCTAACTAAAAAAATATTTAGCTACCTATTTGATAATCAATATTGAATTGTCACTGGATAAGCTATAAGTTAGCTATTTGAGAAAAACATCTAAATCTGTTTGGAATATGAAAAAAAATCCAAAATTTACCTTAGATTTGCACTTTTGCTATGGTTATAATTACTTATCTGGCACAAACGAATATAACATATTAAATTCATTATTCTCTAAGCTTTTGTGCTTTCACTTCTCAAATATCTATAGATATTTTTATTTATAAGATATCAATCAACTTTTTTTCTATTTTTTTATATACAACCCATCTTTTGTAATTGTTCTGTACCACATATCTGCCATATCCAGTTCTCTTTTTTATAATTTCCTTAACCAAAACAATGTTTTTTTTTCCCTTCAGCATTTCTATATTTCTGGTTTTATCTTGTCAATTTTTTTATTTTCTTTTAAATCCACATCTTTAAAGCCATCAATTTTTTTATCTTCTCGTGTTTTTTAATTGTTCATACTTTTGCTTAATATAAAATTATACTTTGTACACTTTGTTTAGATCTAATTTTAATGGCTGAGTGAATAATAGTTTCACTCTTATAAATAAAGCAAAAAATAGGCAATATACCTGTTTTATCTTTTTCCATATTTATCATTTTTATAAAACATCCAATTAATATCTTCTCACAATAAAATGATTTTAAATGAATTAATTTATGATTTTAATTATTAGTACCATTTAATGACAACACTGTTAAATAATAATTACAATAAAATGTTCTAGGTAATATTTCAAATATTTGAGGCTAAGATGACCTGTAGATTTCTTCTTCAATTGATTTTACTATCTGTTATTTATTATTTTTAATTGCTGATGCAGAAAAGCTTAATTTGCATAATTGAATACAGAAGTAGAAAATGTCAGCAATATGATTAAAATAAATTTATATTAATTTAGAATCTATCAATTTCTACTTATCTTTAAATCTTAAATTCCAATTGTAAAAAGTGTGCTGTGGTATTGCTTATCACTTAATTTTATTGCACTATCTGAAGTGTTATCATAGTATTGTAGTGGCTATTGGTACTTTAGCTAAAGTTCTAAAAGGAAGAGACTCTTAGTGTTGCTTTATACATTATTTGCAGTGGTGTATTTTATTTTATGTTTAAAATATAAAATAGTTAAATAAATTATGCTATTATTATTGACATAAAATACAATACAGATTTATGTGCTTACTATATTTTTTTTTATTGTGTGTTGATTTTAAATGCAAATATAAGTTTTGAATTATTTGGTAAATATCTAGATTATCTGACATTTTGTTTATGTATTCACCCTTCTAACTTTAGAAATTGACTTTATTTTTGCTTATAATTTCTTATAAGATTCATTACATTAAAAAAATACCAATATTTCTGAAATAACCAACTTCTCTATATTTAAGATAGTTTGTGGTGATTGGTAATGTGGAAATAAAATAAAGACCAATTTCTCTTGGAAATCTTTGAAAATAAATGCAGTAATGAAAATAAATTTAGATAAGAAAATTAATTTTGTCCATAAATGGAGTAAAAATATTCCAGATGAAGTTTATCTTCAGGATTGTGATACTAAATGTTTTGAATAATCATTATATTTTACTGAAATCAACCAAATAGGTTTGATTATTGTCTTTAAATCTTTCTATGTTGTGAATTCTGGAATGCATAACACTTGGTTTTAGTAAAAAAAAGAACTAGGAATCTGGAAGATCAGTGAATTATAGATTTATGTTTGCAATTGTTGAAATGAAAACAACTGTTAAAGGGTAATATTGTTATATAATGACAATTAGAAAAGGGCCAGCTATTTAGCCATGAATTTAAAATATGTATGATGAAAACCTGTATTCTCCATTTTAAAGTTATTTTGTATTGAATTTTATGATTTTGCTTAATTATTAAAGTTTTCAGCTGATTTACTTTGATTTTGTTTTGTTTTATATATTAATATGGCTTCATTTTTTATGTTGATGTTTTCAGATTTCTATTTTTTGAGATTGTGTGAAAAGTTATATATATTTTTTCTTCTTTATAAGTAAAACTTTTTGAGGAAGTAAAAAAAGGTAACCGTTGACTTAGAACTATAGGAGTAAAAAATATTTCACCAGAAATGAAATTTGCATTACACTTTTATTATTATAGTTAATTCATTGATATTCATTTGATCAATCCAGATCAAGTTGAAAACATAATGTTTTAACTAATATTGATTATTATTGGATAGTTAAATATGTTAGTTGATGAGCTTATTATTTGAAAAATAGTCCTAAGCCTGTATGTAAATTGAATGTTTTGAAGTTGATTCCTATGATATGATAATGATACATGGATGCTTTGACACTATTATAGAAGTACCTTGTCTTGAGAAAGTTAATATTATGAAAGTTTATCTATAAGAAGTAATCTGTTTAGGTTTAAAAAAGGCTAATAGATAAATAAAGGTCATGTAGATCTATTATAATTGTAATTAATTTAAACACTAATTTAATAGTCAAGTTCCTATTTGTATTTATTTATCTATGCTTGTTTGATTTGAAGATGATACATGCATAACAAAGTTTACTTAATTTCTTTTAAAATGAGTATAGGTTTCATTCATCATAGTTTTTGATCTTATAACATTTCAACATAGGCTCAATGCTAATGACAAAAGTCTTATTCCAAGTCATAAGATGCAAGAGGTGAGTAATATTATATGAAAATATTATCATAGATAGTTACTATTTTGCATTATACATAATGATAAATACTTATGATTTTATGAAAATTATTGCTTTTTGGATAAACTTCTCTGCAATTAGAATGAATAAAATACATTTACTTCAGGCTGTTATGTCCATTATTTCCTATTAATCAAGAATTAAGTTACACAGGATTCCACTGAGGAAAAAAAATAACTTTGAAGAAATTTGAATGAGTGTATTGGAGAATGTCAAGGTCACACTAGTGTCATGCTAAGATTATATTTGCTTTTGGTGAGTGTTTATTGAGAAAGCAATGTTTACTTCATCAACTTACAAAAATTTAAAATGTCTCAGATAAAAAGGAATAATGGCAAGTTGGTTTTAGAGTGGTATCCAAACTTCACCAGTTGATGCAAATAGTCAAACTTATTACATCTCAAACAATTTCTTTCAGTGGAATTTGAGAAATTGTGATTTAAGATATTGTATCCTAAAGTAAATTGGCTTTTTGTGAAAAATGATTATGTTGGATTTTTGTATTTGAAATATATGAGATAAAATCTCAATTCCCTTTTAAGCAGCTTAGCATGGAAAGAATGATGGACTCTAGAAGGTCTTTTACATCTGATTTTGAATGCCACATGACCCCTTAAATAACTAGGCATTTAATTAGTTAATAATGTTATGTGACTAGGGTCATATTAAATGTAATATGTAGAGACGTTTTTTCTATGCTTATAATTTCATAGCTATGTTTCTCTGAAATGTTTCCATTAAAAGTGAAAATAATACTGAGCACTCTATAATAAGCTATATTGTAAAAATTCTATGACCCTGTGTCTAAAATGAGTGCTACATGAAATAAGTTGAAATGCAAATAGAATTTGGATGCTGTGGAGTTTATTTTGTAAAGTAAGACATAAGAAAAATTTTAAATAGATCATCATATGGCAAAAACATCTTAAACAGTTCTCAGCTGCCTGTAAATTTCAATATATGAGAATAATAAATGAATATTTGAATTAACTATAGGTCATCTACCCAGAAAAAAATTATAAACTTGATTGGAGACTGAAATCTTTTTTATTTGATCTAGATTTGAATCCAGATTGTGATGTCATTATCTTTATATATATATATATATTGTGATGTCATTATCTTTATATATATATATATATATAGTGCCCTTTTCTATAGGTCAGTAATAGTTTATAACAGTCAATTACTAAAAAATTTTAAATTTTAGAATATGTTCTTTTAATACATTAATTATATTAAGTCAATTATATCTTTAAAGTACAATTTGAAGCTAAAGAGAATATGTAGTATATAAAATCATTTAAAAATAGTTTATGTAAAGCTTAAAATATTGTTTCATATGGTTGTAAAAGCTGGCCATATTAAATAACACAGCTATAAATAATTAAAAGTATATTTAAAAATTCGATTTTAATAGTTTAAAACGTATAATTTAATAAATGCTATGTTTAAATTTGTAATCATATTTAAATAGTCAAAATTAATATAGTATATTTTTAAAATAAACTTTATGATGGTGAAAATTGTATTTAATTCTATATTTTCTAAATTATTCTTCCAAATTTTTTATAATTATTTTATATAATATAATAAGTGTAGCAATTTTATAAATCTAGGCAGAGAAATAGATTAAAAATCGTCTGTCAAAGTTATTAATCATGTGACTTGTATATTACATACGTTCACACACACACTTGTGTGAAATAATAACAAAGTTTAAAATATTTTAAAAGTTATATTATAGAATTGGATAGAATTATTGCCTATCATAAAAGTAAATAGTATTAAACATTAAGTTAACTATCGTATAACATGTTTAAATAATGTAATAAAGACGAATACATTCATAATATAAAAATTAAATATTTTATTTAAATAAAAATAGATAAATTGAATATTAAGAAATGGAATAAGTTATTAAATGTTATTTTAATAGTTATTTTAAAAGATTAAATAATTTAAATAAAATAATAATTGAATTGAAAGTGGTATTTTAAATAATATTTTAAGTTCATTACGTCATAATTTCTAATTTTGAAATTCAATTTTACTATAAACTAAAAATATGTAAATTTGTTCTCAAGCTAAAGTAAGAATTAACCAATAGGAATAGGTATTCTTACAGACTATAAATATAAATTGCACGGGGGTATAAGGGGAGATTAATAATGTATTGAAACAAGAGAAAGGTAAATTGTAGCTATCAAAGAGATAGTATTTAAAATTATTATTTTAGTCAATTTTAGCACTCTCTCATAATTTATTTGCAAAAAATAATTAATATTTTAAAAGTAACTTGCAAAAAAAGAGAGTGTAAACTAAAAAATATTTTAATAATTTCGTTTAACATGCTTTGTTAAATTTTTAAAGTTCCTTTATCAGTCATATTTTATCTAAAAATTTAACCTAAACTTCGCAATAAAAAATGGATATACTATGAAATAAAATGGATATAAATTGTAATACTGTAAAAATATTTGAAATATTTATTGATACAGCTTTATTAATATTTAACTGAAGAACTGTTCTGGTACATAAAAAACCACAGCTCGGACATTATACGGAGTCTAAAAAATGTATTGAAACGTATTATGTATAAGCTTATTCAAGATTTATTTTTAAATGGTAATAAGATAATTATATATTGCATGAATTATTTTATATAATATGATATTCAAAGGAGTAAAATGTTATATCCTTTCTAAAGATAACATTTTTTAAAAAATATTTTCGAGTGCAAAATTTAAGAAAGAACCCAGGAGATTATGTTATAGAAGCATTTTTGATATTAAAATATCCATTCTTAGAATTATTTAAAATGTATTTGGAAAAGATTTGTTCAAAAGTACTTGAAGTTTTTTATTATTAAAAGAGATTTATAAAAAATACCAAATGAAAGTTTAAATGTATCAAGAAGGAAACATATATAAAAAAGTGAACACATAGTTGAATAAAAGATGGATCCATGGAAATACAAATAGTACTTAAAAGTTTATCGAATATTTTTTCAAAGTTAAATTAGATGGATTGATGCATCGGATATGCAGAGAATATTGGTAGAGAAGATTAAGAAGCTTCGTGGGAATAATTCTTTAATATTATGATTTAATAATTATCGTCCTAAATACTAAAACCAAGGATTATTTTTATAAATTTTACTAAATGGATTAATAATTATTTTTATTTTAAACTTTAATGCGTTTGGAGGAGAACATTTTTTGGAAAACTCTAGAGAAAATAATAAACATTTTGGACTTATCAGAAACTATCGTTAAGATAGGTTTGATTTTTTTTATTTTGTTAACCTAGTTTAAATATAAATTTTTATATAAGATTAGGAAAAACATAAAAACATTAATTTATTAATATTAAAATTTTATAATATAACAATCTAATAATTTAGCTAAAAATATTTTAATATAAAGTGTATGGGTGTGAATTTTTTTTTTATATCTGCAAATGCTCAAGTGGATAAAGAAAAGCCTACTGAACACGATGACTAGATAAAGGTTATTGGTAATAATAATAACTATTGATAATTTATAATGTATATTTTTTTTTGTTTTCTTTAGATCATCCATAAATTGGAAGAATGAAGTGTAAAAGTTTTTTACTTATATGTACCGCATTTCATACAACATTTTAAAAACCATTATGAGATAGGATTGATTTGAAAATATGCATACGACAATTTTTTTTTATTTTTTTTTTATTAGTGATATAATCCAACATAACAAATAATTATGTGATTCTTTTAAAATTTTCATGTTATGGGATATTCAAATATTGTCTAAGTAGATCGTATATGATTAAACATACAGAGCAATGAAGTAAGCAACTTTTCTTATGGAATCGTAAGATTGTTTAACTATTAATGAATTTTATTTATTGTTTTGTAAATGCAGATAGTTATTTATTGATGTAAGATGTGGAAAATCTTGAGAAATAATGTTGAGATAGTGGCTTGGAAGTACTTAGTAAACAGGAAACCAAGATGATGTTTTAAGAAATAGGATGTTATAAGGAATGGAAATATTTAGTCTTTATGTGAATATCAGCATAGTTAACAAAGCCCTATGACTGATACACATTTTATTTGGACAGTGTTTATAATTCTTTAAATATTTGATGTTCTAATAAAGCTGAAGAAATAGCTTTAACATTGTCCCTGTATTAGAGGATATTAGGCAGGTAAATGTCATACCTCTTCGCACTGTGCCATGATTTTGAGATATGTTAAGAGTAATACTCTAGCTTTCTTCCTTAATCCTATGCATCTGTTTTCGCTATCTTTATTTCATGTAACTGCATCGTTTAGTAAGATATGTTTAAGAGAAATGATAAATAATTTAGAACTTAGGTTATGCTATCGTTTTGTATAAGATTGGTTTATTTGCTTATAAGGAATAGGACGTTATAACTTAAAATTGAAGATCCAAAGTATCCTAAGGAAAGAAAAGAATCATAGAATATATTTTGAATTTTATTTCGGAAATGAAATATAAATTTTTTAAAATAGGGTATCTAAACAAAGATATTTTCTTTAAAGTGATAATAATATTAAATGCTTTAGTATTATTTTTTTTTAAGAGAAAAATAAGTATTGCATATTTTTAAAATACAATAGTACAAAGTAAATTATGTAAATAATATGCATAGTATATTTTTTGTTTATTGATTAACAGAAATATATTGATGATTACACTTATATCATACTAAAGTAAGGCTTAAATAAGAATATATTATGATTAGTAAACATTGTGTGATAAATATTAAAATCTAGTACTAAATTTTGGATAATATTTTGTGTAACATCTTTAACTTTGCAAGATGAAATTTTTTTTAATATTTTGAGAAATCCATACTCATTATAAAATTTTGTTTTCTATAGAATGTTTACTAAGTGTGAATTTTTTAAAATAAGATAGTTTAATAATATTAAGGATAAAATGCTGTTGCTAATAAAGTAGATAAATATATTTGTAATAAGTTAACCATAATGAGAAACCAAATAGTAACATTTTTTTTTAAAATTTGTCCTAAATCTAAATAAAGATATAATTGAAATATAAATTATTTTTTTATAACCCGGTAGATCAAACTGTAAAGTAAAAAAGTTAAGAATATCCACTGTAAATAGTGTAAATAAATTGTTTATTTATTTGTTGTTAGTAATAAACTTTGTTAAATTTTGTTATTTCAAAAATTTTGTGTCCGAATTATTTATTTCTCCACATCACTGCATGAAGACACGATATATGCATAATAATCGAAACAAATATATAATTTTGCACAAAAGATAAATAGAGAATTATTTTAAGAATTTTAAATATTTTATTGGTATTTATTATAATTAAATAATCATAATCTTACATTATTTTATTGGTCATAAATCAGTTATCACAATATTATATTAAATTATATGCTATCAGTTGCCACACATATTTTGTTTATCAGATTATCAAATGCTACCACATATTTATTTATTATATTCATGAAGATAAAAGATTATATAAAATTATTTCATTATTTTATTATGGTAATAAAATTATAGTAAAAAGAAAAGATATCTAGTAGTAATTAAACAATGAAGAATATTATTATTATTATTTATTATTATTAGTTTAAGTGTAGTAGATTATGACATAAAATCCCTTCTCATATTTTACTATCGTATTTTAAATTAACTTAGAATAAACTTTATGAACCTGAGATTGTTTTATTGAGCTAGATTATTATTAAGTAGAAGATTAAGATTTAATTATTAGTTTAATCTTAGTGAGTAGAAGTTATTAAAGTCGTAAGAATACTATGAGTTTGTTATTTGAAATAGTAATAAAGGGGGGATAGTGTTCTTATGCCATTGAGGTAGTATCCTGTGGGATATTGGCTCAATGTAATCTATCTTGTCACCTGTATTTTCACTTCAAGTCTCATGAAAATATTAAATATTTTTACTTAATTTATTTTTATAAACTGAACCTTATTCGTATTTTAAATTTGAGCTAGTGAAATATTTTAATTTTAATGCTGAATATTTTAGTTATTAATTATTAACTGAGATAGAACCCATTTTATTTTATATCATATTTTATCTGGAAGTGGAGCTACACATAGACAAGGTTAGAATATATATATATAGTAACATAAATAAAAATAGAGGAAATTATTAAAATCTGTTTATAGTCTGTGCCATTTGTAACAGTAAGAAAAATTTGTAACAGCATACAAATTAATATAATGATTAAAAAGGCTGCTATTTTGTAACCGATTATAAATATATAAATGAGTGATAAAATGATAGTTGCTATAATTTAAAAACTAAACACTAAACAGAATATTTTCCAGCGGTTCCTCAATTTGTAACCGAATAAAATTAAATGGGAAATGAATTTACTATGTTAGCTAATATACAATTTGTAATTAAATAAAGATGACGCTAACATATAAATAATAAACATATACATATCATGCTTTATTTGGGTGTCTATTTGTAATTAATTAAATATAACATTATAGCCCGTTTGCAACTATTCTAAACATTAATTCTGTCACGCTAATAATGAAATAAATAAATTATCTCATTTCTCTACACATAAAATAACAAAATGAAAATTAAAACTATCATCATTAAGGATTTAAAATATTTCGATATTGGGGAGTCATTTTGACCAATAAAATATACTAGTCATTGTCATCAGATAAATTAATATTAGATATAGCAACTGAATATAAATACTGTGAAATCCTTGGAGTGCCTTCTGCTTATCTCCAACAATAGGTTCTTTTAACCAAGAATCCTTCTCATTACTCTTTCCATGTATATACGACCATTCATGGTCACACGCACACACTGGTGCTATTTATAACAACGTATAAAAATATCATATAAAGTTAATATTATTAAGTTGAAAAGGGATTAAATCACTCTTTATTCAGTTTAGCTAAGTTCATGTGTTTTCTCATGAGCGCCACTAGATTGTTCTAAATTTAGATAAACATTATCTGTCCAGAGTGTACCGAGTTCAAACTCATTCTGTACATTTTTACTACACATGGTTTAGATGACTAATGAACAAAAAAATGACATTCTTATATTTTACTCATGTCAATAAAATCATAAGATCCTAATATCACAAAATTTATATATCAAAGACTCTTATAGACATTACTAGCTCAGTTTATGAATATTGATGAACAGACAAGTATAATCTTATTAATGGCTTCCAAACAAGCATCGTGAAGACCATTACTGATATGGATGGCCATTTAAACTAGTTAAAGATGATGATGATGATGATGATACCAGCCTTGAGCTTAATAATGAACTCATAACAATTAATCTATCTTTACAAGCATATAGGCATTTATTGAAATCATCTTATTTTAAACTGAGATTTAAATATAACACTCACTAGCATTTATATACGTTTATAGTTATTTATTCCAAGTACTTTTATAGTTAAAACTAGGATTCAATGATATCAGTGATGATGACTGATCATCACACATCTCTATGCATGATACTCAACTTTCTATAAACCCCTTTTTACTAAACATATTAACTATGTTAAATATTGGACTCAATGATTATAATTTATTCAATGATGATGGTAATCATAACTCATGTACAGTACTATGTTTAAACGGTGTTTTAATCAATAATATGATATCCATCTTTGATGAGGATGATCAAAGCTCATGGACCCCACATAATTTTAGCTTTCTATTATTAACCTATAACTATTAAAACTTGGTTAGACATCAAGCATAATCCTTAAATACTTAAATGTAAATCAATAATCTAGCTTACTTAACATTTTGTGAGTGCTTGCTTAATCTTTGCGAGTGCTGATGATTCTTAATATCTATGAGTGATGATGATGATGATCATTTAAAACAATAGAACCAAGACAAGAAAAATACAACAATATTTTTAATAACATCTTGGAAACCAATTAAGATATATAATTATATTTTATTAATACTATTCCTTTTTCTTTTCTTTTCTTTTAAAATCAAATTAATAACTGTACCATTGACTCTATTATTATATTAATTAAATGTAGAATTAATACAAAATTTTATATACGCATACACAAATAAATTTAATATACAAGTTTATCATTTTTTGATATTTTAAAATAAGCTGGCTTAAATTGATATTAGAAAAAAATATTCTATAAATGCTTACTTAAGACTTTCCCTATTTATTACATATCACAAAAATAAATTTCATATGTAATGTGTGTGCTTTCCACTTTCATTCTGATGTTAAGCCTTGCTCTTCAATTTCCTATATTTAAACTAATGATGCATGACCTATTCTTTTGACGAGTTTGTTTAAGCAGTTATACATGCACACATTCTGTAATATGTTAACACATAAGTTTAAAATGTATACCCCTATATGATGGATTCCTACATAAATCATATATACAAATATTATTGTAACCCTGAGTAACAAAATAAATGATATCCAGTCTAATATGCAAAAAATAAATAAATAAATAAAAACATTATAAAGCATATTCAGCTGGGTTGCTTATTATCACAATCAAGAAAGAACAATTAAAAAAAAAACATTTTAGTATTACAATATATAATAATAATAATAATAATAATAATAATAATAATAATAATAATAATAATAATAATAATAATAATAATAATAATAATAATAATAATAATAATAATAATAATAATAATAATAATAATAATAATAGGCGCATGCGCATGTATGCCTAAGTCATCAAGAACGAAGGTCTTATTAATAATCTTTTTTTTCCCATATTCTAATCGTTTTCACACTTAAAAACTGTGATATATATCTGTGATAGATAAAGAAGCAAACGACGTAAATTGCACTCAAACAAACGGCGATAAAATGAAAACTGCGACTATCGCAAAAACATACGCAAACGTAACAAAAATAAACCAGCAGCTTCACAGCATCGAAAAAAGTCCAGCATTAACACAGACAGCAAGATTTAGGAAGGTAAATCAAGCCGACATAAATAATTTAAACCTCGTGGAAAACAATAATGAAGAGCCCTCCCCAACGATATGGAATCAAGATGAACTGCAAGAAATAAACGTTAATTTCAACAGCACCATCCCAAAAAAATTATTCGCAACTTTCCAAAAATTTTTTTCACCGAGATCATTAGTGTTAGCTGTCACTGATAGGAATTTAACACTCTATAAATTCCCCAGAGAGCTTCTTTACGAGGAGCTGACAGCAACAGCATTGTGGGATACAGTCTCTAGTATTGGAGAGCATCCAAACTCGCGATACGTTGCAATTCAGTTTTTCGATGAACATCAGCGTGCAAGATTTCAAACTAAAGTAAAAACTTTAGGAAGCTACGCGCTAATAATAGTCGATCAAAGCTTGCAAAACTATTGTAACGGAATAATTAAAAACACTTACTTCGGATATACCATTCAGGATTTTCAAAAATTAATACAGTCATTTGGCAAAGCTATTTATATAAAACAAATCTACTTATCCGACACCCCCATACCGGTTTTCAGCAACAACTTTCAGTTCAAAATAAAGCTGAATGACAATGTAAACCCGGAGGATATTCCAACACAAATAATTGACCAGAATGCAATACTGACTATTCACATAAAAGGATTAAGGCCGAGATGTTTTGCGTGCGGTGAAACCGGACACTTAGCAATCGATTGCAACACCAAAATCAACCAGAAAAACCAACCGAGCTCTGAAGATCAACCAACAGAAGCTCACCAACCGGAATCAAACAGTACAAAACAGATAACGAAAACAACTAATAAACAAGAAAAAATTAATAAAAAAACCACAGATCAACAGCAATTGAATAATAAAAAAACTGCACACACGTTGCCAGCACCTGAAATTCTGGATTTATCAACAAAATCAACCAATAGAATTCAAACCCCTACTGATAAAAAAACAGAAAGTCAACAACCTCAAGACGCTCCAATGGAAAAAATAGCGCACAATCTAAGTCAGCCTACCAAAAATACTGACGAAAAAGAGATAATAAAAGAACAAATAAACTCACACAGTAATAGTGATCAAGAAAAAATATATATAACACACCAAACACCCAATATTAAAAATAATACAACAATGGAAATTATGGAAGCTATCACCCCAAATATGCCTCAAATCACCAAAGCTGACACAGAACAAAGAAGAAGACCAGGCCGCCCACCAAAGAAAAATAGAGGGCCCAAAAAAATCAAAACAGAATCCAACCTTAGCCTTTCTGATCACAACAATACAACTACAGTGGAAACAGATGAAGATCTGGAAATGGAATATGAGAATGAATGGGAAGAAACACCAGATCAACCCTAATATTTAAATCTCAACCAAAAAACATATAATGAAAATAAAAATTGCGGCAATCAATGTCAGGGGTTTGAACTCAACCTCAAAAATTAATAAGTTAAAACATTGGATCAAGGATATACAACCACACTTGCTTGGTATACTTGAGACAAAAATTTATGCTGGATCACAAACTGACCCAGCCAAACATTTAAATACAGAAGGTTTCTGTGCATGCTCCAGAGACTCTTCCTCTCCCTCAGCTGGAACTGGACTCATAATTGCTAGAAATTGCCCATTCACAACGTTCAAAATAATTCACATTGACATGAACTTATTAATTGCAACCTTCAACCAAAAAAGCATAACAATAAATCTGGTTTTTGTATATATGCCTTTACAGGATAAAAAAATAGATACCATAATTGCAAACATTAATTCAAGGTTAGCTACAACTTCAAACCCAACCATCTTAATTGGAGATTTTAATTTAAAATATCAGGAATTTACCCAACGTTGGCTTCACAGAATAAACATACCACTAATGAGTGGCCAAGGTTTTTTGCCAGATAATGCCATCTCTTTCCACAATAATCGCTTCTCTTCACTTATTGATCTGTGCTTTTATTCTCCAATGCTTCACCACCTTATTGAAATAAAACTAACTCCCTCAACTTTTTCCGATCACTCAGCTCAAATAGTCACAATTGACTGTGCCCAAATTCAAATATCACCCTTTCCACTTACAAGAACAATAAGAGTTTTACTCCCAGAAACAACCCCTGAATTTCTGTTCTCTGAGACCTACATAATGCTAAACAAAATCAAAGATATGACTTTGAACCCGGTCCAGAAATATCTAGCATTTATGGGAATGTTGTCCTTTAACATTAACCATATAACAAAAAAACAACCTCCACCATCAAGACTTTTGTCTCTGGCAGATCAGTTACACCAGAGAATAATCATGATTAACCCATCACACTGCACCCAGCAGTATATATTCAAGCTTACACATGCATACAATAAAGCATGTGAAGAACTCAAAAGCTATCTGAAGATAAAGAAAAGCAAGGTATGCCTAACCAGGCCACACACTTGGACAAGAGATTATATAAGATGGGCGCTGGGGAACCAACCAGATGTAAAAGTGCCAATGGCACTATATACAAATAGTGGAACATATGCAGGACACAATATGATTATGCCAATTTTTGAATATTTTAAAGAAAAATTACAAGAAAGACAACCATATAAAATACCACATAATCTGTTTGGCCCACCAGAGACAAAAACCCCATTCACAAAAGATCTCTTCACAACAAAACTAAATACTATTCGAAACGCTTGCCATCCAGGTAGTCCTGGAGTTCCATTGTTTGTATTAAAGCATCTAAGTAAATTCACAACAGAATATTTGTGTCAGTTAGCAAACCATCTAGCACAACAAATTCAACCCATGGAGGGTGTCTATCCAATAGCCATAGTACCCTATAATAAAAAGAAAGCAATTATTCCACCTATTACAGACCTCAGACCAATATCTATGGGACCTTTGCCAATCAAAATTCTGGAGAAAATTATTAAAGATGAAATTGAACCGTATATAATGCCACTTATCTCCGAAGCACAATATGCAAAGAAAAACTCTTCAACAACAGAAGCAGCTTTATTCTTCAAAGCAATTCTAGCAACAGTAAAACAGCGGAAAAAATACGGACCCGTTGTTGTGCAGCTTGACATAGAAGCTGCATTTGACTCAGTCAATATATACACACTTCTAAAAATGCTAAAAGACACAGAAATTCCTAGAACACATCTATATATAATTGCTAACCTGCTTCTGAACAGAGAGATCCATATAACTTTAAATGGAAGAAACTCACCATCTTTCACACCCACCAAATCTATATCCCAAGGATCCCCTCTTAGTTCACTATTGTTTATATTTTACATCAATCCCCTTATTAAAAGCATACAAAATGCATTTACTGGGATCGAGATACCAGACACAACACAGCGCACTACTTGCATCGCCTATATGGATGATGTTACCATATTCCTAACATCAAAAAAACAAATACCGCAACTCCAAAAGATATTACAAGAATATTCACAAAAATATGAATTATCATTTAATCCAGCAAAAACCACAGCCTGGTCTCTATACACTGGTAAACCCTGTACATCAATTTACAAATCAAAACCAAACTCTTTCCTTGGGTTCCCATTTCATATGGGAATTACAGGAATGAGATGTCATATCCAAAATAAACTTAAAGAAGAAGCCACAAAAATTATAAACTCCTTGTCCAAGGCATATCTTTCACTATATTCCAAAGTACAGTTAATTAACCAGCTTATCACAACCAAAATAACTTACTATGTACCGGTTATTTCATTCTCAAAGGGGTTCATTTCAAAAATTAAAACCATATATAATAAACTACTTTGGGCCAGAAAAACAGTAGCAATTTCCACAAAAAAACTTAGCCAACCTCTAATAAAAAATGGACTTGGCTTGCACAACATCAATGTTTTTCATATACAGAAGTTAACGAACTCAATAATCACAATACTTGCCAAATACCCAAATTAACCACTTGCTAGAAGTTACTCCAACAGATAGACCACCTCCAAAAGGTTCCTTTTTCACCAACATTATATACCAATGCAAAACCACAGACAAGATTCCAGAACAGTATTTGCATAAGTATTCATACTGGGATATTTATGGTTTAATAAACAGAGAAGCAGATACTAATGTTATACAACCTATGCTAGGAATTAACAACAAGAGACTACTCAAGGAATATAAAAAATGGGCTCTAGAGCCCAAATACTTTGATTTTATCATGAAAATCAATCTCATTGCCTTGCCAACAACCCACTTTCTTTATCATAAAAGAATGTATATATCTATTGACCCCTTCTGTGGACTCTGCCATCGAGCAGAAGAGACACTGGACCACTTTATTTATCAATGTGTAGCACTTAACCAAACACGACAGATGATATGTAACACCTACAGAAAACCGGGTACAATCATTAATCACATAATAGCTGCTTTTCAGGGAAGATCAATACCTAGCATTAGGGCAGCCACATTTGTTCTATATGCGTATTGGTGCACCCGATGTACTTTCTTAATTGGCAATAACACCAGACGACACCCAGCTACATTTAGCAACAAACTGCTACACATTCGAAATAGAGATAAAATAATAACCAACCCCCACTTATATGCAGCAACATGGTCATTGTTAAAACAACCATCAATGCTGTGAATGCTGCAAAGAAAAACTATCATACAACTAACATTCAAAGTGATATGCGGACAAAACTGAATAAGCTCCTCAAACTTTAGAACTCTGATTATTTTTGCTTGTTTAATTTTTATATTGTTATAGTCCATTAACCACAAAGTGTAACCACTAAATTCATTTATATGTGTTTACCCTAATATTATTCATTGTATGTTAAATTTCAAATTTTCTAGATGTAAACTTATGTAAACCATTGAGATCAATAAAGCCTTTATTGAAACGTAATAATAATAATAATAATAATAATAATAATAATAATAATAATAATAATAATAATAATAATAATAATAATAATAATAATAATAATAATAATAATAATAATAATAATAATAATAATAATAATAATAATAATAATAATAATAATAATAATAATAATAATAATAATAATAATAATAATAATAATAATAATAATAATAATAATAATAATAATAATAATAATAATAATAATAATAATAATAATAAAGTAGTAAAAAAAGAAAAAATATGACCAATTATAGTTCAACTAGACATTGAGGAGCTTTGATAGTGCCTATAGCCAAATTATTAGACGTGTGAAAAAAACAACAACACCTCCATCCCTACTATATATAATAGCCAATCTGCTACTCAGCCATGAAATTCACATCACACTGAATGGAAAAAAATCACCAGTCTTCAGACCGAGTCAATCCATCCCACAAGGATCCCCCCTAAGTGCCTTGCTCTTTACAATATATATAAATCCTCTATTAATAGAAATACAGAAAAAAATAAAAGGCATTCAAATTCCAAACACTGCTTTAAATATATCATGCATAGCCTATATGGACGATGTAACTGTTTTCCTCCCCTCTAAAAAGAACCTCCCTATATTACAAGAGATAATCAAGAATTATATCTCAAATTTTAATTTAAAAATCAACACAAATAAAACTGCTGCATGGTCAATATACACAGGCAAGCACTGTACAGAGATGTTTAATGGTAAACCATCTGCTTTCCTTGGTTTCCCATTCTACCTTGGAACCAATGGAATGAGGCAAAAAATTCAAAATAAATTAAAAAAAGATGCTGAAAAAATCACAGCCTCACTTGAAAAGTCATACCTGTCAATATATGCAAAGGTAGCACTATTTAATAAACTTATAACTACAAAAATTACATACTATACACCTATAATAAAATTTGCAAAAACATTCATATCTAAAATCTCATCAATCTGTAACAAACTAATATGGAAGAGAAAGACAGTGGCAATCTCTTTAAAAAATCTGAGCAGACCACCACATAGCAATGGACTTGGACTCCATACAATCAATGTTTTTTACACGCAGAAATCAGTAAATCTAATAACAGCAACCATAAAAAGATTTCCAGACCTGGAGTGTGTAATCAGTATAATACCCACAGACAGACCACCCCCTTCATATGGATATCTATCCACACTGATTGAAGAACTCAAGCCAATATACAACAAAATATCACTCAATAATGACAACAAGTATACATACTGGGACATTTATAATATACTATATCCAAACCAGACACCTAATCTACAACCATCAGTTCTTGGAATAGACAACAGGCAACTACTGCAACAATTCAGAAAATGGTCATTAGAACCAAAATTATTTGATTTTCTACTTAAGCTTAATCTCAATGCTCTACCCACAACCCATTTCCTTAGATTTCGTAGATTCTATACCAATATAGACCCCATGTGTGGGCTATGTCATAGAGAAGAAGAGACACAAGATCATTTTCTTCATTCCTGCAGTGCCCTAGAAACAATACGTCACACAATGTTTACCACATACAGAAAGGCTATCATTTCAATTGATGAAATAATAAATACATTTAAAAAAGGCAACAACCCTGCTATTCATGCAGCAACATACAGCCTTTATGCCTACTGGTGCACCAGATGCACTTTTGCACTTGCCAATAACCCTCGACGCCACCCAGCAACATATTCAATAAAACTAGAACTGTTAAGAAAAAGAGACAGCATTCTAGCTCAACCAGATATATTTGCAGCCACATGGTCACACTTGAAACAAAGATCCAGTCTATGAAATATAAAGGCCAATAAGATAGATGATGACATTTTGAACATCAGCATTTTTTCCAACTTTAAAAAAAAAAAATGCAAGCATAAACTGAACTAAATAGAAGACCAAATTTAAAAACAAGAAGGAAAAAAAAAAGTATGCCGAAAAGATAAAGACTTATATACTGAAAGTTGTAATTTGTTTTTCATTTGTAAAAAATCAATATATGACTCTGTAACTTTTTAGACTCAATAAAGTTTTGCTTTGAAACATAATAATAATAATAATAATAATAATAATAATAATAATAATAATAATAATAATAATAATAATAATAATAATAATAATAATAATAATAATAATAATAATAATAATAATAATAATAATAATAATAATAATAATAATAATAATAATAATAATAATAATAATAATAATAATAATAATAATAATAATAATAATATTAAAAAAAAAAAATAAAAAATCAAAATAATGAAAAAAAAACTATGTTTAATGAATTTAAACTGTGTGCATTGTCATGTATTACTAAGAATAACATAATCAATGAATAAACTCTTAATGTTTTCTGTAACAAAAAAAAATGCTTTGACTCTATAAATTAAGGTTTGCTTTTATTAAGTAAGAATAAAAGATTTGTTAATGAAAGTTCATAGTTACCCGATTATTTTCACTTCTTATAAATGTCTCAGCTTTGAATTTTCAGACTGCTTGCCTATTTATATTTTTAACAGGTTGATTTGCTTATTTCTACCATTTAAAAAAAAGTTCTTGTTAATATCTTTTAATAACTATGAATTGGTTGACTTGCTTGTTTCCACAATTTTAAAATTATTTATTGCTGATACTTTTGATAACGATAAGTTGGTTAACTGGCTTGTTTCCAATTTTTTTTTAAAAAAATCATTGTAGACACTTTAGATGACTGTGAGAAAAACTTTAACAAAAATTGAGTTATAGCTTAATCAAACTTGGCTATATATGGCTTTTATTCATCTTTTCTTTCTTCTCTTGTCCAAGACGATGATCAGATGACATCTTTGGCTGTTTTTAAATTTGTCCATTCTTTTGATTACTATGGACTAGAATATGAGTCCACAGTAGAATAGTAATTTAATCCATGGATGACAGGTTTTAAGGAACAAGAATTGTGATTTAACACAGCACCCTCATGATTTCAGAAACAGCCAAAATAAAGATAAGTACCATTTTTATAGAATCTTAATAATTTCCTCAAAGAAATTCAATTCTGTTCCATTTCTCTATATTAATCTGGCTGTGAGATGCTTTATATATATATATATATATATATATATATATATATATATATATATATATATATATATATATATGCACATCTTCTTCAATATCTACTTTAAAATAAGAGACATTTTTCTCCTTCCTCAATTTCTTTTAAAGAGAGAAAAAAATCAATAGCTCATACTCCTCAAAAAAAATGAAAACTGTTCAGTTCCTTTGGTTTACACGAACTTAATGACTACATCTCTTCTTTTTCCTTTAACAATAATGAAAAACTGATCTTTCTAATATTATTTCATTCATTTATATTGTGAATTTTTTAATCAAATAGGACCACCTGCAAATCTGTTATCTTGAGATAAGAAAAATCAGAGTTGACAAGCTGATGTTCCATCACGATTTCACAAGAAAATTAATAATCACGTTTTATTTCATCAAAGCACTTTTTCTGAGACAATCTAAAATAATCTAAGATACAGATAATACAAATAATAAAGCCTGCAATTCATAGTCATTAGAAATAGGTGTAAAAATGTTTTGTGTTTATACATTTGTACTCACACATGTATATTTCATTTACTAATCTTGATCGCTTTCTTTTACACTTTTTTTTCAATCTGTTTTATTTTAACAAACACATTATTTAATAAAAATATAATAAATCCATATATTAAATATTGCTTCTCATTTACATTCTCTCTCTACAACTGCTTATTAATTAACTATTTATAAATTATATAATAATAAATGCACACATAAATCTATATATAAAATAATTTTTTTTCTAATTAAAGAATATATGTGTGTGAAATAAGAACATATATATACATTTGCCTCACTCCCAAACAATAAAAATTTTAATGTAAAGAATTGCTTATGTCAGGAGTGCCATTGGCTTCAGGCTACCTACATTATATGTGCCTTTTACTCCCTCTGACAATTCCAGTACAAAGGCATTTTTCCCTTTTCTTTTCTTGATATGGAATGACCCTTCATATATGTTGTAAAATTTTTTGATTTTATGTTTCTGTGGGTCACTAACATAAGGGGTTCTTACAAGAACATGATCAACTACATTGAATTGAGTGGGTTTTTTTGGACCTCTAGCAGTCTGTTTTTAGCCATCCCTTCCATATTGTTTCTTGCTCTTTTTAGCATTATCTCTCTACTTATTTCTTCCTCCTGTATGGTTGGCAAGGAAGTCTTTATAAAATTTGCTTCATGCTTTCCATAATGTAGATGAGTTGGGGCAAATTTTGTGGATTCATTTTGGGTGATATTAATATACCCAACCACTTTGCCTAAGTTTTTAACCCAATTCTTATGATGGCCCTCCAAGTAAACCCTTAACAATCTACCAAACTCCCTCATGTCTCTTTCACAGGGGTTAGATAGTGGGTTATGAATGGAACTTAGGACATGTTTAATCCCTTGGTGTTGTAACCAGTTGTTCCACTCCTTGGAGAGAAAAGAGGTAGCATGGTCTGTTAGAATAGTTCTTGGTTTTTCCACTAAGGTAAAGTGTGAACTTTCTAAATTTCTAATTGCCCCTCATGCATTGGCTTTGTAGACAGGATACACAGAAACAAATTTCGAGAAGACATCATAAGTAACCAAGATATACCTAAATCTCCTATACGGTGGCAATTGCCCATAAAAATCTATAGCCAATAGATCATTTGGTTGTTTGGGAATAATGGGATGCAAGATCCCCACATATGAGCGACTAGTATACTTGGATTTTAAACAAATTGTACAATACTTAAGACATTGTAGTATTGAGGCATACATACTGGGCCAGTAGAATAGTCTCCTAATGACATATTCCACTTTTCTAGGTCCATAATGCCCATACAAACAGTGAACATAGTGCAATAAATCCTGTTTTATACAATATCTGAGGATCGATTCATTGGCTATCATTCTATTGACTGCATCACTTAATGTTTTTAGACATATAGGCCATTATTGGCTGTAATTTAGGATCTTGGCTTTGTAACTGGGGTAACTGACTCAACGCTTTTTCCACAGAATCATCAACAATAAGGGTTATTGCTGCTATATATGCCTGGTCTAAATTTATATGTTGTGGTTGGATTCTCACAGGATTCCTACTGAGAATATCTGCAGCCACATTTTCTTTCCCTTTACAATATTGAATTTGGTAGTTGAATTGTTGTAGGAATAGACTCCACCATATCAGCCTTTTGTTGTTCAGATAGCTCCTATTGAGGAACTCTAGGCTCTTGTGATCTGTTATTATGACAATGTGGGATCCCACCAGGTACTGCTTAAGTTTTTGAAAGGCCCAAACCACTGCCAATGCTTCTTTTTCAGTTGTAGTATAATGTAATTCAGACCCTCTCAGAAGATGTCTAAGAAAGCAAAGTACCTGTTGTCTGTGATTTTTATCTAATTGGAATAAGATTACCCCCAGCCTATATCCACTGCTATCTATCTGTATATAAAAGGTATTTTCAATGTTGGGATATCCTAATATGATTTGTTTAAGGAATTTAGTTTTGATGAGGTTCATTTCTGTGGAATGGTGCTCTATTCATTTCCATCTAGTATCCTTTCTAAATAATTGGGATACATAAATGGTGTCAAAATAATTGGGATAGATAAATGGTGTCATAGGCAAAATTTTTATAAAAGTGATGGTAAAAATTGCAGACACCAAAGAAGGATTTCAGCTGCTTTTTATTTTCTGGCTGTGGAAAGTTCCAGATTGCACTTATTTTATCAGGATTTAGTTTCATGGCCATCCACTTAAATAATGGTCTCCACTATGTTTATTTGGAAGCCATTAATGAGAATATTTTTTACATCTGTTCATCAATATATGTAAACTGAGCTAGTAATGTCTATAAGAGTCTTTGATATATAAATTTTGTGATATTGAGATCTTATAATTTTATTGACAAGATAAAATTTAAGAATGTCATTTTTTTTGTTCATTAGTCATCCAAGTCATGTGTAGTAATAATGTACCAAATGAGTTTGAACTCAGTACACTAGGGACAGATAATATTTATCTAGATCTAGATCAATCTAGTGGGGCTCATGGGAAAACACATGTACTTAGCTAAACTGAATAAAAGTGATCCAGCCCCCTTTCCAACTTAATAATATTAACTTTATATGATATTTTTTATACATTGTTATAAATAATGCCAGCGTGTGTGTATGTCCATGAATGGTCTTATATATTTGGAAAGAAGAATAGGAAGGATTCTTTGTTATAAAAACCTATTATTGGAGATAAGCATAATGCACTCCAAGGATTTCACAGTAATTTTATTCAGTTGCTATATCTAATATTATTTATTTGATGACAATGGATAATATATTTTATTGATTAAGTGACTCCCCAATATCCAAATATTTTAAATCTTTAATGTTGATAGTTTTAATTTTCATTTTGTTATTTTATGTGTTGAGAAATGAGATAATTTATTTATTTCATTATTAGCATGACAGAATTAATGTTTAGGATAGTTAAAAACAGGCTATAATGTTATATTTAATTAGTTAAAAAATAGACACCCAAATAGAGCATGATATGCATATGTTCTTATTTATATGTTAGCGTCATCCTTATTTAATTATAAATTGTATTTTAGCTAACACAGTAAATTCATTTCTCATTTAATTTTACTCAGTTACAAATGATGAACCACTGGAGCATATCATATATCCTGTTTAGTGTTTAGTTATTGAATTATAGCAACTATCATTTTATCACTCATCTATATATTTATAGTTGGTTACATAATATCAGCCTTTTTCATCAATACATTATTTTGTATGCTGTTACAAATTTTTCTTACTGTTATAAATGACACAGATTATAAACATATTTTAATAATTAATAATGTCTTCTATTTTTATTTATGTTACAATATATATAGTTCGCAAAAACAAACTTAAATTGTTAATATCTAGGTGGTTTCTAAATGTATTTTGCAAGATAAGACTTAAATAAATGATATAATTTATAACCTGTTGTGGAGGTAATCTCTGTAGATAATAAATGGATTTCACTTTTAATCCTGATTTAAGATATTATTATAGACCAAGAATGCTATTTATATAATTTTACAGAACTCAAAGTAAGCATTTGTCTGAAGGTTTGTAATGATGGTATATTATAAGATGTGATATGTTGGACTATTTCCATCATTTATGAGTGAATGTCGAATGTACAGAAAATTTTAAACTTTATTTAAACTTTTCAAATACAAACAATTTGTTAGTAATAACACACAAATAGACAATACAGGTTAGTAATTACACAACATTTTGAGTAGTATTATTCTCCACTCTTCTTCAGGTGTTGCTGGCCTATATGCACAGTGACAATATTCGCTTAGAAGTTGAACTCGCACCTTTAGATTCTTGAATATTGAATTTAAGGCAAACGCTCTACCAACTGAGCTATTCTGTCAAAGGCAACATATAGTAGAAATTTGATATATTTATATATGAGGGTTGGTTCAAATCCTCCTGAGTCCTTCAATTTTTTTTTTAACAAGTCTAATTATTTTTATTTTTACTTTTTCCTAAGAGCAAGATTAATTAGAGGCTTCCATACATTGTGTATTGCCACACTGGGTTGACTTATAGGATTATTTACCATTGTCATATGAGCAGCTTCCTTGAATTTTCTTCTATGCATTTTTTCCTCTTTATCCAATATCTTTGTATTTTCCCACTTAAGCATATGGTCATTAGTACATACATGATCTGCTATGGTAGACACATCTGTTTTTTCTCTTTTAACCATTAGTTTGTGCTCCTTCAATCACTGTTCAACAGGGCGACAGGTCTCACCAATGTATTTCCTTCCACATTCACATGGTATTTCATAGATGCAGTTTTTGTTCTTCAGCATTTCCAGTTTAGGCTTAGTAGAAGTAAGCATTCCTCGAAGTGTGGTATGGCTTTGGAAAGCAGTTCTAATGTTATATTGACTGCAGATTTTCTTTAATTTGTCTGCCATTCCTGGTATGTATGGATACACTACCGTACCAATAACTGTTTTCTCTTTTGGTGTCTCTTTGTGTTGTCTATTGAAGGTTTTTCTGATGACTGCTGATGGATAACCATTCTTCATAAGCATTTGTTCTATGTGAATCTTTTCTTTTTCCAAGTCACTGGATTCTGAACAAACCTCCTTTGCTCTGTTCCATAATGATAGTACAATTCCTTGTTTAGTGCTTCTTGTATGATTGGATGTATATGCCAAGTATTTGCCAGTGTGTGTCGGTTTCCTAAACACTGTTGTTTTAACTTTGCCCTGAGGGAGTCTTGTCACAAGAACATCCAAGAATGCCAATTTTTGTTCTTGTTCGATATGTTGATGATACATTTGTGGTACTGCCACATGGAAAGGAAAAATTACAGACTTTCTGGATGCACATTAACAACATATCTCCTACAATTAAATTCACGATGGAATCAGAACAAGAACAAAAATTGGCATTCTTGGATGTTCTTGTGACAAGACTCCCTCAGGGCAAAGTAAAAACAACAGTGTATAGGAAACCAACACACACTGGCAAATACTTGGCATATACATCCAATCATACAAGAAGCACTAAACAAGGAATTGTACTATCACTATGGAACAGAGCAAAGGAGGTTTGTTCAGAAACCAGTGATTTGGAAAAAGAAAAGATTCACATAGAACAAATGCTTATGAAGAATGGTTATCCATCAGCAGTCATCAGAAAAACCTTCAATAGACAACACAAAGAGACACCAAAAGAGAAAACAGTTATTGGTACAGTAGTGTATCCATACATACCAGGAATGGCAGACAAATTAAAGAAAATCTGCAGTCAATATAACATTAGAACTGCTTTCCAAAGCCATACCACACTTTGAGGAATGCTTACTTCTACTAAGCCTAAACTGGAAATGCTGAAGAACAAAAACTGCATCTATGAAATACCATGTGAATGTGGAAGGAAATACATTGGTGAGACCTGTCGCCCTGTTGAACAGCGATTGAAAGAGCACAAACTAATGGTTAAAAGAGAAAAACAGATGTGTCTACCATAGCAGATCATGTATGTACTAATGACCATATGCTTAAGTGGGAAAATACAAAGATATTGGATAAAGAGGAAAAAATGCATAGAAGAAAATTCAAGGAAGCTGCTCATATGACAATGGTAAATAATCCTATAAGTCAACCCAGTGTGGCAATACACAATGTATGGAAGCCTCTAATTAATCTTGCTCTTAGGAAAAAGTAAAAATAAAAATAATTAGACTTGTTAAAAAAAAAAAAAAAAAAATTGAAGGACTCAGGAGGATTTGAACCAACCCTCATATATAAATATATCAAATTTCTACTATATGTTGCCTTTGACAGAATAGCTCAGTTGGTAGAGCATTTGCCTTAAATTCAATATACAAGAATCTAAAGGTGCGAGTTCAACTTCTAAGTGAATATTGTCACTGTGCATATAGGCCAGCAACACCTGAAGAAGAGTGGAGAATAATACTACTCAAAATGTTGTGTAATTACTAACCTGTATTGTCTATTTGTGTGTTATTACTAACAAATTGATTGTATTTGAAAAGTTTAAATAAAGTTTAAAATTTTCTATACATTCAACATTCACTCATAAATGATGAAAATAGTCCAACATATCACATCAAAGTAAGCATTCTTTGTCTATATTAAAACCTTAGACCAGGGTAAATTGTGGAATTCATTTAAGTTTTGTCTGTATCATGTGATATAAATATATGTACACATTATTTTTTAAAATATTTAAAAGAGTATCTTAATAACAATGAAATATACTTAAATGTTTTTTTTATATATTAATGTTTCTATGTATCATCACTATCATTTTCAATTGTTATCAATCCACTGCATATCTAGCTTCTTTTTACTAAATTCAGTAACAAACTTTCTTATTCCATTTCACATGTTGCCACTTTCTAGGTCTTTTAAATATCTAGGGATCTCATTTCAGATTTCAACTTTTTATCAATTATCATTTCTTCTAGTAATATATCAAATTCAACTCCATTTCAATTTCTTAATTCTTTAATGATGTCAGTAAATCTGTTTGTTTTCTCATTCATATACTTCATTTCTGAGCTCTTTTTGTTATTCCTAGTATACAAGTCTCCATACTTTGTTGAGTAATTTAAAAAATTTCTAAAATACTTTTCTGTTAAGTTAGTTACAAATCTAAAATCCATATGTAAAACATATCTATTAGAATCTTTCTTTTTAAACAAATAGGCATAATTCCTTTTAACAGTGTTATTGCTACCAAAAGCACTTAGACCAAATTTAATTCTATGATTAAATTTCTCTATTACGCTTTTTCCAGTATTAATAGTCTGACCAAGACATTAGGTAGTTGATTCGTGATTAAAATATTTATTTTCTTTTTCTAAAAAAAAATTCACTGAACATTACTTTAGTTCTTTTAGTATTTGACTTTAATAATACTTTCTTACTTTCATGTAATAACAAATTGGAACATTTCCTGAAATTCTAAAGCATTATTTGCAAAAGCAATTACATCATTTACATAATCAAGATGATTTAAATAATCTCCATTTATTTTTATTCCACAAAATTCTTTTTGTAAATCTATTAAAATAAACTTTTGAAGATATAGAATCATGCTGATGTACACCTTTTTCAGTGTTAATTATCTTATTATCATCATGAAATCTAATCATTGATGTTGCAATTTGATAAATATTTATCAGAATATATTCTGGGTCTATATCTTAATGATCTAATGTTTTATTCACCAAAGAAGTACTTATAGAATTTAATGACTTTTTATGTTCTGCAAATCCAAAACATTATGGCAATTCAGATTCATTGGACTTTTCCATAACTTCTCTCAATACTTGGATAAGATTCCTTGTGCTAACCGATTTTTTAATCCAGTTTATTCTTTTGACTGGTTAGAGCCCAAAGTTCACTGGAGACCAAATTTAATTATTTTGGTAAATGGAATTGATAGAAGACTGGTAGGGCTATTAATTCTTACATCTTCTTTATCACCTTTCTTAAAGAAGAATATTAGTACTTCATTCTTCCATTCATGTGATAAATCTTTATCATTTAGATATAACTTTATCAACAATTTTTCTATTTCATCAGTTTTTTTTTTAAATATTAATTATAATTCCATCATTTTCTGGAGGTTTCTACTTCTTTATAGAATTAAATGCATATCTCACTTTTTTATTTATAATGTTGGAAAATTTAGATGTATTGTTTTCTTATTTTTTATTAATATATAGAAAGCAGTAAATGTACATCTGTTACTTTATATATATATGTATGTAGATTAAACACTATAGTCTAATAATATTTAATAATTGGAATTAAGCTTTCAGAAAACTTGCTATATTAGCACAGCATTTTTCAGTTCTCAAGTGTCAAATCTGTTTAATGTCTTAATGGAGTTGACTTGAATATTTCTATCAGATTTAACATTTTCCTTGATAAATATCACTGTTCAATCTGATTTCTGTGTAACATCAAAATGGATTTATTTTTCATTTTCAAATCAGATTTCACACAGAAAAGCATTACATTTACCATTCCAATTATTTATGTATGTATGTATATAATAGAAACTGCGCATAGTACTAACGGAAACCTATATAAATATTTGAAATGGCCATAGTTATATTGTTTCCTCTTTAAATAAAGAGAGCTCGATTTTTAGCATTAAATTGAAAAGGAATTTAAGCTTTATTTATTTAAAGGGGGAGTGTGGCTGGAAAAATATAGCTATGGGGTGTTTCAAATACTATATAAATAAATCTATATCTTGTTTACATTTTAAAAAATAAATTATTGCTACGTAATAATATATAAAAAAAATTATATGCAAAAATAATTTATTTTAATTTCATGATTTGTTTTGCCTACATACTAGGTTCAAACTCACATATAAAAGTATAAATAAATACACATAATATACAAGGAAATACATACATATATGTGTATAAACAAAATAATTTTTATATTCTGATAAATTTTTACAATATAAATTTTATCTTGAGGTCATTCTCAAGAGTTGTTATAATTTAGATTTAATCATTGTTTTTGTTTAATTTTCAAAATACTAATTAAAATTTAAAATAGTCATAAATTTACTTTTGGCAAGTTGTTTTATGTTTATTCTTGAAGATATTCACAATATAATCCCAGAACTGTAAAAATAAATTTTATTTCATTTTCTTAATTAAAATAATGATATTTATTATACAGGAATTTGACATCACTTTTTAAAATTTATTAACACATTCACTTCATCTTCAACTCAAACATAATTTAGAAAATCCGTTCATTTTTCATTAGAAAAAAATAATTTAAAAGAATAAATCTGTTTGTATTAAAATAAATCACATGGCTGCACCATGGATATCTTTAAAATCTGCATTATCAGAAATAATTCGTTGTACATCATTATACTAAAGCCATCTATCTAATCTTGAATAATCACTGGTCTCAAGATGATATTCTAGGGATCTATTTGGTATTTATTATTTTTTGTTTATTGGTTACTCATGCTTGCTCATATATTGATCTAAGTTGGAGTGATGTAAAGTGAATTACAGATGATGCAATAGATACATTTTGACTGACATAAATGATTATTTAATCATATTTTTCATTTTTTTAAGTCAAAACATGCAAATACTTCACCAATTTAATAATAATATTTAAATATGATTTATAGTTCATAAGGTCATTCATTACATTTATTAATACTGCATAAAAGGTAAGGTGATGTCTTAAATAATCTCTTAAAAGATAAGTTACTCCAACAATATGATATGCAAGCATAGTCAAGAACAATGCATTATTTACAAGCCTAGACAATTTCTGCATGGAAAAATGTTGAAACATTTTCCATCTTCGTTTCAATTTATGTTAAGATTACCTACTTACCAATTTACCAACCAATATTAGATGTTTTCTTGGAGGTTTGTGATGATAGCATTTTAGTTGTAATTATATGTTGACCTATTTCCATTATCTAATATTAAATATTATATGTCTTTAGAAAAACTTAAAAATTATATTTAAATTTTCCAATTACATTTAACTATTAGTAATAACATACATGTTAGTATGTAACACAATGTTTTGAGAAGTATTTAATGTTAGTTGATGGAAATAATCCAACATATAAATACAATATTACCTGCTTAGCTGGATTGGTTATGGATTGGCAACTAATATAGAAACTCAACATTAAAGTGAAAATGATGGTATTGAGAGCCAAATACTTTTGGGTTGATTTTGTCAGCTAAAATATCTAAAATAAAAAATGTTTGTCAGTTGAATAAAACTAATATACTCAAAATGCAACTTTTATACTTGATATTATTTGACAATTCAAAAAACTGGCAGTAGAGTAAACAAAAAATAACCAATAGGGAATAATATACAAAATGAGATGTTGCTCTATGTACAGCCTTAAATTAGCATTATACATACATGCAAACTAAAGGTGTGAAATAGAGTCTATACTTCACTAATAAATATTGAGAGATATATAGATTCTAGTCTTAAAAATACAGAAAAAACATACAAAAGTAGTATAATTCTGAATGGTGTTAAATAATAGTAAAATTTAATCAACTTATAATGATTACATGAACATTTTTAAATAGGATAGGATTTAATTTTGATTTATTTATTTAAACAATTACATTGTAATAATAACTTAATAATATATTTTTGCCTTAATATCATTTACATTTGACATTAAATTATGTAACACAATTCTAATTTTATACTGATATGCACTGAATGGAAACAATATATTATTAATTGCAATACTAGTACAAATCTTCAAATATTTTTTAATCTGTTACATGCTTTACTTGTCTATTTGATATATCATAATATACTTTCATTGTTATTAAACAATTCAAAACAAAGATATGATGTGATGTATTATGGCAAAACTCTCCATACAGTAGTGCCTTCTTGTGCCAACAAGAGCAATCAATGGAGAGTTTTGCTTTGTTTTGAATTGTTTAATAACAATTATATGCTAGTATGAGATAGTGATCATATGATGTTTAGTGGTTTAATACTTCCATTGTGTGATGCATAATTTAATTATTACTCTTTAGCAAATAAATACAAAGATTCAAAGATATCATCCAAAGAATAAATTATTCCTGTGGAATGTGACATATTCAATATGCAGTTACCATATATAAATAAACATTATGACATGAAACTGATAATCCTACAGTTTACTTGCATTTGATATGCTCACAAATCTAATCAGAAAAGTAACAACTTACATAATGTGTGTATGCCTTTAGTAATAAAAATTGTATAAAATAAAAATAAGAATAAAGGATTTAGATTTATACACAATATCTAGTATATTTTGTTACATAAATTTATATAAAAACTGTAATGATAATATAATTATTATTATTTTGTTGAACATTTGTAAACCAGTACCTTTTAAACATCTTTAAAAGATAACCTCTTTTTTACAATGGAAAGTTTTTATCTGATTCTATGTATTATATCTATGACTAAAATAAACCTCTTTTGTAAGTGTGATTTAGATTCTAATTGTTATATTATTCATAATGTTGAGTGCTTGACCATAACTATAAGCACTAAACTGTAGTAGCCATATGTAATTATATATCACTCTGCCTCCATTATCTACAATTAATTCTTAAATATATTTAGAAATATTTAAAGCCCTTTTCAAAACTTTTCAAACACAATCAGTTGCTAGTAATAGCAACAAGTAAGTATATAACACAATGTTTTGAGACACATTATTTTTCACTCTTTTTCAGGAGTTTCTAGCCTGATTGATGACCATATTAGTACAAGAATTGAAGTGAACATTTAGATTTATGAATATTGAATTTAAATGAAACTCTTCAAACTAAGTTATTCTGTCAAAGTGTGATTTGTAGATGGCTCACCTTAAATTTGATATTTATAAAGATAAATGTCATAGGTTCAATTCCCATGCTAGCTCTGTCATGGTTCAAGCCAGCAACACCTGAAGAAAAGAGGAGAATAATATCACTTAAATATATTGTGTTATATAATAGTATATACTTCTCTTTTATGAAGTTAGAAGAAAAGTAAAGAGACCCTTGATTTAAAAAGTATATATGAACTTTACTAAAAATACACAAATATTGGAAGCACAAGTTAGAATGGGATCCATTATAAATAAATAGTGAAAAAACATCATTGATAAAATTGATGAGATATCAGACATAGTACCAAAATTAGTTATTCAAATTAATAAAAGATACCAAATGCAGTTAATTTAGATTTATACTTCAGTATGTTTATTATGATAAAGATATAAAGATCTAGAAAGAGATTACATCTAAGATTGACAGACAAAATAAGGAATTTGCAAATATTTTGTTGCAAAATAGAAGCTACAGATTAGAGAAACTAGAATACATTTGAAAAGACCTTCATCGTACAGTGGATCAATAGTCATCAAAAATGATAGTGGTCTGCCATTACTACAGTTGAATGTAATTGGAAAGTTTAAGTATAGTTAAAATTTGTCTAAAGACATTTAACAATTTATTCTAGATGATGAATGATACAAGATAGACTTACAATGGCATCTTCACAAACTTTTAGACAATTGCTGCAGTAGTCTATTATTGAGGTTTTTTTAAAACAAAAGTCATTACTAATATTATAAGCCTTATCTAAAAAAAATTCTTTTATTTTCATCTTTTGTAGTTTTGAACATAAGTAAAAGGGTTACTCAAAAGCTTAAAGTTTTTGGACAAGCACCCAGCTATAAGAAAATAAAACCTCACTTTGTTCAGTCTAATGCTCTGGTTCTCAAATGTCACTTACCTTTATGTATAATGGTCAGTATAATTATTTTTTTATTATTTCTTCCAAATTTTCTGCTAATTCTATAATCTCTGGTAATTTCTTTTTCCCCAAAAAAAGTAACTTTTAGCTTAAAAGGCTAGAACCTTAAGACAAAGTGTTTAGAGTATCTGGGTGTCATGACCATGATGTGAGATCTAGGCCTGGGCTGGTTGAACCTTGGAATTTCTTCAGAACATAAATAAGCTTTTCTTCACATAGGCAGCCTACTGAATAGTTAGCCATTCAATACTTGCCCATAAATGGATATCCGGTCGATCTTTGTTAGAGAGTAGAAATCTCAGATATAAGTTGGTCAGATAAATGTTTTTGTTCTGTCTATAAAAATAAAAAAGATATGATTGTGTTTTTCTATTGGTGACAAAAGTCATACTATAGTTATCACTGCCTTTATCTTATTTCTGTGGATAATGAAAATTTCAATTTTATATATATGTAAAACCAACTTTTCTGAAATTATACTGCTGCTGTTTTACTACATCAAAGCATTAAAACCGAAATCTTTTTTTCTTATTTTTTTAAAGTAATAGTAAATCAAATTTTAATAAGATCATTGAATTGTTATATCATAAAACTAATCAATAGTAAATAAACTGTTAAAACTTATATCAAATAAAGATTAATTTATTTTAATGTTTGTTATTGCAGCTGCGGAGTTATTATGTGAATTACTTTTCAGAATGCTTAAACTTTCTTAGAAATTTCAACGTTAATTATAATTTCTTTTATAACTGATGAAGAATATAATAAATAAAAAATTAATTAGATTGATTATATATATATAACAAAAATCTTGTAATGCGGTAGTTGTACTTTAGTCTAATATGCTCACAACTTGATTTTAAATTCTCACCTGGTAAAAATATATATTTTTTAATTTTTATGAGATCTTTGGTTAGTCAGTTAAGTATACAACATTTGTTGACCAATAACAATAAATATCTGGCTATTTTTGAATAGAGGATAAAAAACACTCAAATTCTTTTTATCCAGCAATTGGATGTCAGTAGACTGGTCTCTAACGCTATCTCCTTTTGTATTTCCCTTTGGTAGTGTTGAAAAGGTGTTTGGTTGAAATGTAATATTTAAAAACTGATTTATCATTATATATGTAAATTAGATTTTTATAGGCTCTTAAATGCAAATATAATAATCAGATGCTGAAAAAGGCTTTTAATGTATTATAAAAAATTGATATTTACATAGCTATTGTAAAGAATTTATTATTTTCTGATAATATCTGTCAATTTATTTCTTTTAAAATATAAGGATGTTTTTATTTACAATAATATTATAACTACTTACCTTTTCTATTTTTGTTTATTATTTAGTATACAAACAGTAAGAGTGCATATATGCAATAAAGCACACATATACACGTCAAGATAAATCTGTGAGTTCAATAATGCACTAGTGCCCCATTTCCTTCTATGTAGTTATGTAAACATATTTAGAGATTTGTGCAAGTTATATTAAATATATTTAAATCGTTTAAAATAAAAGAATGAATTAATAAAGAGTTAACCAGGGAAAAGAATTGGCAATTAAAATAGATTCCAATGCTTTCTATTGTTTTACTTAATAATAGTAATTTCATTATAGTAGTATTAGTGTTATTTCATTTACTAAATATGTTGTTAATTATTAAGTAGTCTACCTATTAATTTTCATTCAAATCTAAAGGTTTAAATATTTCAGAGTTTCTTATATATTTCTGATCTAAGAGCTGGGATATATGGAAGAAAAATAAATGGCAAATATTTAGGGCAATTAATTATAACCTATGTCATTATTCTTGGTCATGACTAATGTATTAATTTAGAATATGTCACAAATTTAAACAGAATTGTACATATAAATAAGTCACATGAGTTACATATTATTTCTCTTACATATTCAGGCACTTATGATATGTGTTAGAGATACCATCTTCAGAAACACACTTTTTTTCCTTTTACATTATAACATATACATTGATTACTTAAAATGTATTGACAAAATGAATGCAGACAAATAAGATTTTGTTTAATTATGTTATTAATATTATCTACCTGTAATAAACAAAAATAAAGGATTAGTAACGATATTTTCATCTTCCTTATGTGAGCCAAAATAAGACACTTTTATATATGTAACAATATTTCATATTAATCTAATTGTCAGATATTTCAGTCTAGACAATTGATGTGAAAAATATTTCCATCACTAACTATAGTTGATCGTTAATGAAGTGATAAAAAATTTGAGTTAAAATTGATTAGCTATGTGAATCTAGATAAAATTTATATATAAGACAATGCTGGTGTATATATTTTAATTAGTCTAAAAACATGTTTAAAATTATTATTTAACAATCATTTAAACAAAGTATGTTTTTCATTGCATGATGTAAATGTTAATCTGGAATGAAATATCTGACAATATGTTAATATCAAATATTATGTTACATATATAAAAGTGTATTATTTTGGCTCACTCAACTAGAATAAAAAAAATTTTATTAATCCTCTATTTCTGTTTATTACAGGTAGATAATATTAATAACATAATTAAATAAATTTTTATTTGTCTGCATTAGTTTTATTAATAAATTTTAAATAATCATTATATTGTAATAAAAGAAATAAATATATTCTATGTTGACTGATAGAGTATTATGTTTGTAATAATGAGGTTGAGGTTGAAAATATAAGTAAAAACATTGACTTGCTTTGTATTATAATAACACTTCTTTCATATTAGTTTTACAGTAATATATTAATTATAACAATTCTTTGAAGAGCTTTTTCCTCTTTTGATACTGTAAGATAAGAAAAGATGAAAAAAGAAATTCTTGAAGATCTCATTAAGTTGTTTTTTTTTTCAATCATATGGTAGTATTGAATTCTATAGATAATAATTTACAAAGAATGATTATGATAAAATATTATTAAGATTTGGATAATATTACAAAAGTCATTTAGTAGTAACATAGACATACTCACTATAAAATAACATACTTTTCTGAGATATTAATTTACTTTCAACATTTCTTTAAAGTTATGAAGAGTTTGTTTGAACCAAAGCTATTTTTACATAATATTCTTATTTGTCTCAACCAGATGAATCAATAGCTATTTATAATTAAAATGGGTGCAAAACCTGATAATATAATTTTCTGTAGCAGTTAGCCAGAAATTACAACTAACATTTTAATGTTTATAGAAATATTGCTCATTGTAAAAAGGAGCAGAATTTTGTTTAAATATTTTATTCACATCTGAAAATATATGCATCAGTTTAGCCATAAATTACTGGAACATCTATTGAGACATAATTGACAAGTAAAATACAAAATGTAAGACTTCATAAAAATATATCCATTTTTAAACAGTGCAATTAAAGGTTAACAAAGTTTTTAAGATATGCAAAGGATTTTTCCAATTTATATTCTTTTTTGCAGGAAGTCTGAAAGGTCATCAGTATTTAAAATAGACTAATATCATTTAGTTATGTAACTTTCTTAGTTATTAAAGAAACATAAAGGGCATATGGAAGAATGTTTCTGAAAAGTTCATTAACTGCACTAGCAGTTATATATTTTTTTTATTTGCTTTATGCCAAAGTTATCTATTATAAAGTTGAATAATTAATGAATAGACTAGATAGTAGTGCTATATTCAACTACCCTTCTTCAATGAGTATAGGATGTCAACAGCCAAAAACTAAGGGAATTTGGATATAGCCCTACCACTCAATGCCCATTATTGAATAGCTGAAAAGGTCTTGTAATGCATTGTTTAATTAAATCCATTGCTCACCATTAGTTGTATTGAAAGAATTGATTTAATCACATGATAATTTTTCAGATCTTGCCTCTCTTTTTCTGAATAGAATAGTTCAAGAAAAGTTGTGTGATTTCTGTTTTGTTAAAATGTGTTTCCAATATCAGTAACAAATGAATTAAAATGCTATTTATTTTAGAGGACAACGATAGTTTTTTATATAAAAACCTATATTGTTTTAAATAAATTACTTACTTCCTGTATATATTGCTTGAAAAAGGCTTAATAGTAATATCAGCTTTAAACTTTATAATTAAAACAACAGTTTGATCATTTGTAATAATTTTAGGATATGATATTATTTTATTAAAATATATTAATAAAAAATATTTTTCTCACAAATTTTTTATCTCCATTTTAGAATATCTAGCTATTATTTTGATAAGAAAATTTGTCACTATCAATATCTGGAAGATATTTTTTGTTATTTTTAAATTTAAGTACATTTGACTTCATATCCACAATTTGGCATTCAAATCTAAGTCAGACATGTACTTCTTTTAGATAACAGAGAATTTTCTGAAGAAGTATAGATATTTCAGACATGTATTTCTTTTAGATAACAGAGAATTTTCTGAATAAGTACAGATATTTTACATACAGTCAATGAAATTCGTCATATATTTGATAGTAAATAGGTATATAGCTATTCTTAAAAAATAATTTAAAGACTATCTGGAATGTTCAAATAAGTATTGGTGACAAAAATGCAGTCAATGCAGCCTTTACCTCTGGTGATAAGAATATCATGGTCTTTAGAGACTGAACCCATAGTTTATCTTTAACTTTACAAATAGTCTAGAAGCAGTTTTAGATGAATAAAAAATATGATATAAAAATTTTTAAAAGGCAATTTTTTTAAAATTTTTGTTTACTTAACAGTTCTTATAATATGTGCTCTTTCACTGACATACTTATATTTTACTTCTAGTAGATGAACTAGCTTTTCTTTTAATTAACTTTTACATATAAAATTTTCTATTCACTTTGATGTTTCTGTCATTATTTACAGTCATTTTCAAGAATTATTTCTGTAATATATATATATATATGATAACAGGTGGCGTTCTACCAAAAACATCGTCAAGCGTAGTTTTCTGTTTACATAAACGTCAGAGCGAGCATTCACTATCTCTAACTTTAATTCCACTTTCAGATCATGATTTCAAGCTATTTGCTATCATCAGTTTCTTATTCCTGTCTTTCACTGATGATAGCAAATAGCTTGAAATCATGATCTGAAAGTGGAATTAAAGTTAGAGATAGTGAATGCTCGCTCTGACGTTTATGTAAACAGAAAACTATGCTTGACAGTGTTTTTGGTAGAACGCCATCTGTTATCATAAATACAAGTGTTAGCAAGTTTTTTAACTTGTGTTTTTTTGTTTTTCATATATATATATATATATATATTAGAAAAGTTTGAATTCAGACTTTCAAGCTCTCTACATCTATCCACACAATTTATACCAATATATATACCACATACATGTGAAAAAGATAAATAATCTCCAATATACATATTTAATGCTGAACTAGCACTCATAAGTTGGTCCTGTCATTATTTCCCATATATATATATAATCAGTGCTAAGTTTATATTAAGCAAGCAAATCTTCAATCTTTAATGGACCAGCTTCAACCTTCTCCACCCTCTAACTCTTCAACCATCCATATCATTGAAAATCTGACGATGAAATGTTTTAAGTCCTTGCTCATACCAATAAATGCTGGGAGCATAAAAATCTGAGTTCAAATTGTTTCTAATTACATTAAGTTCAGTATAATACTTGTATTTAAATATTATATACACATACGTTATATTTTAATAAGATATGGTATTTCTAATGTTTATAAATATCAACATCAAAATATTAAACGTTCATTTGCATTTTACATTTTTTTTCATCCCATTATCATATATATTATTTAGATTTTTTTGAGAACGAATTGATATATATATATACGTATTCTAAATTTATCTTATATTTTGTTTTATAATAGCTTAAAAACAAAATATGCAAAAAGTTTAGAATATACGTATATAAAAAAATTGTTCTAAGAAATTATGAATAATATATTTGGTAAAGGAAACAAATTTTAAAAAAAAGAATGTGAAAGTATATATTATATAAAAGAATTTTTATGTTGTTGTTTTATAAATCATTGTAAATATATATTATCATCATCATTTTCAATCACTATCTATCCACTTCAGAATGATGCTCTCCCCATGTTCAATCCATCTCCAATTTCTAGCCTCTCTTCTCTACATCACTCCAGCACACTTCCTTATTTTATTCATCCATCTCAAATGTGGTCTCTTTCTAGTTCTTTTACAATCTTTTGGAATCCAGTTTAAAATTTCAACTGACCATCTATTATTATCTCTTCTACCAATAAGTCCAGCCCAATTCCACTTCAGTCTTTTAATTTTTTCAATAATGTCAGTAACATCTGTTGTTCTCTTACTCATGTATTCTGTTTTTGATCTCTTGTTATTACTCATAACATAAATTTCTCCATATTTCATTGAGTAGTGTGAAGATTCTATATTGCTTGCCTGTTAAGTGTTCAAGTCTCAGATATCTAAGCAAAAACTGGTAACATACATTTATTTAAAAAAACCTTCCTTTTCAACACAGCATATTTCCTTTTAATATTAAGTTATTAATACCAAAAGCACTCCAATCAAGTTTAATTTTGTGATTAATTTCATCCATTATGTTTTCATCTATAATAATAATTTAATTAAGGTATTTGTAGTTGTTAACTTCTTCTACCTTATTATTATCAATGTTTATTTTCATCTTTTGAAAAAATCCATTGAACATTACTTAGACTTTTTAATATTTATTTTACTTTCATCTGATAACTCTTGCAATACTCCCTGAAGTTCTAAAGCATTATTCTAAAATATAAATTTATTATTGCTATTATTGTTACATGTTGATTAGTAGAGTGTTAGAATGGGGGGTTAATTCTTTGTTTCAATGGTTGTGTATCTGTATTGAAGATCCTGAGCATGTTTTGTTGCTTGTTGTGTTGATATTTTTCTAGAGTGTTTTATGTGATGAGTTGGATTTGAAGCTTTAGGTCCTAGGCAGTTGTGATATAGTGAATAGGTTCCATGTATCTTCATACCAGGCTTTTGAAGTGAGGATTTCATATTTTTTCTTCATTTTGCATTATTTGCAAAAACAATTATGTCATCTGCAAAATCTAGATGACTTAAATCATTTCACTTACTTTAATCCTGTTAGCTTCCCATTTTAATCCACAAAATACTTCTTGCAAAACTGCTGTAAAAATTTTGGAAATATGGAATCACCCTGTCATACACTCTTCTCAATGTTAATTTTTCTAGTATCAATATAATAATGAGAAAGGCTGAAACCTTTGACAAATGCACCTTAAAAATGCTTAAATGATAGCCAATCAGATAGTAATAATGACTGCACAAGAAACTCTCAATTTAAAACATGAGTCAGAAATTTTATGAAAAAAAGATGGAACTACCTTTTTCTCTACTTAAATTTATATGTAATTTAATTATTACTGTTGCATTTTTATAAATATTCTTCAGAATATGACAATATCCCATATCTTGATGGTCCAATGCTTTGATCACTGAAGAGATGCTTATAGAATCAAACGCTTTTTACTCATATTCATTTTTGCTTTCTATAACATTCTTCTAAATATTACATTATATTATAAAATTATTTTTATATTTAGTTGTTATGGTCATTTTCAGAGATTATTCTTATATATATTATAGAAATTATTCTTATATATATAATCTCTGAAAACGACTTTAAAAATGGTCAAAATATAGGCGCTATTTTATAATATAATATTTATAAGGGTGTAATAAAAAAAAAACAAATAGTTTATATAAAAAACCATGATTTAAAAAAAAAAACATGTTGAAAATTTTGTGCTAAAATTAAAGAACCATTTTGGAAATAAAAAAGATTAATATTTACTGATTATTAATAAAGTATTAATTAATTTATTTAAATAAAGGAAATTTAAAAAACACTAAATAAATAAATCTGCAATCAATTATGCAAAAAATAATTAACCATTATTGATCCACTACATAATAAAACTTTCTCCAAATTTAATCCTGTTTCTTTTATTCATAATTTTTCTTCTCGACATCACATCAATAATTTATTTTATACATTTATTTCAGATATGGTCTTTTTATAAATTTTTTACAAATTTTTGAAATGCAAATTAAGACATCATCTGTCCATCTATAACCATTTCTTCAAAAATATATCTATTGTTGCTCTAGCTTTTATATCCCTTCTTATTACTCTCAGCATATACCTGTCCATACTTCAGTCTCTAAATTACTCTCACAGTACATTTAAAAGTTTGCTTTTAAACACATAGCCATATTTCCTTTAAATATTATATCCATCAAAAGCACTTCCTCCAACTTTAATTCCATGATTAATTTTATCTATAGTTTTTCTATCAATTTTTCTATTTCTTCACTTGCTTCTTTTAGATATTAATAATAAATCCATCATATTCTTGAGCTTTTCCCATTTTTATAGATTTAATTACACATCTTATCTCTTCATCTAAACAGTTGAAAATTCAGAAGATATAATATTTGCAATAGTTAATTTGTTTCTTGTTCTTCATTATTAAATAATTCTTTGTGGAACTACTCTACATATTTCATGATATCATTCCTTTTTTTTAATAATAGTTTAATATTTTTTTTCTTATTTCTGAAATAACTGTTCTTTCGATAGTAAGATGTTTTTTACTTTTGAATTTTTTATTCTCTTTTATAGTTTTCCTTGCCAATTCATAATTATATTTTCTTATATCGTTATTATTTCTTTTTTAACAGAACTCCAGATATCCAATTTTTTTGTAGATCATTAATAAATTTTTTTATAAAATGAAATTATTTGTTTATTATTTTCTTTTTTTTTTTTTACCAATTATCTTTGTTGTCATTCGATATAGTTAAGTTTGAACAATTTTTAAAATCTGTTAATATTTTTAAATGATTATAAATTTCTAATTCAAATTCATTAGGATCTTTCTAAAGGTTAGGAATATCAGTTTTTAAGTAATGCTTTTTTTATGGTTTTGCATTATGTATCTTATATCCTTGTAATTCTTTGTTGAATCTATTTTTAACCTTACAATTTTAAATTATCTATTTTCAATCTAATTATGTTGTACTTTCATTAGAATCTTTCCATGTTCATTTGCTTTTAGAATTTTTCTCATTAAATATATTATACCGGACAAAAGCTTTAGACTAGCATAAACTGACCGCCAGGGCGCCACTAGTCCGAAATTTGGAACTAGACATTTATTTTTAAGGGGTTACAGGATATGCGAATCGAATGCGCCGGACTAGCTCAATCAAGCAAATGAGATATATGTTTTGTTCAGTGAGTTGGAAAGGTAGCAACAGAAAATAAAATCAACTAAGTAAATGAATAAATAAATAATTTTATTAAAAGTATGATTAAATAAACATAAATCTAAATAATAATCTTTAAAGCACATTTAAAATATGTACTACACCTACTTTCGTCAAAATTGAACTAAAATAGTTATATGGCTTTGAGAGCGATTTCCTGTGTGTGAAAGAGTGCAAAATACTGGCAGTAGCAGAAGTATTAGTAAGTATACAGTGATCTCACGTCAGACAAGGGAGGTTAGCCTCCTGCCTATAACCCATAGTTAGGAAAAGAGATTTATGTTGAAACAGAAGAAATGCGAAGGTAGCTTCCAAAACATTAATAATAATAAAAAGGGTGTTGAAAGTTATTACTTTCAATCGATTGACCTCCCTCTGAGTGAGACAGGCTAGGAGCTCATGATCTACCTATAGAAAGGGTTAAAACGATCGTACGTGCCCCTAATAAACGAATTGGAAGCTTTAAGAAATAAAACTAAAGACTATTATATTTTGTAATCGTCTATTACTAATAATTAAGGTCGCAACATAAGTACGGCTAATAAAAATGGGTCACAAGCCAAAAGCCAATTAAATTAAGTCTGTAATATCCAGACTGCGCTCTGTAACGACAAGGAATGTGAGATTAAAATAAGCTACTATCTTACTTACTAAGACTTAAATAGGACGGACAGTAATAGGTTTGAAATTAGCACTCATTAAAAGAAAAAAAATTATCAAGCACACAGAAAACGAATTACATAATATACAACTTGAAAAAAAACATATTTAAAAAGGGAACAAATCTAAGATAACATTATTTAAATTGCAAAAATGTAAGGTACCTTAACAATTTATTTCAATGCTAGTGCACTAGACTTCTTAGGTTGGTCCGTTGCTCTGGATTCACTGACGGTAGGCTTGGGTGAGTTGGTTAGTGGTTTCTTTGGAGCCGGTTCTTATGGCATTGTAGGCAGTTAATGTAGACACAGGATGTCCGAACCTGTCCTGGCGAGAAGCTTAGCACATCATGGTAAAGAAAATATTCTTGCTGTAGGTTTAATGTTCATTCTAGGTAGAATAATTACTGGATCAGCTTTCAGAATATGCAGGAATCGTTCTTTCCAAGTATTTTGGCAGGAATCATGCAATTCTCCTGTCAGAGTTGGTGTCTGTCTCTTTGCGCTGGTGCAAGTATACTAGCTGATGCAAGTATTGAAAGCTAGTCAAAGATAATCCAATGGCCTGATTCAGCCTGTTATATCTGAATCATATCTCTTAAACCAATTACCAAACTTTTTCTTTTTAATTTAAATTTAAAAATTCTCGATCTAGATAACAATAGTTATCTAATTAACGAAATAAATTGCCCTTTACAGATCTAGGAATTAACTAATGAAAAATTCTTTTCTTTTTGTTTTCTTTCTTTTTAATTAGCCTTATCAATCTAAATCCCCAAATCTGAAAAGCAATCTGTTTGTACACTTTACTTTCACATAAATTTAACAAAAAAATAATAATCTTAGTTTTCTTTTCTTTTTTTTTTTTCAAAATTAAAATTAAAAACCAAATATAACTGTGGTAGTAAAATATAATTCCCACGTACATACATATATATTTGTACACGCATTTAAAAAAAACTTTTAATCAAGTTTTACAAATGAAACCTTATATAAAAATTTATTTTATTTTCTTCACCTCTATAAAACTATAATTTTTGTAATAGTGTCTTAAACATCCATTACAATATATACAACTTTTCTTTTTCTTCAAATTCCACAAGCCTGTGTTTTCTTATTTCTGTCACCATAGCCAAATTTACTTACAATGCTTTCATCTAGCATTAGATTCCTATAATAATTTTAAGGGAATGTTTATTATAGGCAAAAGCATTTTGTACATTTGTATAAAAAGTCTCTATTTCTTCATCACAATGAGAATTTGTTGGGGCATAAACCTAAATTATCTACATTTGGAATCTTTTATTAAATTAAATAAAATTTTATGATTCTATATGATATACATTCAGTATTTACAATGTTGTTCTTTCATTTGTTATTTATAATAATTCACACTTGACTTATGCTTCTAATGCTTCAGCCTTTATAGTAAAGTACATATTCACTTTTACTATCGATCATTTTTATCTTTTTTAAACATAAAAAAAAGTTCAAAAATTCTTATTTAATAATTCAGAAATTCTCTTTTCAATTCATATAATTATTCTTTACTTGAAAGTTATTTGCAATTATAGAATAAATAAATAAAATAGAATCATCAAAAAATATCTTGGATTCAAAATCAGAGTATTTTTAGCATCTTCTTACAACCTCCTGGAAATAAGAGCCATAATTTAATTTTGTCTGTTATGATTGTGAATATCTAAAAAATATTATTTACACATTTACATTTATCTGGTCTTCAAGAATACTTATTAGACATTTTAGTTAAGAATTAAAAATGAAAGCCCATAGTATTTTTTGGTCTTAAATTTAAAGATAAAAGTCCAATAAGCTCACCATGCCATTGATTCACTTAAATAAAAAGTTCATTCATTCTTATCATTTTATGTTTAAAATATATAATATTATGCTCAGAATCAAATGATCACAAAAGAAAAATAAAGGAGGCATTTTACATCAATGGAAACATCCATGCCATTAATAGAAAGGATACTTGCTTCGAGATCTCGAAGAAATGGGCTACATAATACTAGCTTATTTGAATATTTGTATTTGCATATTTTATTATACATTTTATGAAGGCTATGAATATGAGGCATAGATCCTCGAAAACGTTAAGCCGATAAACTTTAATACTAATTAATATCTTCTCTAATTAACAATTATATATTTTACATATAGTGAGAAGTAAAGCTATATTCATTTTATGTTTAATGTTTCAACATAAAATTTGTCAAAATAAAGTAATGCTTTTTTCTATACTGTAGATGTAATATGTATGTAACTGCATCTTACACTTACACAATAGTTCAGAGGCAAGATAGTATAAAATACACTACAGTTATTATGAAAATTAAATACTTTTGGTATATTAAGATTCAGGTTAAAGAATCAACTTCCTTATATAATTATAATGTATATAAGTAGTAATTCTCAGAATGAACTGCCTTAATGCTTCAATGGCACGTTACATTAACTATAAACTAATAGCATCAAATGTATTTTATGGAAGTATTATAGGTTCATGGATCTTGTTCACCTCAGTCATTTCTGATGCTTGGACTTCTTATAAATTTCCAAGCCATAAAACTATTTGATTGTGGTTGTTTTTTTTTATTTATTTATGTAGAATCTATATCATTGTATCTTTAGAATTATGCATGGTTTATTATTTTATATTACATGATTGTAGATACGCAAATCTTCATTTAGAATAATTGGTTATCATAATAATAATCATGTGAGTAAGTACTTGAAAGATCACATGATGTTTGAACACAACTTTTAGAAGATTATAGTTTTAAATAAAATCATAATATTAATCTTTAATTGAGAATTAGTCATATCTGTGCTGAGGATAATCTTTAGTTTAATATATGATTAATAATTTTCATTAATATATTTATCTAAGATGGTTTTGGTGTCAAAATTGTGAATGCAAAAAGTTTGATCCTTCTAAATCAAATATTAATTATTTATTAACTGGTTTATGAAATGCGCTTGATAAATAAAAATTTTAATATATAATTATTTCTCTTATTTTTTAATAAGAAATAATGCATATTTTCAAATCTTTAATCTCATTTTTAAAAAGTTTCAAAACTTGCATTTATAAACTTAAAAAAAAAACTATAAAGAAAAATTTTATATGATACATGATAAGTTATAAAAATCTATTGTGAATTTTTTAAATCTATAAAGATTTATTATTCTCAGGATCAGATATGACTTAATTGGATCCTGTACACCCAATCAGGCCTTGCTTCTGTCAAAGTTCTAATTAAAAATTGTATTAAAAAATATATAATTAGTTATTTCAAAAGTTACACTAATTTGAAATCTCTCTCTCTTTATATATATATATATTGTAACAGTCAGAAAATGTGTGACTCGTAAACATAGTGCAGAATTTGACCACCACACAGAACAGCAGCACCATCGAGGTAGCGAGGCCACTCGTGTTACTGAGTTCGAACATAGTTTATCAGTTCCACAATACAATCCATGAAACAATGCATCTGATGCGACATTAGTAAATATTTCGTTAGGCACGGTGGTCAGGGATATGCAAGAGATTCATGATTTTATTCTCGAGTTAGCCAATAATCAAACTAATATTAATTAAACATTCATATTTACATAATCGAGGAAATATTATATAGAATGGGTATCGAATAAATGAAACGTAACTGCAGACATATAGTTTAAAATTATTTATTCACCCATTTTAATAAGAAAATCATTTACTAATAATATTTTATGGATTCAAAGCTTCATTAGCAGGATTTGCAATACTATTATATTTTAAAGAATACATTTATTTATTTATTTATACATTATTTTATATTGAGGACTTCAGTATCGGTATTTCCGATACTGTAATGTTTACAAAAGGAATACATTTATTTGAAGGCATAATCTAGCTACCTAAAATTCTCGAGTAAGTATTTCTAATGCATGCCTTGGGGAATTTATACCTTTGCAATGCAAGAGTCTAAAGTAAGATTTAAGAGTAGCGGTGGACATATATTTATTTAAATAAAATATTTATTTTATGACTAAGGGCAAACATTTATTTGAGAGTGAATTACGAAGATAATGCAGAGGTGGAGTGATATATAGAATAATAAAATTAAGTAAAGGAACACGTGGTATGCTTTAGAAAGACGATATGGAATGGCAGTATATTGAAACTGCAATGCCGCGAATGAGTTTGTAAGACTGTCGGGCTGGTCTCTGCCTTGGCCCAATGAAGTAAGGTGTCACATAAGCGTAACCAGGAACAAGCAGTCTGTGTCGCAATTTTCCGGCTGGCTGCATGACGGGTCAAATCCTACGGGAGCATTTATTATGTCCTCTTGTGTAGGATGACTGGGGTTAATTTCAACCCTGAAGAATCTGGAATATTTATGGTGGAATAGATCATCACGTCTTTAAAACGTAACACATGTATAAGTATAAACGATTATGATAAAATTTAAATAGATTTCTAATTCGGCCCTACATTATCAACATTTACTAAAGAACGTTGGTGACTCTCAAAGAAATGTAATTTTCTGGAATTATTCATGATGATTTAATAAATACAAAACATATATAAATTGGGAATTATTATAACTAATACATCAGCCATTTGCGAAGTAGTAGATCCTTGCATTACAATAAATGATGCATTGAATGCGTGTTGATTTATATGAAAGTTAAGTTAGTTATGAAAGCAAATATTAATGAAAATTTGACACGCATTCATTGTTCCAAGTGATCATAGATTTAAACTTTGAAAATTGAGATAATTATGAGCATGCAATAATTAAATAATAATGATAGATAAAATGTAGATTTGAGAAATACGCACCCAAGAAAGATAGAGTGAGGTAAGCTAGATTATTAAAGAAATTTACACATTAAATTAATTATTCAATTTTAGTTATACAAATGATAGTTTTTACATTTTATAATTTAGATAAGTAATATGAAGAAGTGCTATAGCATATTATTAGAGTACTCTAGAGTTTGAACACAGACAGGTACCTGTTTTATAAGAAGTTTTCTGATTCCATTAGTTTAGCAGCAAAAAGTTCACGAGTGGCAATTCTTTTTTGTATTTAGATATTTCATTTACTTTCACAGCAGCAGCAGCTTTCTCATTTATTTCAGGCAGCAGATCTTCATGGTGAATTTATGATGGGCAATGGAAAGTTCGGCATCCGATAGGCCATCTCCCGATGGAGAATAATCTAGGTGCTTTACTCGGTCATACCTTGGCAGGAACAAATTATTTTTATATTTTGGAGACTCTCAGTGATCGAGAGCAAAGCTAAAGTTGAAGTGAATGTATCCAGCAAGTCTAAGATGGCCTCTTTTTTTATCTTGATCTTTCACATTTTTGTTAAGGTATTTTTAGGTTCTACTTAATCTGCCCTGAGGATAATCAATGCATTTTGTTGGTTTTAATTAAAGAAAGCTGCCATTCTATTGTTTATATTTTACATTTACTAATTACATTTTAGGGAATTTTTCTTTAATTAATCTATTATCTAACACTGACCGATGCTTTTAAATTTCAAAGACAAAAAGGGAACATAAGATTATTTTAAATATTACATCAGATTTTTTTAGAATTATTATTAAACAAAATTTAAACAAAGCAATAAATACGAACTTTATAATCCAAAATAAATGATTAAAATTATACAAAATCATATAACTAAAAGAAATCTAAATTATATTATTTTATCTCTATTTATTGCCTTTAATTTGAGATCGAAATGTGTGCGTGTTTATGCTGAATTCTACATATATTTATACATTTTTAATATTGCTACACACCCAATTCGATACCAAAAAGTTTAAATTTGGGCGGGATAGACCGGTCAGTGAGAGACGACAGAAAAAGGTGAAACTTAAGATTCGAATACGAATCTTACTGTTTCAATATATATATGTGTGTGTCTGTGTGTGTGTGTACCTTTTTCTTTTTACATTGAGTGTTAACACAATATTTTGTACTGGTTTGTATTAGCACTTATGTATAATATAGTACAGAGTTGATTTTCTTGCTTGAGCATTGTATGTATATAGCAGGTTGGTTTCTATGCAATTGCAAAAAGTAAACATATGTTATGTGTTAATTTTAAGTTATCATTGATTTTACTAAATTGTAAATTAAATTATATATGTATATGTAAACTATTTCTACAGCAATGTAATTAATATTAATTATTTTATGCTCACAATTTGATAAACAATTCAATAAATTTATCTATATTTTTTTCTTCTTCTCCTCATCCTCTCCTCCTTCTTTTTCTTTTTCTCCTTCTCTTCCTCATCCTTCTTCTTCTTCTTTTTCTCCTCCTCCTCATCCTCTTCTCCTTTTTCTTTATCTTCTTTTTCTTATTATTATTATTTATAAAATAAGAATAAGATCTTACGTTTTTCAATTAATTGTTTTAAAGTTTTAAATATTATTCTAAAAATATAAAATTCTAAGCTGCTAATTTATATTATTTATGGCAATTTTTCAATACTTTTTATTTAATAGAAAAAACATTTTTTATTATTTTATTTTCAATTATCTTAATACTATTTTTTCATAGAATGTTTAATTCAAAACAAAAAAGAAATGTGGGCAGAAAATATCAAAGTGGTAGTACCAAAATAAAATTAAGCGAAGTAAGAAAAATTACATCTGAAAAGCAAAAATCTATTATGTGCAAATTTTTAAGAATTAACAATGATGACACAAAATTGTAAGATATCAATCAAAAAGATGGAAATACTCATATAAAAGGAAATGCTTTTTGAAAAGATTCTAAAAAACACATTTACAAAAAAGAAAGCAGTATTATGAAATAATTCGGTGTAGTAGGCATGAGAATAAAAAAGTTAATTGTACTAATTATAACAAATGACCTGCTTACTTGGCCAGGAGGAATGAGCCAGAAAATAGTGGATTATTTAGCAAAAAAGAACTACCAAACTTTCTTGTGGATGTCTTTCTCCACCAAAATAAAGAACTCACTTTTCAAAAGTACATCTTAATAGAAAACTTTCAAATAATGATATATATTATCCTAAATAATATATTCTCATAAAAAGAATAAAATATTTTGTTTCTATTGTTATCTTTTTAGTGAAGACACAATAATTGCTTTATCCATACCAGAATTCAAGAATAGGCTGAAACCCATACCAGACTGACAAACATAAAAAAATCAAAGCATCATTTAATTGTAATATTAAAATGTATAGATTATCAAAAATTGTTTGCAGCTGTTGAAAATATAAACAAAATACAACAAAAATTATTAAATCAAGAAAACTTGCAATTATGTCAACATTTTCAGTGATACAATCTATACCTTAGTGTTATTTGGCATTTGCATGATGAAAATATTTTAAGAATTATTGAACTGCTTATAAAAATTGTCCCATCAATACTATCTTTGATGAATCACCATAAATAAGATTGAAAACATTATCTGAGTAAAACAATTCAAAATTAATGAATGAATTTAATGGAAAGTAAAATACAAAACCAGATTAAGAATCAAGTGAAATCAGGAAAGTATTTTGCTATAATTCTTGACAATATTCCAGATATCAGCCACCAAGAATAAATATACCTTACACTTAAATATATCTCTGATGTTATGCCACATAGTTCAAGCATTTATGTTGATAAACAGTTTATTAAATTTGTAAATATAGAAAGCAGTTCCAGAGAAAATATTCTGAAGTCAGAAATTAATTCTCTAGAATTAAATATTAATAATATCAGGAGCAAGAGTATGGTATTGTTTAAATATGAAGGAAAACATTTCTGGGATTCAGACTAGACTTTTAAAGGAAAATTCAAAATATTTTTTACACCCTGTAATTGTCATAATTACAGTATTGTTTTGCAGGTAAAGCTAAAACTTACCTGTTGCATGAATTTTCTTGTAATTTTTTATTATCATCATCCACAAAAAAATGATCAATTCTCTGTAAATATATTAAAAGTCTTACTATGAAGCCTGTTTGTGATAGAAAGTTAGTATGTTGCATTCAAATTGTTATGGTGATAAGTTATCAATTAGATAAAATCAATTATGCACCTCTTGGAATATCAGAAACATCAGAAGATTCTTAAGATAAATTAATGCAGAATCACTATACACTCAATAAAAGATATAGGGGATTTGAACTTAGACTTTCATGACCTTCCACTATCCACACTATCTCATACTACTGATATACATGACCACCCACATGCAGAAAAAATAAATAATCACCAATATACATATTTCATGCTAAACCAGCACTTATCAGTCCAGATTACCATCTCCCATACATATATATAATCAGTACTCAGACTATATTAAGATAGCAAATCCTTACACTTTTAATGGATAGTCATCAACCTACTCCAACTCTTCAGCCATCCATACCATTGAAAATCTGATGATAGAATTCCCAAATCCCATGCTGATGCCAATATTGTTGTCATGCCCATGTTGACCTTAAGTCACTCTGACCCTTCACATATAGGACAGTATCCATTTAAATATATAGAAGAGGGGTGGGCAGAATGCAGGCTTAATATGTAAGATTTGAAATACCAGGCACTCTTATACCTGGAGCCTAATTGAAAATATAGGGGATTTGAACTCAGACTTTCAAAACCATCCACTATCCACCTTATCTCATACTACTGATACACATGACCACTCACATGCATAAGAAATTTGAACTCAGACTTTCAAGCCCCTCCACTATCCACACTCTCATATTAGTGATACACATAACCACTGACATGCAGTGTATCAGTAGTTTGAGATAATATAAATAGTGGAGGGGCTTGAAAGTCTGAGTTCAAATCCACTATATTTACCATTAGGCTCCAGGTATAAAATTTCCTGATATTTTAAATCTTACATATTAAGCCTGCATTCTGCCCATCCCTCTTCTATGTATTTAAATGTTAATGGATACTGTTCTTTACATGAGGGGTCAGAGTGACTTGAGGTCAACATGGGCATAACAATACTATTGGCATCAGCATGGGATTTGGGAATTCTATCATCAGATTTTCAACAGTATGGATGGCTAAAGACTCGGAGGTTGGAGTAGTTGAAGCCTGTCCAATAAAGTGTAAGGATTTTCTATCTTAATATAGGCTGAGCACATACTGGTTATATATATATATATGGGAGATGGTAATCTGGAGCAACTGAGTACATCTATTGGTGATTATTTATCTTTTCTACATGTAGGTGGTCATGTGGGGCTTGAAAGTCTGTGTTTGTAATCTCCTATATTTATAATTAGGCTTCAGGTATAAGAGTGCCTGGTATTTTAAATCTTTCAATAAAAGATTATAAGTTTATAATATCTCTCATTTTTGGTACAATTTATTGTTCAAGGTAAATTTTGTTAGCAAGAAACTTTAAAGTAATTCTGTAGATATTTCTGTAGCACTTTCTTCATTTGAAAAACTATTATGTTGGTTAACCAAATACAGGATACTGGGTCCAAGCAAGTACTAGTTGAGGCAAAACCACTGACAAAAGATTTGGGAGATTATTCCAGAATTTCAAAATAAAATATTTAGTAAAAGATATATTTTAGGCATGCAGTCAATGATGAGCTAATTGTTTATCTTGCAGAACAGTTCAAAGTAAATTTTTTAATGTAGTTCTGAATAAACCCAAACAACTATTACAAATTTGGCTTGAACAATTGAAAAGTTCATATAGATTTAGTTAGATTTTTGAACAAATTTCAAAAAATAAAGAAAGTAAAACTAACAAAAAGCATGCAGCACAATTAGAAAATGTTGTGACAAATACTCAATCTACACAAATAGACTTATCTACTGATTTTTGTAAAGGAGTCAGATATGTATTGCAATATGTTGGTTGATGATATTTCAATTTCTAATAACAAATCATAAAGCTACAACTTTTTCTAATCTCTTTATTGTTCTTTGGATATATTTACCCATACTAGTGTCTGTTCTTGAGACTTGTGGCATAGTTTGAATCATTTCAAATACTTCAGTATCAGTTTTGCTCAATTTAAAACAAAATTTAATGTTAGTACACTGTTTCATCATGGACTAAAATGCAAAACCCACCATCATATTTTTTGGTATAATTTGTGAAATCCAGACGAATAGCTTACTATGTAATACAAGTGGTTGATTCAGAGATGGCACTGCATTCAACTTGAAGAGAGAACCAATGGAATATATCTCATCTTGAAAACTTGATTCCTTAATCAAAACTGGAAAATTATTTTCATAACAAATATATAAAATACTTTTAGTATATGAATGGATTCTTTAAATAATATTTATTATTTCATTTTAAAGTTATATGCGCTGACACATATTCGTAAGAAAAGCTATTAAATTGAATGAAAGTTCCGAGAGCGTTAAATCGAAAGAGCTTAGTTTCTATTTTATATTTATATTATTTTTCATTCAATTTATAGCTTTTCTTACGAATGCGTGTCAGCCTATATAACCTTAATTTACATTTGTCTATGGAAAGTTGCTTAATTTTATAATTATTTTATTTTCCTCTTTTAATGACAACTTAAAAATAATTTTCTCTGATATTCAGAATCAGCTTGAGGAAAGAAGTACGAATGGTGCGACGATATAAGGTCCCATTTTTATCAAGGCCCTGGATCTGCATGATCTATGTCTTTTGCAAAAATCAAAACATTTTATCTCTTGAATCTATAATCAGGACCAACTGACGAGTGCTGGTTTAGCACGAAATATATATTGGTGAGTATTTATCTTTTTGACGTCTGTGTGATCAAGTGTATCAGCACTATGAGATAGCATGGATAGCTGAAGGCCGTGTGAATGTCTGAGTTCAAATCCACTATTAAATGCCAAAACTGTAATTTGTAGCTCTATAATGATTATTTCATGCAAAATGAAACAATTGTAGATGCAAATTCGAATTTATAATTTAGAAATAACTAATTATTTATACATTATAAGTAGTAATTTATGCAATTTTATTGACTCAACAAAATAAAATACATATAATGCAAAAAATTATATTTTATTTTCTTGAATGTCTTTTTTTTTTTGCTAATTCTGATTCAAAATAAAAAAGAAAATCATTTTTGACTAGATTTATACTAATTGTAAAACAATATATTTGCAAATAAGATAATTTTTTTAAGATTATTGTATATAAAGGACCCCCTTCCCCCGCATGAAAACAATTTACTGAGTTGTGCTTTTTCTCGGTTCTGCAGATAACAATCGTGCAAGATCTTAGCCACAAATGTTTAAGCGTCACAATATAAAATGAACCTTTTTTTTAAGCTACACATAGTTATTTTGATATAAAATTATCATTTGTCTTATTGATTAGCAAGAATAATAATATTTAATAATTTCTGATAAAGTTGTATTTAACTGAGTTAACGAATTTAGTCAAAACAAAAATTTCAAGTAAATATTTTTTCAATCAGTTTAATGCTAATTACGACTTTTAAAATCTATATTTTGCCTATTCTTCTCAATTAGTTCATTAAATCTTTTTTGTTTGTTTGTTTTAAATAAAGTTAACATTAAATAAAGTTAAAATATTTATTCGCACACATATATGTTTATAAATACTTTTAAATTCATTTATATACATGTAACAAATAATGTTATCAACTTTGTTAATATTAAACAATAAAATGTAAAATACATATTTTAATATGAAACTACTTTAAAATTTAAATTTTATTATATTAGTAACTGTTCTAGTGTCACATTTGTTTTAATATAGATAATAAAGCTAGAATTCAAATTCCGGAAGAGTGAATCTTTAAAAAAAATTCCTATTATCAAATAAAGTTGTCCTTTTATTTTCATATAATTGATCGTAGCCAACGCGGATATGTAATTATGTTTCAAAAGCCTTTATTAATCTATAGGTAAGCAAAAAAAAAAAATAGAAAAAAGAAAAGAAATAACAATCTTGATCAGGGCTTACCATTCTCCTGATCGTTACACCAGTTTATAACACTTTACATATAGTAATGCATCAATACTCCTTTTGTCACTAATCCTAATGATCTAATTCTTTGGAGATGATGAGTCATTTTCATAGATTAGAGAAAGTCGTATTATTGATATTGGACGATGAAATTTTTTCATCCCTTGCGCGTATGATATCAATTTTGTTTCTAAATGTATTAGAGTGTTTTGTGTCCGATCCATACATAAATGTACATCTGGTACACCATAGTGAATATAATACAAATGTGTTAGCCCGAATGTGTCCATAAATACCTTTTCCAAAGGTATTGAGAAATGCTTGTATTATTATAGATCAGAAAACGCTTATCTCCTGATATTTTGATAGAGGAGTGGAACAAAAATGGGAGAAACGTTCAAACACTCAGCAGTATCTAACCAACTAGTAACGTTGAACAAGTCTTTTCTGTATTATTTTTGGAGATTGGCTACTTAACAATTGTTTACCAATATTCACATACTTATAAGTTTACTATATAAAAAATGTAGATTGTCGATATAATATGATAAAACATTTTTTTAGAATTATATTATGATATAATTTTAATTATGCTTAAAGATATCTTTTTATATAATTCCAGATGAATAATTTATTCAAAAATATCTACATTTTTTAGATTCAATAGAAAAATATTTTTATCTGTACGTGCTGTTTTAGCACATTAAGAGTGCAGAAAGATAAGTAATATGAATAGCCATTAATTTTCAAAATGAGAAAAAAAAATATTTTTTTTTTTAAAATAAAAAGAGGAGGTATTTGTAAAATTTCGTCTTTAGTTAAACACGTACTTATCTTTACATAATAGTTTATATGAAATGCAATTTATTTTAACTTAAAAATTTTAATTCGCAATATTTTGTGTGTGTTTTACCGTTATTACTTCATTAGAATTTTTAATATTTAAATAAAAAAACTGCAAACGCTAAATTACAAAATGCTGCAATTATGAAGTTTTAATTTACCGAAATAATTTATATTTAAAAAAGAATGAACAAAAAAATGATAATGACAAGTGACTATACATATCAATCTCAAACCATCAATATGTGGACATATTTTATATAGAATTATGAGATTATGTTCGCCACCCAAGATAAAGAGAGAAAAAAGTGATTTGCAAACCCCAGGATTAAGTAAGGAAAATATACCGCAGATTTTGGACTATGTGAAAAAAAAGTCATTTATAAACTCTCTAGATTCTGATGCAGGTGATACTTCAGACGAGGAGCCAGTCATCATAACAGTGCTAAGTGAATCATGTCCAAATGTAATTGCTTATGATAAATCTCTAGAGTTGTCACATGAGGGTCTAATAACCTTAGATAGAACTAAACATTGAACATAAATAAATATTTGTTTCTTGTATTATTTATATCCATAAACTAAATAAGACATAATATTAATAAAAATAAGGTTTGAGAATGAAACTCTGTAGAAAAAAACATCAACTTAAAAATGGCTTCATGTTATTCAGCTGCCATAGTTGGATTGCTGGAAACTAAGATATATAGTAAATCACAAATGGACATATCAAACTTTTATGATAATCAATGATATTTGTTATTTTCCAGAGAAGCATTCTTACCTTCATGTGGAACAGGAATTGTGATAAACAAAACTTGTTTATTCAGCTCATTTAAAATAATATATATTGATGCATACATGTTAATTGTTATGCTATACCACAAAAAATAACACTGATCATTACATACATGTACATTCCTCCAAGTATACTAATTAATAGAATTAAACATACATTAAACTCAACATTTGCATACTCATTACATTCTATAATTTTAATAGAAGACTTCAACATGACACACAATAACTTTGTAACAAAATGGTTATATCTGCCTGGCATTCCCTCTCATGTCTGTGAAAGAGTTTCTTACATAGAACTTTATCTCTTTCAATAATAGCAGATATTAATTTTTAATTGATGATCAGCCTATCACTCAAAAACTCATCTTTTTCAGTCATTATGATGCGATGGTCTGTCTTAGAAATAATTTCAATATAACCTATGATCACAATAAATAAAAGCATTGGGATACTGCTCCCAGGAAGGATTACAGAATATTTTTTCTCAGACATATATAGATTATTATTCAAAATTTGTGAGTTAGAAATGGATCCTGTACAAACATGAATTGCATTAGAGAATGTGATCTCATATACAATAGATATAATGCCAAGAAACCTTTCACTCTCTTCAAAAGTTTTAGAACTTGCAGATGAATTGCATAAAAAAAGTACACTTAATTCTCACATGTCAGAGAGTTATACAAATGTAATAGCCCTGAAAAAAGTATATTGGTCAGCTTCTGAATCACTCAAATAATACTTGGTGATAAAAATGGGAAAACGTGTATTTGAATGAAGCTCATTTGTGATCTAGGCTATTCATTTAATGGACACTGGGACAATCAAAATAGAAGGCAAACCATGACAGCATGTTAGCAACACTTTATTTATATTACAAAAATAACTTGCAAAAAAAAAAAATCTTAACCCTTCACAAAACTTTTTAGCACAATCATCACAGAAGACAATATAACTGCTATACTTAGAAAGTTTGAAGAAAAACTCACTTCAATATCAAACTCATATCATCTAGGGATACATGAAATATTTTGTTTTGTATACAGATATTTAAGTCAATTCACAACAAAATATCTGGAAAATTTCTAACAAAGGGAATCTATAACATACATGACTTTATTCCATCTCACTGGTTCTATTTGTTAAGAGGAAATAAAATATATCCACACTCATGGGTCTACTTGAGATTAAGATCTTAGAATGATTGATTAAAAATAGAATTAAAACTTATCTTTTGCCATTCTTGTCAAAAACCCAATTTTGCAATTGAACTTGGCAGCAGCATTTTTATTTAAAACAGTAATTGACATTGTCTTAGAAATGATAAAAAATATGAACCTTGTAGTACAGATGGACATTTAATCAGCATTTGATATGATACCAATTGACATTTTAATTAATGCATTAGCAAATACATCAATATCTAGATAATTTATCTAAGTGATTATGAATTTGTTTTAAGTCAAAAAATTTAAATAACTCTTAGTGGGAAATATCATCAGTCATTCCATTTAATTCAATTCCACAAAGGTTATCATTAAGTACTCTTTATTTATTCACATTTTATATGAATCCTCTTAAAGCAACTGAAAATGAGATGACTGGAATATTTATACTTATAATGAAGGCAAATGTTTTATATATTGTGTATATGGATGATGTAACAATCTTTGCCAACAAAAATATAGATACCAAACTGATAAGAATTTTAACAAATTATTCAGACAAATACAAACTAAAGTTTAATTTAGAAAAATCCAGTATGGGATCTATATGCTTATGATATCATCATGAGAAATACTTCAAAAGAAAGCCTTACTCATTTGTAGTAATTTATTTTTATTTGAGTACCTTTGAAATCTAATCTCAGATACAGGGAAAACTAATTAATAAAGTTAAGAATTAACTCTCTTTCCAAATCATATTTATCACTCTATACCAAAGTAGCCACTTTTATCTCCTAATAATAACATGGGTCATATACTAAATTACCAAGCTTTTTCATCTAAAGTTTACTCATTGGGTGTAAAATTATGGTGGGGAAAAATTATATCAATATCTTTGAATAAGATTATGTATCCTCTATTTCAAAATGGCTTAGATTTATATTCTATAAAAATTTTCCAAATTCAAAAAATAATCTTATAGCATCATATGCAAAAAAATTTCCATATCTGAAAATAGTTTTTAAAATAATGACCCATAGATAAGCTGCCACCCATATGCAATTAGTGAAAAAAGTTAATTTCCCATTTATTATGCATCCCTAATTTAATATATTTCTCTTCCAAGAATAAAATTAAATACTGGGAAGTATATTCAATCTGTAGTTTTCCATCAAATGATAATAATAAACCCATTTTAAATGTAACCAATAAACAATTGGCTAAAAAATTCAAATACTGCTCATTAGGAGACCAAAGTACGGTAATTTTCTCCTGAATATAAATCTTGAAGCATTTTCCACTCTTTGTTTATACATATATAAAAGTAGTTGCACTAACATTGAAGGCATGTGTAAATTATGTTAAAGAGAGACAAAACACAATTACATTTTTTATTCACATGTACCATGTTGAATAATATCTGATGGGATATTCCCAGAATATTTAAAAATAAAAATGACAACATACATACACTTCTCCATACATTTAAAAAGGTATTTACGCATGAATTTGAACCAGAACATTTGTACTATTCTCATTATACTACCAGATATACATTTTTGTATGGTTCAAATACAAAAAGGCACCCTGATACATTTAGAAACAAAATGCATATTATATGCATAAAGTATGGCAACAACTAACATTTATTCAAACACATGGTCTCTAATGTGACTTTTCTTAAATTTTTGACCTGACTCACTATTATAAAATAATGATTGTATAATTAAAAAGCAAAAAAGATATTGCAGTGTATGTCCATAAAAAGATGTAAATCCTATGCAGCAGTCAGAAAATGCTAAACTGCTTTGAAGATTCAATTTTTTTTCATTACACATGGATTTTTATTTTTTCTTAATTCTTATTTGGGATAAAAATACAAATGTATATAATGTAAACCACATACTTCCTTTTCTTTTGTTTATAATCTTGTAATATTTTCTAGTGCTGTTTGTAAACTTATAGTTCAATAAAGCCTTTTGAAACATAAGTATTGTAGGAAAATAATGATAAAGTTATTAGATGAATTGGCAAATATAAAAGTGAAAAAAATTTTTTAGATCTAAAGAGCTAAGGTCTGATGCTATTTAGCAGAGTATTAGAGTCACAGTTTCAGAGCTAAAGATTCCAAAGTGAATTTTGAGCTGAATATCTTAATTTTAAAATTCAGATCAATCACTTGAATGAAACTACTTTACTTTACTTGCATTAAAGTAGATTTCAACAATTAACCTTATGATTATTTTTTCTGTTTTAAGAAGATATATATTCTATTATTTAAAGAAAAACCAAAAGATGAGCTTTAAATATGGGATCTATACTAGATGATGAAAGAGATGATGAATAATGATGGTAAAATTATGATCTATTTTTTAAAATGTGATAATAAATTGATGGTTTGCTTCTGCTCTTCTGGCATAGTAAGTAATGTCAATGAGTGTCCATGATTGTTATGCCATCAATCTCGGTTTTAAATCTAGGTTGTAAGACCCATCTATTAATTAAATTTATCATCAGATTTATTTTCAGTTACTATGAGTCTAATGCTAAAGTATTTTTCCAATTTATAACTTTTTATCTGCTTCACCCAACAAATTTTTTTATCATCAATCTCACATATGATCTTTTTTAATTTTTGGAATCTAATTTATGATATGTCCAGTTTAAGTTTTTTCAACCAGTCAATTTTGTGAGTAAAATCAGTTTTTCACCTTTGTTTTTCACTCATCTATTTTATTTTCAATCTCCTCATATACATTAATGTATATGTTACTCCTTTATTCAAAATATCTGTATTTCAAAAAATGTTCTAATTGCAAAAGTTACTTTGTTTTTTTACTTTTTATTACTATATAAATTTATGATAGTATTTGTTTTTTTAATAATAATTCTATATTTTTTATTCCTAAAACAGCTTTCCTTACCACATCAAAATATTATGTTATATTGGTAAGAATTTTATTCTTTTTGATAGCTTTCCTTGGCAGTTCTTAGTTATATTACTTTATGTCATTTTTAATAGGATATTATTTTTGAAATGCATGCATACTACAGATTGATTTATCAATTTATTCAAGTTATTTATTTATTTATTTATTTATGTTACCTATAATAAAAGTATATTGCATATTTGATTAAAGTATTCCTTTCATATTTATTTGATAGTTTAAATATATTTGATTTAATGAAAAACATTCTGCAAATCTATATTAAAATCTTCATTTTTTTATTAGAATGTGAAATTGTTGGGATATAAATTTGAATTATTTACATTTTTTAATTTCATAAATTATCTGCACTTTTTTCCAGTCTTTGTGCAAACCTTATACACTTTATTTCCATTTCTCAAACTATCAAGTCACATGGTATTATATTGATGATTTTGGAGACCAGTTGATCACACTTTTTTCTCCAAAGAGGATTTTATAATAATAATAATAATAACAACAACAACAATAATTATTATTATTGTTATTAATAATAATAACAACAATAATAATAATAATAATAATAATAATAACAATAATTATTAATAATAATAATAATAATAATAATAATAATAACAACAATAATAATAATAATAATTATGATTATTATTATTATAATAACAACAACAACAATAATAATTATTATTATTATTGTTATTAATAATAATAATAATAATTATTATTATTACTATTATTATTATTATTATTATTATTATTTAACATTTATAAAAAATAGTATTACGGTAAAGTAATTTTTAGTTTATTCACTAATAAATAAGTATATAATTTTCTCCAAATTTGAATTAGAAATTTATAAGCAAAGCTATATGTAAGAAATCTTATGAAAAAACATTATAAGCATTTGTATCAGATTTTGATTATAATAAAACAATTCATATTAAAATAATTTATATAAATATTTATACACATAAATATATTAATTGAAATGTAAGAATAACAGATTTTTAAATGAGATAATGCCATAAATATTTTCAGTGAAAAATTATTTTCTTTGAAAAAGATATTCTTTAAAACAATAATTCAATTATGTAAAAAAGAAAATTAATAATTCTCAATATATTCAGCAGATATGAATTTTTAATTCTTTTAACAAATATAATAAAATTAAATGACAAAAAGAAGTGAAAATGAGGATGGGGATGGGGGATTAATTCATTATTCTTTATTTTAAATTGTTCTTTTTTCTAATAACATGTGCTTGTTAAATTATATACACATACCAATATTGTTAAATAATATAAAAAAAATAGCATATTGAACTGTTAAGCACACTAAATAAAATGTAATTTAAGTTTAGAACAGAGGTCTCTAAAATATAGCCTGTGAGCCCTATGTAGGGGAAAAAATATTCATTCTGATACTTATGAAATATAAGTCTGATACTTATATAATCAGACATAGAAAAAAATTAAATAACAAATGAAAAATACAAAAAAAAACAGTAAATATTCTCAGTATTTTGTTTCAATTATTTTAATACTTTCAAATTTTTAATGAAAATAATATATGAAGTCACTATTATCATAAATAAAAGAATCGACCATTGGTCTTAAATAATAGACATTACATTTTATTGTTGTTGTTTTTTTGATAAACCAAAAAAAATCCCCAAAACTATGTAAAATGCTCATAATTAATTCCAATTCTCTAAAACTATTTTAGTAAATGAATTTTAACATAAATACTAAAGTTCTCTAGCTATTTATCCAATAACTATGAGCTTCATTTGGTTTTAAACAATTCAAATATCTGGTTTTTGGTTATTAAATTAGGTTAGATGTTTTGTTTTTCAGTTTTTCATTTAGGTATTTATTCATTATGAATAAACAAAGTTTAAAATGTTGCAATTTTCTTCCATAGTTACTTAAAAATATACCGGTTTAGGAAAGATGAAAGTTTTTTTGTTAAATTATAGGCTTTCATGGACATACAGTAATTGTCTACAACAGCGTTTCCCAACCTTTTTTGACTTGCATACCACATGGTAGCACATCACGCAAAATTTTACCACTTCGTAAAAATGATTGTATTTCATGAAATTTGTTTTTGCGAGTGTGTTATTTTATTTGCATTATAAATATTATGGGGTGACCATGTATGTATTCACATCTCATAATGAGACAAATTTCATTGAAACATGCCTAAACGTCACGCCAGATAATAAACTCACTGAAATTATAAACCCACTGTAACATATTTATATGTATGTGTTTCTTCAAAGTTTCATATTTTTTCCAAAATAATTTATTAAAGATTACATTATTACATTAAAGGTTATTTGGTATATATTTTGTTCAAAGTGTTTTCTCATTCCTTCATTTGGTTTTCCCGAATTTGAGTCGTTTTCTCTTTTTCGGAGCATCTTGCTATTGGTTGGGCCATGGAGAGGATAAATCCAGCATGTCCCAAGTCATGGTAAAAATAACCTCAGGGGTTATCAGGCTATCTCTTGTTCTTGTTTTCTTTATATTGTTCAGCATGAAGTTAATAGGATTAAAATTTTGATGATTAAATACTAGCTTACATCTAGTAATCCACAATAGATGATCAAGAATTAATGAGAGTCTAATTTCTGGGTATGATCCTTTTCTGATACATTCTTTCAAATTAAATAATTTAGATTGATTTTTCTTGATCCGACTCATTATTTATCTACTATTTTGTCATATTTCGTTTACTAATAAATATAAAAAACCAATTAATATATTTTCTTATCATAATCAAATATTTTTATAAAATAAATTTAATGAGATCTTTGTGCTTGTTCCGAACAACATAAATTTTTTGAAATTTGGTTCAAAAGATGCGAGGTATATTCTTAAGTCTACAGTTGCGTTCAATCTGTTTCGATACTTATTTTTTAAAAAAAATATATGAAGAAAAAGCTCTTCCTACTAATTCCGCACTAATAAACGGTAATAATAATTTAAGAGCTTTCTCAGAAAGTTGTTCATATTCTTTAATGTTTAACCAAAAATTAAATTGTGTCGTTTGAATTCTACTTGTAAAGTTCTGTCACATGATAATTCTATTACATTTTATTTATTCTTTATTGATAATAATGTAGCTTTTTCTAAATTTTCTGCATAGAAGGGGTTTGAAATCCAATTATCATTTGTGTTTTCGGGTTTTGGAAAATATTCCATGAAAGACAATTTTAATCCTGTTAAATGTGCTATTATATTTTCTCATATATCTTGAGACAGACTAACCTTATTTTTAAACAAAAATATATAGAAAGTTTCGAATAATTCCAGTTGATTGTTTTTCGATACTTATATATATATATTACTGTTTCCAAAAATCTAATTTCTTAATCATACTTTCAATTTTATCATTAACATTAAAGATCGTTATCGATTGTACATATTAACAACTTTACTGTATAATATTATTAATTAAAATAATTTTTATGAATTATAGGAAAAAACGTTTCTATATTTTTATAATTTAATTTTTTTTTATGTCCGCCATTATTGATTATTTTTCGTGTACCACCAACCAGCAACTCGCGTACCACAGGTTGGAAAACACTGGTCTACAACAAAGTAGCTAAAAATGAGCGGTAGTATTTAATATTTCCTGTGTCCTTGTTTTTATTACTGTTATATAAAAGATAAGACAATTTTATAACATTTCCACTTTATTTGTTATATTTTTTTTTTCTATTAACGGAAGCTATTTTACTGGTAAGTAGATAAGTACTTTATTTTTTTAATAAATGCTAAGAATTTTTTTTTTTTTTAAGTTTATTATCATTGCTTGATTACATCATGATGGAAGAAAAGATAATCCTTTAATTACCATACTGTATTATTTTTGGAATTTTTGAAAAGGAAAATTATTTATTTATTATAATAGTTGTATTTGAAAAAATATGTTGATAAGATATGACTATAATAAACATCTATTAATAACGATTAATTTCCAACTGAATTGCCTATTAATTTTTTTAAGATTATCATAAATTTTTCTATCTTTCTATATCAGGTTGAGCCATTAGAACTACAGATAATATTTTTTCAACATTCAAGATCTGCATGACATGATAGGACATTTTATGAATGTTTAAAAAATGTATATGACATTTTGGATGTTTAAGACGAGCATGTGATATTTTTTGAATATTTAAAACCTTTCTTTTAAAATAGTACTGTATTACATTTATATTAGCACATTTGTTAGCTACTGTATATATAAATAGGATGACCAGACATCCTAGATTTCGTGGACAATCCAGAATTTTAGTATACTATCCTACATTAGTATTTGTCCTGAAAATGTCCCAGATTTTGTAAATTGTCCTGATTTTTCTTGGATTGGCCAATTTGACTTGAATATGTGTATGTAATTCATAATATTTATTATATTTCATACTAAGTTTGGCAACACTGGTGGAGCGGTTATAAATTGAAGCATACACATCGCTTGATTATGTGCGTGTGTGAAGGGCAGTATTATGAATCAGGATCTGTCAAATCAGTGTGTTTTGTCTTCTTGCGATGGACTGTTGCTTCAAGGAATACGGTAATAAAATATATCTCAACTTTATAAAACGCACCTCAAGTAACTATAAATTACTTCCTTTAATTAAATCAATAATGTATAGACTTCTTTTATAAGTTACATAAATATATTTTGTTGTAGATATTTAATAATGTATATATAAATCGCCGAAGAGCTGTAGTTTCAATTAAAATAGGCTATTTATGGTCACTTAGATTTTAATTATTTTTAAAACTTTTTATTTAATAAGATAATTTTAATAATAATAATTGCTCAATAATAGTAATGTACGTAAAAATAGTGATATTTAAATTAATTAATAAGTTTTAAATTCAAATTATTTTTATTTTATTTTTTAGCATCACAAATAGCTTCAAAAAAAACAAAGTTGTATATTTAATAATGATCTGCAAACGAATTTACTGCACTGTGTGCAATTTTGATTGTTCCATAAATTATGATGGGAAAAACGATATCTCGAGACACGTTCAACCTGATAAGCATAAACGATGTATACAATTTTTTGGATCAAATATTCTTCCATTTAATTATACTAAAACTTTCAACATCGAAGAAAAGAAACTTGCATTAGCCGAAACTGCTTTCTCATTTCATTCCGTTTATCATAACCAATCATTTTGGTCAATGGATTGCGCTTCCAAATTAATGAACATATTATTTGATCCAAGCATTTCCTGAACTCACATTAAAACTGAAGCTATAGTTAAAAATGTTTTATTGCCTCAACCTCTTTCTGAATTAAAAATGACACTCGATAATATTAGATTTATTACACAGTATTCTGATGCCTCAAATCACAAGGATATAAAACTGTTTCCTTATTTAATAGAATATTTTGATCAACAACAGGGTATTCAAGTAAAAGTTTTGAATTCAATTTCTTTGCCAGGTGAATATTCAAAATTAATCAAAGATTCCATTTTGAACATCTTGAATAATAACAACCTGGCAAGTACTAATGCAAATTTTAGAAAGTTAGAAAGAAAAGAACAAACAATTAGGTGATGAATGTGTAGTGTACATTTTACACAATGTGGCAAAAACAGCAGCAGACTTGCTTCCAATTGATATTGAAAGCATAGCTGTAAAAATATACTCCCATTTTTATATCTATACTATGAGAGTAGGAGAATTAAAACAATTCTGTGATGATGCAGAAATACAATATCAATTGTTGGGAGTTGATTAAATGAAATGGTTAGTATTACTTCCAGCTATTGAAAAAAATTTAAAATTGTTTAAACCACTTAAATCTTATTTTCTTTCAACTGATAAATATCTATCAATTTTACAAAAAAAAATCCGATGAACAAGCTGAAATTTTGTTACTGCTTTTGCTTAACCAATTCACAATATTCTTCCACTCGATTCAAAAACTAGAGGGTGAAAACAGAACAGTTATAAAAATTTCTTATGAAATTAACAATTTAATTTATAAATATAAGAACAGATCTTTCTTTCAGTTTGTTCCTCCCGTTGTAAAATTTGTTACAAAAAGTATTTCTAGTGATATTTCAAAAATAGAAACCCTTCAGGCTCAATTTATTGATTTTTATTCCAACTGCATTTCTCATTTAGAAAAATGGACAACGCAATTTCATGAATTATAAAATTTATCATGGCTTATATTTAAAAATGTAATCGAATGGAATAATGTTTGCTCAAAAGTATTTTGAGAAAAAAGAGTTATCTGTTAATGACTTGTTTGAATAGATTTATTATTTTAAAAATATGCCACTCAGGAAAAAATTACATATTGGACAGAAAACAAAACAGATATAGATCAAAAATAGGCAAAATTTTTACTCATTTTCAAAACTATCATATTCCTTATAAAAATTTAAAATTTTTACTTGAACTATGTTTATACTAACCAGTCACAAATGTGACAACAAGAACATATTTTTTTATTTTTTTGCATTTTTTTAAAAAAAAATTATTTTGAAAATAAGTGTCTATGAATTTATTAAAAATTAAAAAAAAACGTTTTTTGATTAAATCTTAATTCATGTCAAAATAATACGTCTTAATAGTGATGGAAAAGCTTTCTCTTAATTTTACTCTCTAAAAGAGCTGGCCAGGTCACAATTTTCCATAAATTGGATATTCTATTTGCAATAATTCTTTTAATTTTCTAATCTAAATAGGTTATTGACCATGGTCTTACATTGTTTCACCAAGGGATATGTTCTTTTTTTTTTGTCATGAGGATATGTGGTATGCTTCCAGAATTTCTAAAAAATGTAGAATCTAAAGTCAAAACATGGTTGGCAAAACTATTAAGTAACATTATTTGTACAAAAACTATTTCAAAAACTTGACATAAAAGCAAAATTATAAACAGATTTTTAAAAAACAACAATACTGGTTCAAAAACTCAATATCATTATGAGGTATTTCCTATAAGACATTTGAAAGAATCATATTAACAAAAATAGTGTCAATAATTAAAAGCACTGATATCAGTAAGCTTGATTTAGGCGCTTAAGTAGCTGCTATAAACAAATTTTATCTTTAGCAACTTAAATTGAAAAAGACTCTCAGAATAAATTAAAAAGTGATCGTTTTTTAATAGATCTATTCTCCACTTATGATTCTGTTCAATAAAATGATCTTTTATAAGTTTTTAAATCCATAAATGAAAAAAAATCAATTTACTCGACAAATGCTTTCCAATAGAAACATTCAAGTGACATAATAATTATAATAGGTAATTATATATATATTCTGACCTTGCTCTCGTGCATCTTCACTTCCGGATAATATATGGTATAAAATAAACAGGTTCTATCTCAATTAATAATTAATAACTAAAATATTCAGTACTAAAATTAAAATATTTCACTAGCTCAAATTTAAAATACGAATAAGGTTCAGTTTATAAAAATAAATTAAATAAATATTCAATATTTTCATGAGACTTGAAGTGAAAATACAGGTGACAAGATAGATTACATTGAGCCAATATCCTACAGGATACTACCTCAATGGCATAAGAACACTATCCCCCTTTATTACTATTTTAAATAACAAACTCATAGTATTCTTACGACTTTAATAACTTCTACTCACTAAGATTAAACTAATAATTAAATCTTAATCTTCTATTTAATAATAATCTAGCTCAATAAAATAATCTCAGGTTCATAAAGTTTATTCTAAGTTAATAAAAATACGGTAGTAAAATATGAGAAGGGATTTTATGTCATAATCTACTACACTTAAACTAATAATAATAAATAACAATAATAATATTCTTCATGTAATGATATAATAAATACGTGGTAGCATTTTAATAATCTGACAAACAAAATATGTGTGGCAACTGATAGCATATAATTTAACATAATATTGTGATAACTGATTTATAACCAATAAAATAATGTAAGATTATGATTATTTAATTATAATGAATACCAATAAAATATTTAAAATTCTTAAAATAATTCTCTATCTTTTGTGCAACATTATATATTTGTTTCAATTATTATGCATATATTGTGTTTTCATGCAGCGATGTGGAGAAATAAATAACTCTGACACAAAATTTTTTAAATAACAAAATTTAACAAAGTTTATTACTAACAATAAATAACTAAACAATTTATTTACATTATTTACAGTGGATATCCTTAACCTTTTTTTACTTTACAGTTTGATTTACGAGTTATAAAAAAAAATAATTTATATTTCAATCATGTCTTTATTTAGATTTAGGACAAAATTTAAAAAAAATGTTATTATTTGGTTTCTCATCATGGTTAACTTATTACAAGTATATTTATCTACTTTATTAGCAATAGCATTTTATCCTTAATATTATCGAACTATCTTATTTTAAAAAAAAAATTCATATTTAGAACAAACATTCTATAGAAAACAAAATTTTATAATGAGTATGGATTTCTCAAAATATTAAAAAAAAATTCATCTTGCAAAGTCAAAGATGTTACACAAACTATTATCCAAAATTCAGTACTAGATTTTAGTATTTATCACACAATGTTTACTAATCATAATATATTCTTCTTTAAGCCTTACTTTAGTATGATATAAGTTTAATCATTAATAGATTTCTGTTAATCAATAAACAAAAATATACTATGCATATTGTTTACATAATCTACTTTGTACTATTGTATTTTAAAAAAAATATGCAATACTTATTTTCTTCTTAAAAAAAAATAATACTAAAGCATTTAAAATTATTATCACTTTTTAAAAATGACTTTGTTTAGATACCTTATTTTAAAAATTTTATATTTTATTTCCGAAATAAAATTCAAAATATATTTTATGATTCTTTTCTTTCCCTAGGACACTTTGGATCTTCAATTTTAAGTTATAACATTCTGCTCCTTATAAGCAACTAAACTAATCTTATACAAAAAAACGATAGCACAACCTTAGTTCTAAATTATTTATCATTTCTTTTAAAATATCTTACTAAACGATGCAGTTACATGAAATAAAGATAGCGAAAACAGATGCATAGGATTAAGAAAGAAAGCTAGAGTATTACTCTTAACATATCTCAAAATCATGGTACAGTGCAAAGAGGTAGGACATTTATCTGCCTAATATCCTCTAGTACAGGGACGATGTTAAATCTATTTCTTCAGCTTTATTAGAACATCAAATATTTAAAGTAATATAAACACTGTCCAATAAAATGTGTATCAGTCATAAGGCTATGTTAACTATGCTGATATTTACATAAAGACTAAATATTATTTCCATTCCTTATAACATCCTATTTTTTTAAAAACAAATACATCATCTTGGTTTCCTGCTAACTATAGTACTTCCAAGCCACTATCTCAACATTATTTCTCAAGATTTTTCTACATCTTACATCGACAAATAGCTATCTGCATTTACAAAACAATAAATAAAATTTATTAATAGTTAAACAATCTTACTATCCCATAAGAAAAGTTTCTTACTTCATTGCTCTGTATGTTTAATCATATACAATCTACTTAGACAATATTTGAATATCCAATGACATGAAAATTTTAAAAGAATCACATAATTATTTGTTATGTTGGATTATATCACTAAATAAAAAAAAAAAATTGTCGTATGCATATTTTCAAATCAATCCTATCTCAGAATGTTTTTTTTAAAAAGTTGTATAAAAATGCGTTACATATAATTAAAAAAAAAAAAACTTTTACACTTCATTCTTCCAATTTATGGATGATCTAAAGAAAACAAAAAAAATATATACATTATAAATTATCAATAGTTATTATTATTACCAATAACCTTTATCTAGTCATCGTGTTCAGTAGGATTTTTTTTTATCCACTTGAGCATTGCAGATATAAAAAAAATTCACACCCATACACTTTATATTAAAATATTTTTTAGTTAAATTATTAGATTGTTATATTATAAAATTTTAATATTAACAAATTAATGTTTTTATGTTTTTCCTAATCTTATATAAAATTTTAGATTTAAATTAGGTTAACAAAATAAAAAGAATCAAAACTATAGTTACATATTTTCTTGACGATAGTTTCTGATAAATCCAAAATGCTTATTATTTTCTCTAGAGTTTTTTAAAAATGTTCTCCAAGCGCGTTAAAGTTTAAAACAAAAATAATTATTAATCCATATAATAAAATTTAGAAAATAATCCTTGGTTTTAATTTTTAAGACGATAATATTAATTAATCCCGTGAAGTTTTTTTTTTTAAGTATTTTCTCTGCCAATATTCTCTGTGTATCCGATGCATCAATCCATCTAATTTAATTTTAAAAATATTCCATAAACTTTTAAGTACTATTTGTATTTCCATGGATCCATCTTTTTATTCATCTATGTGTTCACTTTTTATCTATGTTTCCTTCTTGATACATTTAAACTTTCGTTTGGTATTTTTTTATAAATCTCTTTTAAAATAAAACTTCAAGTATTTTTTTGAACAAATCTTTTCCAAATACATTTTAAATAATTCGAAGAATGGATATTTTAATATCAAAAAACGCTTCTATAACATATTTTCCTGGGCTCTTTCTTTAATTCTTGAAAACACTTTTAAAAATGCCACCTTCAGAAAGTATATAACACTTTACTCCTTTGAACATAATATTCTATAAAATAATTCATGAGACATAACTGTCTTATCACCATTTTAAAATAAATCTTAGATAAACTTATAAATAATACGTTTCAATACATTTTTTAGACTCGTATAATGTCCCAGCTGTGGTTTTTATGTACTAAAACAGTTCTTCGGTGAAATATTAATAAAGCTGTATCAATAAATATTTCAAATATTTTTTCAGCATTACAATTTATATCCATTTTATTTTGTAGTATATCCATTTTTTATTGCGTAGTTTAGGTTAAACTTTTAGATAAAATACGACTGATAAAGAACTTTAAAAAAATTTAACAAAGCATGTTGAACGAAATTATTAAAATATTTTTTAGTTTATACTCTCTTTTGCAAAAAATATTTTTTAAAATTATCAATTAGTTTTTTGCAGATAAAGTTATAAGAAAGTACTAAAAAAAATTGACTAAAATAAAAGATTTTTAAAAATACTATCTTTTGATAGTTATAATTTACCTTTCTTCGGTTTCAATACATTATTAATCTCCCCCTATAACTTAGTTACAATGATATTTATCATCTGTAAGAATACCTATTCTTATTGGCCAATTCTTACTTTAGCTTGAGAAAAAATTTACATATTTCCAATTTATAGTAGAATTATATTTGAAAATAAAAAATGATGACGTAATGAACCTAAAATATTATTTAAAATATTACTTTTAAATAAATTATTATTTTATTAAAACTATTTAAATATTTAAAATAACTTTTAAAATAACACTTAATAACTTATTCCATTTATCTATTCAATTTATCTATTTTTATTTAAATAAAATATTTAATTTTTATTATATCTGTATTCGTCTTTATTACATTACTTAAACATTACATATGATAGTTAACTTAGTGTTTAATACTATTTACTTTTATGATAGGCAATAATTCTATCCAATTCTATAATATAACTTTTAAAATATTTTAAACTTTGTTATTAATTCAAACAAGCAGTGTGTGATAGTATACATTAAAAAATCACGTGATTAATAATTTTGACAGACGATTTTCAATCTATTTCTCTGCCTAGACTAATAAAATTGATACACTTATCATATTATATAATATAATTATAAAATTTGGAAGAACAATTTAGAAAATATAGAATTAGATATAATTTTCACCATCACAAAGTTTATTTTAAAATATACTATATTACTTTTGACTATTTAAATATGATTACAAATTTAAACATAGCATTTATTAACTATAAGTTTTAAACTATTAAAATCGAATTTTTTAAATATAATTTTAATTATTTACAGCTGTGTTATTTAATATGGCTAGCTTTTACAACCATATGAAACAATATTTTAAGCTTTATATAACTATTTTTAAATGATTTTATATACTACGTATTCTCTTTAGCTTCAAATTGTACTTTAAAGATATAATTGACTTAATATAATTAATGTATTAAAAGAACATATTCTAAATTTAAAATTTTTTAGTAATTGACTGTTATGAATTATTACTGACCTATAGAAAAGGGCACAATATATATATATATATATATATATATATATATATATATATATATTGTGAGAGTACCACATGAACCTCACCTAAAACAATTTGATTCTTTATGAACTTATCTGTGCCTATATCAAATTAACAGATATAAATAACCTACATCTATCTTAAGCTTTTCATATATCAGCTATATATATAAACTAATTAAATATTAAAAGAATAATTCTAAAAATGAGTTATTATAATATATTTATATGCATACATAAATAAATGTTTCCAACTAATAGTATTTTTTTATTAACCAAAACTTGACATTGACCAAGCCTTAAGTCAACGTTGCATTTTATCAGTTGAAACAAAAAAAATAAACGTTTGGAGTTCATTACAAATTGTATATTTAAACAATAGAGTGTGTGAGCATGATTATGTGATATGTATGTGATATGCTTTCAGAAATTAATCCAAGTATAAAAACAAACTAATATTGTTATAATAATAATCTTCTATTTAGTTATTGAAGGAATAACTACGTCATCGGTAAATTTAAATGTGTTCGAATTTAGAACACATTTAAGAAAAAAAGATTAACTATTTTAAAACCTTCTTCAAGTAATTAATTTACTTACTTTTAATATTATAAAGAACTAAAAAAATAATCATTTAAATTGACAAGGTTATAAGAGAAATCAATGTCTTCGAAAAGAGTTTTCAAAATATATGTTTAAGAAGACAAAAATTTACAAAAATGTTCTCTGGCTAGGCAATTTATGCCAAGGATTTCTGCTGATGTTTTAAACCTGAACATGTAAATTTATTCCTACTTAATGCCTAAAATATAATCATAAAAATTCCCTTAAAAAACCCCTTAATAATGGAATTTTAATGAAGAAGATGTTAAATATTTTACTACACAAATATTTAAAGGAATGAATATTTGGATGGCCTCTTCGAAGGATGATCAATGAACTTTATCTTTCAACATTCATCATCATTTTATTTCATCTAAGGAAGGATATACAACCATTATTCTTTCTCATCTTGGATTACTTCATTGTGTACTTTAAGAACTCTTAAACTTTATTTTCTTTGTGAATAAATTGTATTTACATGGAAAAATTATTTCGTTTATCAAATTGATCTTAACAGGATAAATGGAGAACAGATAAGATGAACATTTTATTTTTATTTATTTAATAAAATCTAAATGTTGATATTTTGATATATGCTCCAATGAAAGCGACGGTTGACTAAGGTAAAAGTTTTTAAATTATTTCAATTTGGAAGTAAGTTTTATTATATTCCAAATTAAACCTTACCTGACAATTATCATAATTTCTTTTTAATCATTAACATAATTAATATAAGAATACATTCTATTGTTATTCTAGTGTGAATGGTTGATATCTGATACAAACATAGAACACTCACTGAATCATTTTAGTGACACAATACATAGATTTATAATGTATGATGGTATTATTTATTGTACACATGATTTTAAATTATATATATGTAAATAATTACATTATGGTTTTTTTTTTGGATGTTAAATAGTTTATTATTGTATCATATATAAGCACAGATTATAATTCTAAATTTTAATATTTTTAATTATTTACATGATAATATTTTTGTTCCTATTACTGATTAAAATGTGTTAAACTTGATTTTAAAATTAAACAGGTCTCGTTTGTTTATTTTATTTAGTCATTTTATAAAACCAATAATTATAAATATACATATTCATGCATATATATGTTGAATCAACTTAGTGATTTAATATTTATAAAAAAGTTATATATAGCTTATACTAAATTTATCATTACTATGGGATATTTGTGGAAATGCCTGAAGAGAGTCAATTGCGATTTCTACTCTGAGCTCGAATTCCGAGAGTAACGAGGTTATTAATAGAGAAGTGGATTGGATTATATTTTAAATCACATCATCCATGGCATTCTATAAGAAGACTCAAAGTCTGAATATAGTTAGATGCGACTTCTTCGAGTCCTGAAAAGGATTGTCCCATTATACATGGCGCCCATATTTAAGGCATGAAACAGTAGTTTTCAATTAGTTAAATCCATAGTTTAAAAAAAAATTATATGAGTATGTTGTGAATTGGTAAAAACACTGAATAATAAATAATAGAGACCTTGAAATAAAATAAACCGTAGTAAACAGATAAATCAGTCGCTTTAAAATAAATAAATAAATACGATTATAGTTTGGGCATTAAAATATATATTATAACAACATCTTATAAAAGTAGAAAAAATAGAATTACATTTAAGGGCATAAGCACAGCATGAAATCTTATGGCATATATTAAAGTATAACTTTGAAAAGAAAGTAGTATATATATATATAACATTAGAAATTTTTCGTTAATGATAACTAGAAGTGGGAAAAAGCTAATAATAATGGAAGTAAAAAGTTTTGAAGAATCTTTAAGCAATAAAGATAGTGAAGTAGAAATTACTTCAATTAGTAATGAACAAGGATCTTTACAAGTCCAAATGTCTGAAGGGTCTGTAGCGGAAAATGAACATCCTTCACAAGTTCACATGACAGATCAAATATTTCCTCAAACACAAAAAGAAACTGAAGCTATAACAGTACAACCTCAAGAAAGTGATAAGCGTATAACTCAATTGGTTCAAATGATAATGGATCTAAAAGTTAGTATGGAAGCAAATATGGTTAAAATGAATACTGATATGAATAAAATGAATACTGATATGAATAAAATGAATGCTGATATGAAGGGAGAAATGAATAATATAAAAGCTGATATGGTAACCAAAGCTGATATGAATAATATAAAAGCTGACATAAATAAAATGAATGCTGATATGAAGAGAGAAATGGCTAGAATGAATGATAATATGGTAACTAAAGTTGATATAGATAATATGGAAGTGAAATTAAAAAAGATATAATTTCTATAAAAGAAGAGTTAAAGAAAGATATTGATGATGTTAAGGAAAAGATGCAAGTAGAAATCAAAGTTGTTGTTGAAAAGAAACAAACTGCCAATGAAGTAGAAAGACTTCATGACACAAAGGCATGAACAATATCAATGGCAATAAAATGCCAAGAATCCAAAACTTATCCTGAGCATGAGATTTGTGAATATAATGATAGCATCCAGAATAGATCACTCTTAGTTCAAATGAATATTTCAGAAGAAAACTGTCATGACTATCATTTTACCATACAGCAGAGCAATGAAGTAAAAGATTATTGCAGCATTAATAAAGTGCTTGAACCTGATCCAAATATCTTAGAAAGAGAAAAGGATATGGATAAGGTAGAATATAAATTAAATTCTGAAACTCAGGAATTGAGAGAAGCACAATCAAATGATAATACTGAATGTCTAGATAAATTAAGACTTCAGATTTCTTGTATTAATAACAAGTTAAATCATGAACTCATGAAACTTGAGATGAATCCACTATCTAAAGGTATAATAGATGAATACAACAGTGAAGTGTATTTTGAGTCATCCCACCATATGAGTATTTACTCCCAAAACAAAAGTAAAACATTTCATCAACAAGGTGTTGATAAATTGTATGACAACCATCTGATAATATCATTATCAATGATAATAATTAATGGAAAAGAAGGTTGTCTTAATAGAAGGTTTAATATAGAAGATATGAATGAAGGCAATGGATTCAATTGTCTTAAGTGTAAATTATGGGGTATGAAGCATCACCATAATCCTGAAGATGAACAAATTATAAAAAGTCTTCAGACAATAATAAAGATATTTATAATACAAGCTAAGAGACAGAAAGGTTCACAATTCCATAGGTTGTGTAATACTTATGAAGGTCCCTTCATGTTCATTGAACATGTCAATGGATGTGCTTAAAAAGTAAAGCACACATATAAGGAAGGACTTCATAGATTATGACTTTGGGATGTGACAATGGACTTTCGGTAATGATAGAATCCATTAGTCTGTTCTTTTAAGAGAATAAATGTATATATGTATATAAATAATTGAAGTTGATATTAATAGTAATAAAATGCATCAAGTTAATCAAAGTATAAAAAAAAAAAATACAGGTTTATTAGAATACAAGTTATGGTTAGTTAACTATGTAATAATAGTAGATCAATTAAGCATCACGATAATGCAATCTGATGTTGACACTACTTATAAAATGCAAGTCCATTATTATATATTTTGATATGGATATATATAAATAATACATTTATTTTATATAGCGTGATGTTGTTAAATTGTAATAACAATCAGCATTAAGCCAATGCACATGCGCTTTGTGGATATATATATATGGATACAAGAGAAGATAGAGTAAAAGCTTATAAACAACTTGTTAAAAAAAAGGCCAGTCAAAGAAATAAAAATGTGAAGACAATTTCACACAAGTTCAAAATTGGGGATCAAGTTTTTATAAAAACACCTCATATGAGTAAACCCCAAGAGAGCAAATATCAAAAGTTTTACCATCAATATGAAGGACCTTATACTATCATAAAGCAAACAGGTCCCAATGCATTCTGGATAAATATAAAGGGAGACATTAAAGGCACTTACAATGCTAGAGCTTTAAAACCCTATTTTGGTCAAACGAATTAATAAGGTTTTACCACATTCTACTTATGTATAGAGTAAAATGTTGAAAGAAAACATCACTTGGAATAGGTAAGGAGAGAAAAGGTTTTCATTTAAAAGTGTGTGTGTATATATATATATATATATATATATATACACACATGTATAAGGATGTATATAAGTAAAAAAAAAAAACATTAATTTTCTTTGATGAGGGCATGTTAAGCAATTAAAATTAATTCTTAGGATACTTGAAAACTAAAATCATTTTAAGATTTAATCCATACTGAATGATGGATGTTCTTATGCTTTGGATAATTCTCAAAAAAGTCCATGAGTCTTAAAGAAAAGCAGGATGGAGACTACCAAAAAAACATATGTGTCATCTATAAAAGAGGCACATAACAATAAATCCATTAAAGAAAAATAAAAAGGGGGAAAAAAGAAAAAACCCTACATATATTAATCTCCTTTTCCTTCTGTTTAAATTGAATGATGTTTAGTATAGAGAAAAAGAAAAGGGTTAGAAAATAGAATAAATAATAAGAGTTGATAAAAGCAAGAAAGAAAAACAAGCTCCACAACTTTATATTTAATGCATATATTGACACACATTAAGTGTCCAAATTTTAATGGTAAATATAAAACTTGAACTTTTTAAGGAAGGGGGAATGTGAGAGTACCACAAGAGCCTCACCTAAAACAATTTGATTCTTTATGAACTTATCTGTGCCTATAGCAAATTAACAGATATAGATCATCTACACCTATCTTAAGCTTTTCATATATCAGCTATATATATAAACTAATTAAATATTAAAAGAATAATTCTAAAAATGAATTATTATAATATATTTATATGCATACATAAATAAATGTTTCCAACTAATAGTATTTTTTTATTAACCAAAACTTGACATTGACCAAGCCTTAACTCAACATTGCATTTTATTAGTTCAAACAAAGAAAATAAACGTTTGGAGTTCATTACATATATTTAAACAATAGAGAGCATGTGCATGATTATGTGATATGCTGTCCGAAATTAATCCAAGTATAAAAACAAACTAATATTGTTATAATAATAATCTTCTATTTAGTTATTGAAGCAATAACTACATCATCGGTAAATTTAAATGTGTTCAAATTTAGAACACTTTAAAAAAAAAGAAGATTCACTATTTTAAAACCTTCTTCAAGTATTTAATTTACTTACTTTTAATATTATAAAGAACTAAAAAAATAATCATTTAAATTGACAAGGTTATAAGAGAAATCGACATCTTCGAAATGAGTTTTCAAAATATATGTTTCAGCAGACAAAAATTTACAAAGATATTCTCTGGCTAGACAATTTATGCCAAGGATTTCTGCTGATGTTTTAAATCTGAACATGTAAATTTATTCCTACTTAACCCTTTTCCCTCCTTTTACGAGGCTCCTCATCGACATCTGATGTCACTCTAACTCTGCCAGTTCTTATGCTAAAATATTCGTTTGACAGGTATTGAATAGGTTTTTAAAAGTTCTGTAAGATGGTGCCCTCTTCCAAATTATTTTACAAGTAAAAAATAAAAAAAAATGCATTTAAACCTAAACAAAGAAAGAACATTAGTTATGATTGGTTCTTAGCATGCTCTCAGCCGAAAAAGACATTCTGATTGGCTGAAAAGAACAAAGAAACCGCCTGATCAAAGAAAATAAAGAAAAACGCTGAGATTTTCATTTCGAACATGATTTAAAGTATTATAAAAGAATATTTTGGGAAATTACAAATTATTTTCAGAGAGAATACTAAAAAAACAAAATTATTTTCGAAAAATATTGAAGATTTTAGTAAAAATATTTAAGATTTAGTAAAAAGAAATATTTACTTTTCTATAATGTAAAAGTCAACCTTTTTGTTTATATTATAGCTTTTATGTTGCCGAAATTGAATATTTTAGAATAAATAAATAGCAATTTATTTTTGAAAGAACTTTCGTTCTCTTCATAACCTGAAAAATTAGTAATATACTTTTTATAAACGTATCTGAGTTGAATTTAATATTATAGGCGAATATGTTTTAACAATAGGCTTTGTCTTCAGTTTGTGAGTTGGCCAATTAAAAGATTTGATTTTTACCTCATACAACCAATAATATAATTAGCGGTTTAAGGGTTAATGCCTAAAATATAGTCATCATAATTTCCATTTAAAAAGCTGCCTTAATAATGGACTATTTTAATGAAGATGTTAAATATTTTACTATGCAAATATTTAAAGAAATGAATATTTGGATGGCCTCTTCGAAGGATGATCAATGAACTTTATCTTTCAACATTCATCATCATTTTATTTCATCTAAGAAAGAATATACAACCATTATTCTTTCTCGTCTTGGATTACTTCATTGTGTACTTTAAGAACTCTTAAACTTTATTTCCTTTGTGAATAAATTGTATTTATGTGGAAAAATTATTTCGTTTATCAAATTGATCTTAATAGGATAAATGGAAAACTGATAAGATGAACATTTTATTTTTAGTTATTTAATAAAATCTAAATGTTGATATTTTGATATATGCTCTGATGAAAGCGACAGTTGACTAAGGTAAAAGTTTTTAAATTATTTCAATTTGGAAGTAAGTTTTATTATATTCCAAATTGAACCTTACCTGACAATTATCATAATTTCTTTTTAATCATTAACATAATTAATATAAGAATACATTCTATTGTTATTCTAGTGTGAATGGTTGATATCTTGTACAAACATAGAACATACAATGAATCATGTTAGTGACACAATACGTAGATTTATAATGTATGTTGGTATTATTTATTGTACACATGATTTTAAATTATATATATGTAAATAATTACATTATGTTTTTTTTTGGATGTTAAATAGTTTATTATTGTATCATATATAAGCACAGATTATAATTCTAAATTTTAATATTTTTAATTATTTACATGATAATATTTTTGTTCCTATTACTGATTAAAATGTGTTAAACTTGATTTTAAAATTAAACAGTTCTCGTTTGTTTATTCTATTTAGTCATTTTATAAAACCAATAATTATAAATATACATACTCATGCATATATATGTTGAATCAACTTAGTGATTTAATATTTATAAAAAAGTTATATATAGCTTATACTAAATTTATCATTACTATGGGATATTTGTGGAAATGCCTGAAGAGAGTCAATTGCGATTTCTACTCTGAGCTCGAATTCCGAGAGTAACAAGGTTATTAATAGAGAAGTAAATTGGATTATATTTTAAATCACATCATCCATGGCATTCTATAAGAAGACTCAAAGTCCGAATATAGTTAGATGTGACTTCCTCGAGTCCTGAAAAGGATCGTCCTGTTATAATATATATAGAATGGACTACTTCGAAGTTTACTTTTTCAATTACTTTATTTAATAAATTCATAAGTCATCTTAAAAACATAATGCATGCAATTCACTTATGCTGCTGAAGTAGATTTGATTTAACAAAAGAGATCCTTTTCTGAATTAGAAAAATCACTCTATAAGAATATAAAAAATTGGAAATCTTTTTCAAAGATGGGTTTTATTCCTTATGCATAAGTATTCCTAACTTTTCTTCTAAGCATAAGAATAATAACTAGTAATCTGACTATTATCTTTTGCAATAATAAACTAAAGTACAATCCTACATCATGCTATTTAGAATAATCTTGGACCATTGCTTAACATATTTTCTTCATTTATCTAAGGTTAGGTCTAAAATAATTACTAACAATAATTCCTTAAAAAGATGGGCTTGTGATATAAATATTTTTCAGACAAGTTCTTTAATATCAGTTTTTCTACTGCTGAATATTATGCTTCTATAAAGAAAAAATCCCCACATTAAACCTCTGGATATTCAATTAAATATTACCATAAGAAATAGCATTTATACAAATTTATTCTTTTGCAGTGGCTTTCTGTTTTTATTCCACTACCAAATATTAGAAGTAAAGTTGACTCAGAAAATTTATAAAAAGCTCATGAATTGTGTTTCTGGCATGTATGCCACAATATATATGCTAATATAATAAAAGTAGAGAAATTTAGGTGAGATATACATTGAAATAAATATCCTGTTTTACATAGTACTCATATATAATAAATATTTGTAAATTAGAATAAATAAGTAATTTTGGATTTATTGATTACATATGTTTTTATTCATGCCTTATATATATACTAAAACATATTAAAATATTAATTTTGATGCCTATATTTCTTCAAAATATGTATAAAAATTCAACTTGATATATATTAAATACAATAATATTCATATAATTCAACTTATTCTGTTAAAAATTCTTTCAATTATATTCCTTTTAGTCTTTGTCAACTATATAATGACATATTGTTGAATAATCAAAATGAGACATTATTTTATACCTCCCATAATTCCATTCAGTTGTCCCACAATTTTCTTATTTTAATATTTAACAATTTCTCGGAATTAATACAGCTTCTTTTATTTTTATTTTATTGTGGCAATGCTCAATTTGTATAATTTTTATGTTTTTATAATCAAACTGAAACCCATATTTGCAAGTTTTATTATGATCAAATATAAAAATTTAAGTTTAAATCAAAATTGTATTATATATAAATTAATGTGTGAATGTAGCTTACAATACATTGGACAGTCTTGATGTACATTAGAAAAAAGAATAAAAGAACATATATTTTTATATAAAAGAGATCAAAAAGATAAACAATTAGGAAATGTGAAAATAAGCCTTTAAATCTGTTATATTTGATCACAATAAAACTTGTAAATACAGGTTTAAATTTGATTATAAAAACATAAAAATTATACAAATTGAATGTTGCAATAATTAACAAAAAATAAAAGAAGCTATATTAATTTTGAGAAACTATCGAGCATTAATGAATCATCAATGATCAAATATTAAAATAACAGAATTGTGGGAAAACTGAATGGAATTATGACAGTCATCAAATAATGTCTCACTTAGATTATGCAATGTTATATTGTTATATGATTGACAAAGATTAAAAGGAATATAGTCAGAAGTATTTCTAACAGAATAAGTTGGAATTATAAGAATATTACTGTATTTAATATATATATATATCAAGTTGTTGAATTTATATATATATATATATAAATACAGATACTGTTAACACTAATTGAAATAATATTTATATATATATATATATAAATACAGATACTGTTAACACTAATTGAAATAATCATACAAATATATAAACCATTATACAATTACAAATATCCATTAACGCCCTCTGTTTAGTAGTCTATATCTCAATAATAGCACTATTATTGAGATATAGACTATTAAACAGAGAGCATTACTGGATATTTGTAATTGTATAATAGTTTATATATATATATATATATATATATATATATATATATATATATATATTGTAACGAGCACAGATGTTCATTACATTGTTTTTTTTTATTTATTAAACATGAAAGTAAATTAAAAAGTTCGCATTTAAAAATTTTCTTTAAGAATTAAAAATTGAAATTAAATATCATCTTAAACTCGTATATGTTAAATCGCACAGATAATGAAAAATTATTAAAATAAAACTTTATTAAAGAAAAAGTATTTTAAAACTAAATTTTAAAAAGATTTGGAGATAAAATTATATCTTTAAATTTATCTTTAAATATATTTTTGATTTGAAAAACAGGTTAATTAATCAGAAATGGAAATGATTGTTAATTAATTAAATGTAAACCAGCCTTGGGCATTTAAATGTAAAAACATCGGTCAGATAGAAAAACAATAGAAACTGTTAGCGAATAAGAAGAAATCCCTATGGAATCGGACCGCAGCGAAAGGACCATCGCATCAGTGACGTAATGTAAATTCAATCCTTCACATTAATATAAAAAGGACAAGTTTGGAAATTATTAGTTAGTTAATGATTATTACGATGTGACTATATGTATTAGTACAGAGTTGGAGGTGAAGGGATTGAAAGAGGCGCTTTCAATTCCTTCAGCTGTTAAAGAAAAGGGAGTGAAACATCGTTTTCTACATTGAGGACCAACTAAATTAAAAAACCTCTGAATGAATAAATAAAACAACGGCTAAATGTATACCAATACCTTCAGGACGGCGTGGGAATTCCCGTTCAAACTTACTAATGACAGATAAAGATGAACTGTTTAAAACCGTAAGAACTTTACAATTAATGAACATTAAATTAAAAACTTTTCGTATTTAAAATAATTGCATTAATTTCCTATCTGACTAAAGTAGTTGAAATGTTATTTGATGTATTTTTTATTTATGTGTTTAAAATCATTTCCATTTATTTAACTTTGTTCTTTAAGTTTATTTATGATTTCTGTTTTCCGATAAATTAAAATATATCAATATTAAACTTAAGTCGGGTGTGAATGGCTGTATAGATTTGTAAAGTTATATTAGGGAAGGGTAATCTTAGGCTATTTATGTCGTTGTTAAATTGGGTCAATGGATTGGATATATTGATGTAGTTAGTAGATGTAGTCGGAGATTCGCTACTGGCAGAATCATTTATATTTACGCCGCACTCACCCGTTTGCCTATAAAAGGAATTATACGATGGAGAACGCAGTTCCTTTCTATGGAGTTTTTTTTTTATTGTTCTTCTTGTTAGATAGATGTAATATCCCTATCTGATGAGAGTCAATGCCTTCTCTTAATCTTTTTGGTGCTGTCGTATTCCGTATTACATTGAATACATCGATGTATCAGATGGATTGATGCCAGTTTGACTGCGAATTTTAGCCTAAGGTTAAATAGGGATATAATATTTTATTTTCAAATGCAAATCTACGTAGTCTATTCATACTTGACCCTAAATAAAAATGCATTAAATTTAAGTTGTTTATAGACACTTGCATGGATTGGTTAACGGTGAATTGTGTTTCGGGTTTTCATATTTGATCAAAATATATAGACATTCGATAAATAATGATACCTTATGGGGAGTATCTAAAATGTATTTATTCGGATGTCTTTTAAGTTATTGGTGACAATGCAAGTATCTTATGCTGAATACTAGAGGGTTTCTTATATTTCTCTATGCAATTGTCAGTAATCAATAATTTTGTATTTTGATCGTTTATGTTTATTTTGAAATGTTTTTGACCGTTGAAATCTATGTAACCGATCTATAGCAACATATTATAACAAGCTTTTATAATCCCATCTATGCGAACTTAATTAAAATGTAAACTTATAATATAATAGAAATTAAAATGTAAATTAAAATCTAAGGTAAAGTTAAAAATAATGTTAAATGTTAAAATGTAAAACTAATACTAAAATAATTTTAAATCTTATATATATGTGCATAAATAAATATTTTTGTGTGTTAATTTCTGGCAGTGGCTTTTATTCTTTTATATTTAAGATATAAAATTTATATTTTATTTATCTCTGCGTCTCCACTGAGCTAGTGACATGGGCTAATGACCGGATGCAAAAAAAAAAAAAATTTTTTTTTTTTTTTACTTACGTATCTGCCTACTCTATAAATATTTCTAGGTTTAAATGCCTAGATGGCGCCCTGTAGTGCAGATTACATAAGTCTACCTTCTCCGGATCGTTACAATATATTATAATGGTCATGGATGATAAAGAAGTTTACAGTCTTATCGTATCTGCTGTATGAGGATGCCACTAGCCATTTGGACCTAGAAAATTTATAGAGTAGGCAGATACGTGCTGTTAAGATCATGACCGCCAGCCCAAGTCACTAGCTCATGAAGTAGCAGAGGTTTAAAACATTTATTAAATATATTTCTTTTAATAAATAATAATAAAAGCAATCACTGTCAGTATTAACAACACAAAAAAAGATTTTATTTACATATATAATTAATAATGCACAAACTAGAAAAAAAAAATTTTATAACAAAAAAAGAAAGTTATTTTATTCTGTTTCATTAGTTATTATTTTATTTGTTTTTAACTTTTATTTTTAATCTTAGAAATGTTAAGTATAAATGAGCTACTCAGACCACACACCTAAAAGACTTGCAAACATTTGATTCTGGGCTAAAAGTCCACAGCCATACCAATGCTCGCTTCCAGATATATATCAGCAACCAATGCAAAATGAACATGTTAGCATAGAATTACGCTGACAGGAATGTGCATCTGAACAGCGTGATATTATTGGAGAAAACATGAGCTTCAACCAGTATAGGAATGTACTTCAATCTGGAGAAGGAATCATGCATATAATAAAAAGAAAATGCTATGTATGAATGGGAGAGCAGTCTTATCTTGCTGACTTATCTTCTCAATCCATAAAACTGGAATGGGTCAATGGTGCAGGAAATATGTCTGCGTCCATTTCAATGATATGACTACCTTTCTTTGGGGTTATGCACTCAGTTGGACTCGTCACCCTAGGTGCTAACACACTTCACATTACATTGATATAAACGTCCATATATCTCTTCACCAGCATTGACACAACTATGCAACAAATAGTCTGAAATCAAAACCCTCTTTAAACTAGTCTAGCAGCAATCTACACTCAACTAATATTAAAATCATTTTATTAATTTAATTCTAAAAAAAAAATCTTTGGTTTTATTAAGGTTTTAAAATCATTTTTAAGATAATATTTTAACTTATTTTTTTACTACAAATATTATATAACCTACTTTCTTTTAAATTTAATAATGCACAAATAATGATGTGTTTCTATTTTTAAATTTATGTTTGCAATCACAAACCCTGCCCTACCACAAACAGATCTTTTTAGCATGAATAAACAAAAATAAAATACAATACATTTTTTAAGAGATTATGTTGAAAACTTTAGCTAAGAGTTTTAAATCGCCAAGTTTATAGAAAGATAAAAGTTCAGGTTTGCTCCAGAAAGAAAGTCTATAATTCATTTTAAAGACAAATAGAGTTCGAAGTTTTAAGTTTAAAAGAGTTTATATTTAATTTTATCATTTAATAAATATAGCTTTACTTCTCACTATATGTAAAATATATAATTGTTAATTAGAGAAGATATAAATTAGTATTAAAGTTTATCGGCTTAACGTTTTTGAGGATCCATGCCTCATATTCATAGCCTTCATAAAATGTATAATAAAATATATGCAAATACAAATATTCAAATAAGCTAGTATTATGTAGCCCATTTCTTCGAGATCTCGAAGCAAGTGTCTTTTGTATTAATGGCATGGATGTTTCCATTGATGTAAAATGCCTCCTTTATTTTTCTTTTGGGATCATTTGATTCTGAGCACAATATTATGGGATTGGCAGGTGTGAAGTTATGTCCAGATTGTTTAGCATGATCCAAAAATACAGAGGATGTGTTGCTGTTTTTCTGAGCTCTGTTAAATGTGTAAATATGTTGAGCCAGTCCAGTATTGATTGTAGCTTTCGTTTCACCATAATATATAGCATAGCATCTGGCCTGAGGACAGGCAATAGAGTACACCATGTGTGGGGTGAATGATCGATGAATGTGGTCTTTAGAGTTGTTAATCAATCTATTAGAATTAGGTGGAGTTCTAACTGCTATGTTAAATTTATTGTTTAATGCTTTCATTAGTTTGTTAGATATTTTAGGAATGTAGGGGATTGTTATTCTAGGTAGATTGGTGTGAGGTACATTATTGTTTATTGTATTATTAAATTTTATGATTTTATTTTTAATAGCTTTGAATTTGAACCCTGCTACCTTCCTTTGTCCTGTGATTATTCCTTCATGATGAAAATCTAATTTATGCAAGGGCCCTTTTCTTGTGGACAATGATGATTTATAAAGCTTGATGAAGATTTCTGCATACGGCACCAGTGGTTTGATCCTGGGACCCGTGAATAGGAAAGCTGCCTTCAGCCAGCCACACTGAAGGAAGCACGATGAAGCTAATTACATTTTTGGTGATGATGATAACTTTTAAAATTATTTTTACAGATGAATTCAAAACTTTAATTTTCTGGTTCTCTCTCTAACTAATTATTGTTTTGGATTTTCCTTTTATAGTCCTCAGGCACCTTTTCTCTGGAATGCAGGATTCGTCAAACATACTTCATGTCTGTATTTTATTGGTTTATTGGGTTTGTGTCCAAGGTAAGATTTTGGGTTTTCCACTGAGGTCTGTGTCTCTATCTCTGGGCGGGAACTCTTATCTATTTCGTAATCATTTTTTTTAATTGTCATTTTGCCTTAAGGATCTGTTTGTAATTTTTATTTTTAAGATTAAAACTCTCATTATTTTTAAAATCAAAAAGATTTTTTATTATATTCAAACACTAGAATCTTTGTTTTGATACTATAATTTTTTAACGCTTATTTTAATATTTAAATCAAACATAATAAATTAATAATTCATTATTTGTGCATTTTGAAAGTTTGTGCATTTAATTCAGTATTAGATATTTACAAAAAAAGTTAGTATTAAAATTTAAATGTAATGCATATATATATATCCTGTTATAATATATATATATATATATATATAAGTGAAGTTTCATCTGGCTCCAATAGGTGCCAGAATTTAGCTTAGCTTAACTATTTTATTGCAATTATCTGATTTTTTAAAAAAAATAATGATAAAAAAGAAAAAATTGGTTAGTTAATGAATAAGATATCAAAATTATTTATAATGTAGTGATATTTAATAAATTTTACATAATTATATGTGCAAAGTAAGTAACATAATTGTAATTGGTTTTGTAGGAGATATAAGATAGCAATTTTCTTAAAGTAAATATTTAGATTAGTATTTAAAATAATAATAGATGATAACTTTTAGTTTTATTTATTTCTGGTTTATAACTAATAACTGAATTAATATTGTAAATAAAATAAATAATATCAAATTGATTTAAAATTGATCTTTAGTTTTCTTAAAGCAGTCAAATAGTAACTAAATATTTAATGTAAATTAGCTTTAACCTGTTAAAAGTCATTTCTATATTATTTTCATTAATATTTTTATTTGCAGTCATTAAAAAGTTATAATTTATTAGTGGAGGTCAGGTTAAAGGTCATCCCTGTGTGAGTGTGTATGCATGCATAGAGATGTAAGAGATAAATGAATAAATAATAATTTAACTACAATATTAATTAAAAACAAGAAAACAAATGAATGACTAAAATCAGTATACACCTGGGTCTCATTTTATGCAGTAGATAGATTCCTCAGAAAATGTGCACAAAAGAAATCACACAAAAATAGACTTAACTTACCTTGAAAAATGGGGATATGGGTTGTAATTTTCAGAAATCGCATAAAAGCAAAGCAAGAAGAAAAAATTACTTTAAAATCCGCATTAAAAAAATAAGGAAATACAGTATGATTAATAAAAAATTTCAAATATTTGAAAAAAAAAAGACAAACTTATTTTACATTTTTTATTAACTACAGTATTTAATTTTACATTTTTTCATACATATTTTAATCATTAGTGGTTATTTGGCTATTGGACAATATGCATTCATTTGTGAACTGCTAAGAAATCAGATTTATCATGTGACATACAACTAGTGCCACTTTCAATCTTGAGCTGTGTTAATAGTTTTGTTTCTATATTTAAAAAATGAGATTGTAATCAAAACAAAAAGATTAAGATTATCATTAGAAAGATTATTTTCAGTTTATAAAATCAATAAAATCTTTATTATTTATTTTAAAAATCTAAAAAATTATTTATGTTATAATTAACAAAATACCTTTTAAAAGTTTAAAATTTTTGAATATTTATTGCAATATTTTTATATGTAAATATAAATCTATTATTATTATTTACTCATTAGTATAAGTAGGTTATTTACATAGAAGCTAATTTCTAAATACAGCTTCAGGCCATATTCATGTTAGCTGCTAATATAACATATTTTTGGGAAAAAAAGTATTTCAAGTCAAAATAAGTTATTAATTTAAATTTCTTGATATCTAATAAATGTAGTGAAATATGAAAGATATTAAGAAGAAACATGAATCGCATAACTTCAAAATCGCATTAAAATAATCCACATAAAACGAGACCCAGGTGTAATTAAATATTTAAAAAGTCTTGATACATGAAAACTAGTTTGATTTTATATTAGTGTTTCTAGTTTATTTTATATAATACAACTTTTTTATATATTATATAACAGCTAATTATTAACTTTTAATTTACAGTTGTTAAACCACGTGAGTTTCAAATAATTATATCAAAATTATGCCAGTGGTCATTTGATTAATTTTTCAACTGATTTTAAAAAAAATTACAGTCAAAATGAAATAAATTATATTTATTGGTTGATTAAAATAAATTGACATTAAAAATTCTGGGAGGGGATAGAAATAATTGTTATAAATAGAAGGTTTTATTGTATTTGTATGTCTGTGTTATTAATTCTGAAGTCCCTGAAATCTTTCTTCACCTAAAACAAGTTGTAATTTTTAAAAAAACTTTATTATTTTTTAAATAGAAGTATGTTAAAATATATTTAATTTTTTCAATATTATAATGAACAACTGCTAAAAGGAAAAGGTAATCATTCTTGTCATTGACTTTCAATTAATACTCTTAAAGCTATAGTAAAAATGTTTAAAGGAAATTTTATATCTGCTATCTTATCTTCTAACCACATAACTTATATCTTCCATAAAATGAATTTAAGATATAGACAATTAATGTATTTATGGCTAGATAACTGTTGTGGCACTGAACTTTGTTATCAAGTATTACTTAGTTATTATTTAAATAGCCTAAAACTTAAACGAGGAAAATTGAAAAACATTTGTAGTAACTTAATTGTATGTTTGAAATGCATCAATATCCTTGTTAAGTTTGTTTATAGTTGATTCCAAGTATCCTATATATTATATTAATCATTTGCTTCAAAAATAATTTTATAAAAAAAATGTTTTGCATTGAAATTAATTAAGGACAAACTTTAATTTGTCAAATGTATAGTATAATTATAATGAACTGAAGTATTTGCTTATACCTATATGTAAGATTGAGATAATTTATTCTAGCTCTTTAAACTGATGGAAATTTCTACTTGCAAAATACTCCCACTCTTATGTGAAGAAGAGTAAAGATAAATTATTTGGAAGTAAATTTAAAATATTGTATGCGAAAATAATTTTAAAAAAATAAAATTGCTTAAAAATGCGTTCTTTTTTTTTTAAAAAAAAGTGGAATTAAAATGATGCTGTATTATACTCGGGATCCCATAATGATATTCTCAGCTGAATAATTTGTTTTACTTACCATTCTATGGCTGGCCTATTCTTATTATTTTAATATTATGTTTTATTATCAAAAAATATCTTTAAAGGAAGAATTACATTAACTTTAAAGAACTATTAAGTATGTTTTGTTTGGAAATCTTTGCCATGTTTGAGTTAAATGTTTTGACCAGAAGCTTTATGCCATCAGATAAATAATATTCAATAAATTATATAAATATCTTGAACAGAAAACCGGTACAGAGAAAGCTGAAATTATGAACTAAAGTTATTGTATTTTTATTTTGTATGTTTTATTGGTTTTAAAATAAAAGTAACCAGAAAAATATTTATGCTATATATTTTTTTTAAATATGCGTAATACTATTTAGTATAAATATGCCAATTAAATTAATGTTATAATTTTAGTCTTGATGGGTTTATTAGAATGAGTAGATACCACTCTCATGTCATATTGGTATTATGATAATTGATAGACACACAAGTTAACGTATATTTAAATCATTTTTATTCATGGATATTTTAATATCTCATTCTTAGCTTATTTAAATGTGTGGTATTTTATTCAGTTTATTTAAAATCATCCAAAGATGTTTATCAGAGAGTTTTTCATTCATTTGTTTTATAAATGCTATATTAATAATAACCACAAATATTTTATATACGCATTGAGAATTAATTTTCTGGCATTATTATGTATGCATTGTGCCTTTGCCTAGAATTTTTATATGTATTTAATTTTTAAGTAATTCTTACATTAGTCACTTGACTAGCTTGGTTCTGACATTCATTATATATGTTGTATTTTAAAATTCTTATTGATGACTTACTCAGTTCAAGTGATGTTTATATCTTGTTATTAGTTTGGTATTTGTTAGCTTTGTAAAGTAAGGCTTTGTTAATTATTATTAGTATGCTTAATGGAGTAGACAAGATCCTCCATCCTTATTGTATTGCTCTTCCATGAGGTGATAGTGCTCGTCACCATTGAGGATTATTGTATATAAGATATTTATATTTCTAGTGATTGTGATAACATATTTTGAAGTATTTAGATCCCATGAAGAGGATCATACTTTCCTGGTGCATCTTTCCTGTTCATGATGTGCTGAGACAAGGTCCAGGCATCCTATTTTCTGCCCAAAGATAGATATTTTTGGAAGCCACCACCTTTTTATGAAGTTGTTCAGCTCTGTGGATCATATATGTATTTAATTTGGCCTATCACTCATGATGTGTTAATGCTAGTTCCACCACAGTAGGTGATGTTGCACTTGTTTTAGATATGTAATGACAAGATATGTTTGTTTGAGGAACTTTGCTTCTTCAGGTTGTATTTAGCTATTTTAAGGCTTAAAGGTATATCAATGTCTGAATTGTCCTGTTATGATAGTTTTATCATCCACAAACCAACCAACAATAATTTATATTTATTTTTAAGTATGTAGATTATGCATATGGTTATAAGTGGCAATTCACACATTTTAAGTTTAATATGTTCATTCAGAGTTTTTGCTGCTGGAATTGTAAGTTTTTTAAAATTTCAGTTTTAAACATTTGGTTTAATAATTTTATGTGGATAGTTTTTTGGGAAATTGTGTATAAATTACCTCTGATGAGTAAGTGGCCCATGCATCTAATTAAATTTAAAGTTAGCTTAGTCTTACTTAAATTCATCACTAGCTATAATCTTAATAGTGTCAGTGTAACTAATGAGAATTTTTAAAAATATGTTGTATATGCTAGACCCAGCTTAGCATTTGCTTAGCTTAAAGTGATAAATATCAATCTATTAGTGTGATATTTTGGTTGTTAAATGACACCACAGTATTATTAAATATGCCAATTAAAATAGAATTTCGTTTGTTAAACTCATACCAGTGTAATTAAAGTATAAAAGATTTTGAAACTCTAAGTATTTAAAGAGATTAGAATTTAATATCAAATAGCCTCTGCTTGCTCTTATATTTATTTATTTAATTTTATGTGTTTATTAAAATAAACAGTTTTTAAAAAAAGAGTTAAAGAGGAATGAATACTCAATAACTTTAGTCAGATAAAAATGTTATAATTTTATAAGTCAAAACAAAGTTTGAGAGTCAAAATGTTTTTAAAAGATAACAGTGCTATCTTGGAAATGTTTATTCCAGTAATTTTTATTTAATATAGAAATAAAACAAACTAAGTCCTTCTTTTTAAAACTTGTTTTTTATATGACTATAATCATAAAAAAAAAATCCAATGTTTCAACTGTTTTATATAGTCTTTTTCAAGGCACACTAAAACAAAATAATATATATAACAAATAACACATATTCCAAAAAAAAAAAAAATTACAAAATATATTCATAACCAAAAATTTACCTTATTTCACTCCCCTTTCCTATTACCAACAATCACAACTTAAACACAAACAATTTCCTTTTTTTTTTAAATCTATATATATCCTTTAAAACATTTAATTAAAAACCTATTATTTTCTTTTCTGTTTTTAATTAAATGTTTTAAAGGATAGATAGATAGATAGATAGATAGATAGATAGATAGATAGATAGATAGATAGATAGATAGATAGATAGATAGATAGATAGATAGATAGATAGATAGATAGATAGATAGATAGATAGATAGATAGATAGATAGATAGATAGATAGATAGATAGATAGATAGATAGATAGATAGATAGATAGATAGATAGATAGATAGATAGATAGATAGATAGATAGATAGATAGATAGATAGATAGATAGATAGATAGATAGATAGAAAGATAGATAGATAGATAGATAGATAGATAGATAGATAGATAGATAGATAGATAGATAGATAGATAGATAGATAGATAGATAGATAGATAGATAGATAGATAGATAGATAGATAGATAGATAGATAGATAGATAGATAGATAGATAGATAGATAGATAGATAGATAGATAGATAGATAGATAGATAGATAGATAGATAGATAGATAGATAGATAGATAGATAGATAGATAGATAGATAGATAGATAGATAGATAGATAGATAGATAGATAGATAGATAGATAGATAGATAAATAGATAGGCAGGCAGGCAGGCAGGTAGGTAGGTAGGTAGATAGATAGATTTAAAAAAAATATATATTTAAAAAAAGGAAATTGTTTGTGTTTAAGTTGTGATTCTTGTTGGTAATAGGAAAGGGGAGTAAGATAAGGTAAATTTTTGGTTATGAATATATTTTGTAATTTTTATTTTATTTATTTATTTATTTTGGAATTTGTGTTATTTGTTATATTTTTTTTATTATTATTTTAGTGTGCCTTGAAAAAGACTGTATAAAATAGTCGAAACATTGGATTTTTTTTTCATGATTATAGTCATATAAAAAACAAATTTTAAAAAGAAGGAGTTAGTTTGTTTTATTTCTATATTGAATATTTATGGACTATTTTGAAAAGAAGAACTGTGTGCTTTATATATTAAATTATTTAATTTTTATTTTTGTTTGTAAATATTTTTTTTAAATTCTTTATTGTTATTAATAAACCAAATTATTATTATTTCAAAAGTTTTGTTTCTGTTTGTTTTACTTTTATATGAAATATTATTGTCTTGAGTTCCAAAGGTTCAGAAAAATTTTATAGAGTATATAAAATATTTTTATACTGGTTTAAATTATATAAAGCCATGCTAATCTTTGTGATTCTCAGATTGAATGACAGTAGCAGATAATCATATAATTACAGATATTTAATAGAATGCTCATTTTAAAGTTGATTTTTAAGTTATTATTATATTTTCTTAGACTGAAGATTATGCTATGAGAAATGAAGAATATTAGTGATCTGGAAGAGTATTTATTATTTATGTTTAAAGCTGCACATACATCATCTTGTATATTTTTAAAATTTTCAAATCCATCTGCATTTAAGGTTCTTAATAGACTGTCTGTGAGTATGGGGAAAGGCATAAAAAGTACCCTTGTCTTTTTCCTTGCTCGAGTGATGTCTTGGGTAATAGGCCATTATTAATTTAAATTTAAATTAATTAATCAAATCTTTGCATTAATATTTTTTATTATTCCATGATTGAACATTAGATAGTGATCTTATGGTCAGCCAACATATCACTCACTCATTTATTTATCTGAGCAATCATTTATTATGCAACTTAAACTTCTATCTTGCACAAGAGTTTAGTTTTAAAACCCCTGAGATTGTTTTCTCTTGTTGTCTTGTTAGTTATAATTTAGTGAGATAGTTCTTCCAAACAAAGTATAATTTGTGTTATTCAGAGTGTATGATCTGATAGTAGGACAATTCTAATAACTATTAACTAATGATTTAAATTATCTTTTATATTATCTATGTTAAATTATTAATATGCTATATTACTTATATTTGCATTGGTATTGGATTTGGTCTCTATCTGATTATATATCTTTGGATCAATATTCACCCTTGATTTTTATTGTAACCTCACTGATCCAAGTCATTGGGACTCTCTAATAGTATAATCATCTTCCTTTCAAATAGTTTAAAATAGATTGTCATCTCCATTTCATTTCATCCTTTTCCATCTTCATCTTCATTTTGTCTAATAACTTCACCATTTAATCATCTCCATCTTCTTACTTTCAAATAGTCTCTTATAGATTACTCCCTTCAAATAGTCTCTTATAGATTAGTTTATAATTCTCATTCCATTATTTTTTTCTTTCTTCATCATCCTCATTCTTTCATTCCATCATTTCATCTTTTCTCTCTTCTGCTTAATTTATCTTTGCTAGTTTTCATCATTTCATCTTATCTTCATCATTATTGTCACCTACCTTAGCACTCTCTCTTCTTCATCCTATCTTCATCTTCATCTTATATTGTATCTTCTCCTCTCTTCTTCATTTCTTTATCTTCTTTTCTTTCTTCATTTTCTTTTTCATCCCCATCACTGTTTATTAATGGTTACAATATGTACTTATATGTAGGACAAATTTAAAGAATAACTTTGAAAATTAATAAATCTTGACAAATATAAGAATATTTGGTAACCGAATATTTTTTTTAAATGTAAAAAATTCTTCATTGAAATTCCTTTAAGTGTGAGATTTTAAGATAAATCATTAAATACATATTTTAATAAGCTTGAAAATGATCAGAGTCTTTATTAATATATAATACTAAAAAATTCATGATGTGAAATAGTATGAAAATATATTAAGATAAAACACTTGCCATAGGTGAATAAACTTAAAATCCTTCAGAAACTCATATCTAGCTGTCAAATAGGCAAAATGAATCCCACTTACCTACCACTCTAAACACATATATACTAAAAAAATTAGGCAATAATTTATTACCATAAACATTTTACTATTACACATTAATGAAGATATTGATTATCTGCAAAATTATTAAATTTTATATTTGATATTTCTACCTTGGGAATATGAAGTTGAGCCAATTTCAATGTAGCATTGTTTACATCTACAATGAATGATAGTTTATTTTTATAGTTATTATTTTTCTTTCACATATGTTTTTGCTTTGCATGTAAAGTCAAACTTATTTTGTCTGTTTGACAATTAGATTCAAGTTTTTGTGAAATTTTAATGTTATTTTTATATGATAGTTGGAAAAGTTGTCGTCCTCAATATCACGTATTAATTATTTCATAAAATATTTTTTTTAATATTACATAATAAAGGAGATTTTGTTCATTTGCAAATTATTAAAATGAGTTCATGATTTTAGTGGGGAAATATTAATTAAACTGAATCAATCTCAATATAGGATTGTTTACATTTACAATGAATGAAATTTCATTCAGACAGTCATCGTTTGTCTGTCACATAAGTGCTTGGATTGCAAGCAAAATGATCCTCATTTTCCTATTTGGCAGTTAGACACTTTTTGTTAGATTTTAAAGTTATTTATTCATGTCAATTGGAAAGATTTTCACTCTCAATATATTGCGTGGCTTTGTGTGAGTAGAGAAAGAGAGAAAGAGAAGATATTTATTTTTTACAAATTCACAATTATTAATATGTTGCCTTTAATACAATTAATAATCACACACAAATACATTCTAATCAGGTTAAAAAAACCATTTTATATAAATAGCAATTGAATTAAATAAACATATAACATAATTTTAGTATTAGTATAAATACATAGGTATACTTTATTAAATTTTATGAATAAAGACATAACATTCTTCTATTACCTCATTGTAAAAATGAAATATAAAACAGACATTCTGCAAAATATTAATTACTTCAAATTTGCATATGATTCATCTGCATATTGAAGTAGTTTATTTCTTCTTTACAATCTAATGCTAATGCACTTTTAGTGATGTTTACCATACTCATCGAGTACACTTAGTATTATGTTATAAAGAAGAAAGAAACCTCTTCATTATGCAAATAAAGCAAAAGTTTACAAATTTGAATTATACAAATACAAACGAAGAGAAAAAAACAATAATATATTAATTACATAATTAGTTATTTTATTTACCTATTTAATTTATATAGTGAGATTTATGAAAAATAAAATTAATCAAGTTTTTATATGACTAGAACATATTTCTGTTTGTGCTTAAAGGCAAAACATTAATAATGTTGGGTTTTATAAAAGTAAATGAAATTGATTACATTTTTTGTCTATTCACAATATAATTATATGTATGCTTATAGTCTATAAGAAATAGTGAAATTAATAATTGTGTGAATTTTATCGTTCACATTTTAAAATAAAGCAAATAAAATCTATTTAATGCTAAAAAAAAATCAAATTTATTATGATTTATAGTTAGTGACACATGGGGTTTGGCTAATGAAGGGAATTTTATTGAAACAAATCTTCTGAATCATATAAAGTAATAGAAAAAAATTCAGACAAAATTTCACATATAGAATCTTATATACATATATTGTGGACAGAATTAGGATTTTAATAACAAAGTATAAAATCTTATGAATGTTTAAAGGAATGTTATTCAAAAAAATGGATGTTCAATAGTCTATTCATTATTATTCAGGTGATTGAAATATATTATTGGAAAAATGAATTATTATTTTTCGCATTTTTAGATGTAGAAGAGCTATGGTAAATAGCATTAGATTGTAAAGTAATATAGGGATTATGGGAATACACTTGAGGTTATTAAAACTGTGTAAGGAATCGTTCACATTTAGTTTGATAATTACTAATTGTAAGGTGTACAATCTGTGGAAATTGAATATGAAATCAGGTTGAAACAGGATCAGCCATTTTTACCGTTATTATTTATTTTGATTGGATGTTTAAATAGAAAGATTGTGAATAGCAACAAAGATTTCCATAATAGGACTCAGGACAAAATATAATATATGGTAGAGTTTATATTGCAGATAATATGGCAATTTTTACAAATAGTATAAAAGACTTGTGACTACTATTAGAATTGCATGCAGATATAAGAAGAAATATGAAAATAAAAAATTGTTGAGGAAAAATCTAAAGTATTAATAATTAATAGAAGGAGTAAAACTGAAGAATGAAAAATGGAAAATATTTATCTTGAAGAAAGATATTTTAGATGCTATGTTAAGTGGGAGAAAAATATATGGATAATTGAAAACTATAATTGAACAAAAACAAAAAAATAGAATAATATTGATTTAAAATGTCTTAATTTTTATATAACAAATAACAGGTATATAGAACAATTTGGAAAAGAAGTGGTACCTGCATTGACATTTGAAGAATAGACACTTCACATAATATAGGAACTCAGACATATTTAGATAAAATGCAAAAAAAAAAAAAAGTATTAATTGACAGGTAAATGGCTGATAATAAAATGAGGTTGTTCAAAGAGAAGTCAGATGAAATTCTTTTTATCTAGTGAAATTAAAGGCAAATTAAAAATACTTAGAAGGCTACAACATGTGGTTGATAAATAGCTTTGTAAAAATAATATTTGACCAGATTATGGCAAGATTTCAATAGACATGATAGACTAGTCAAGCATTGTTGGCCTAGTGATTAGCATATCTGCCTTCTGAGCAGCTGGCCCGGTTTCGCTTCCCGGTCAACGCATTTGATATGTGAAAAAAAACATGATAGACTATAAAGGTATTACAATATACAAAATTAATAAACAGATAGATATTTCATTTCTATGTGTGTAAAACAATTGAATAAATCTGCATCGAATAAAACTGAATAAAAATTGAATAAATTATTCTGATGAATAATTACGAGTATGAGAAAAGAGGATCGATAACTTCTTTAGAAAAAAAAAACATTATTAAAATTAAGTATGAATAATATAATAAAAAGTAATTTAGAGCTATATAATAAACAAATCTATAAAAATATTGATGATAACAATAAAAAGAATTATTTTTATTTGTTGCACGGGTGAAAAGTTTCGAGTATCAAGAAAAGGGAGTAAAAATAGGATACGAATTTGGTTGATTATTCTGATTTATATAAAGATAGAAGAGCAAGTAATGAACATTTATTTTGGGAATATTATAAGTTGAAAGATTTTCAGAAAAAAAATAAAAAAAGAAAGGCAGATATGAAGGAATGAAAGTAGTAAAAATTTTCTGCCTTTTTTTTTGATTGTCTTTATAAAACAATTGCGAAATATAAAGACAGTATACTCAAAAACCCAACAGTTTTTATTAAATTCGAAGTGTAATATAAACTTGTATCACCTATAGAAGAAGGATTTGTGTTTTATGATAGTAAAGTGAAAGAGCGCAATAGGAAATGAAAATATATGGTGATGTGCTTTTGTGAGTGTGTGTATGGATTATATAATGTTTTTAAAAAGAATAAGTATCTTGCTATGGTTGCGGAGCATATTGACTGCGTATAGACACTTCTGACTTTTTAATAATATTACAGGATATACTTTTGTAATATATTTTACATGATTGGGTATATTTATAACAATAAGATGTATATCTAATATTTAGAAAAATAAGTGTCCTAAATATTTAGTTTTATCTCTCTCTAAATGTTATGTATATTAGGGCTGTAATATTTTAGATATATATAATAGAGATAAGACAGAGAAAAAAAGTAAATAAAAATGTACAAATAGTTGTTTGACAGAATACAAACATATATATAATGTGCACTAGATTGAAATATTTATTTATATGTTAAATCAAACACTGTGAAGGCAGTATTTTTAAACAAGTATGTCTGAGATAAATTTAATACTCCTACGATAAGGATTAGCTGGCTAAAGCTGTCAAATATTGTAAAAATTTAAACAAATCTCTGGAAATTACTAACGTATTATAAGTTGTATTAAATAAAATGTATGCTTCTAGTCAAAATCTAAATATATTAATTATAAATAATAAACTATAATATTTTGGCGTCTAAATTAAATATAAAAATTTTTTATAACAATCTAAACGTAATCTTAAAAATAAAATAAAATTTGCGATTTAAAAAAATGCAATGTCATCATTGCAAATCTTCCGTCAGACAATGATCATGGTTATATTAAGAGCAACTCTTTAGTGATATCGATATCTTGAGAAAATAAATAAAAAAAATTATCAATACCTATCCGTAAAGCAAATCAGAATAAATTGAATGCAACAACCTATAATAAGAATGAACTCAAGAATAGGACCGTTCTTGTTGCTAGATGCTGCTAGACAATTACAGATAAGTGACTTATTTGTTCTAGTTTGCTTTATGAATCGATATTGAAAATTCTTTATATGTATACATAAAGTGAAAAGAGTCTTGATGTATCTATCTATCTCTCTTTGGTACTTCTATTTGATTGTTTTTTCTAAATTCTAAACAAGCTTAGGGGTTTATAGCTTGCTTTGTTAGCTACCCAATTATTGATTACCAAATATTTATTTAGATATTTAGCCCATACCCGGCCCATTTAGTTTTATAATACTGCTCAGTGGGATAGCATTTATCTATAGAACAAGGATGATAAATCACTAATAAGAAGATAACTAATTCTCTATTAAGAACCATGACAAAAACACATGATTTTTAAAAAAATAGCAATTTATCATTTCTAACTGAAACAAAACAATGTATGAAAAAAGAAATATAAAAATACTTAACGATAATCTATTAAGAAAAATTGAATAACTGGAATAGTATAAAATGATAGAAAAAGAATTAATAATGATATAAAAATATTAATTATGAACTGGTAAGTAATGTTATAGAAGAGAATAAAAGTTTCAAAAATGCTGAACAATACTATGGTATTATAAAGAAAGTTGTTTCAGCAATAGAAAGAAAACAGGGGGATTATCTTAAAAGAACAAAATCATAAAATTTTGTGAGAATTTTCCAAAGAATTATATAGTGGTAGAGAACAAATAAAGCAATGTCTACAATTACAATATCTTCTGAATTGCCAAGCATTTTAAAATGAAGAGGTGAAACATGATTCAATTTATAAAGAAGAAAGTTTTCCAGGTAATGATGAAATTATTATTGATATCTTAAAAGAAGCAAGTGAAGAAATAGAAAAAATATTGGCAAAACCATCTCCATATATCAAATGATTAAAGATATGTCAGATAATTTGATGAATGTTATAGTGATATTGATATTCTAGGAAGTAACTAAGAAGATGTTAGAAATCACAGATCTATCAGTATTCTATCACTTCTAAACAAAATCTTTAGCAAGAAGATTATAACTCATCTTTAATGAATTGCCAACCAAAAGAATTAAGTTGGATTAAAAGTAATTATAAAGCAATAGTTCACATTCTAGGATTGAGTGAAGTTATAGAAATAAGTAATGAGTATTAGTTGCTGTTATCTTTGGATTTAATTATGCAAAGGCACTTGATTCTATAAGGATTGCCACAATAATTAATGCTTTGGACTACCAAGATATAGATCTGAGATATTGTCATACCTTAAAGAGTATTAAAATTCAATAGCAGTATTAAATTACATGGTAGTTCTAAGAAGGCTATCATTATTGAGAGTATATAACAGGATGATTCCATATCTCTAAATACTTTTATAGCAGTCTTACACAAAATATTTTGTGAATTAAAGTGAATAGTTATGATTTAAAAAATACATGAATTTTAATTAAATCATCTAGTATTATCCAATTATGTAGGTTTTTTTTCAAAAAATGTTGAAAGAATTATTAATGAAATCAAAGATCTAAAAGATTATATTAATGTTTGACAGACTTCTTTCAGAAGAAAAAATAAAATTAATGAAATTAGTCTCAGAATTAAATTGAGTGAGTGCTTTTGGTATAAATAACTTAATATTAAAAGAAAATATGTATACATGTTTGAAAAAAAAAAAGATTTCTAATAGATTTGTTTTACCCAGGTTTTTATATATAAATCTTAAAGTTGGTTATTTAGTGCGAAAACAATATAATTTAAAACATTCAACAAAATATGAAAAAATATTAAAAGCAAAATCCACAAATAAGAGAACAAACATATTATCATTGATATCACTGAATGAATTATAAGTGTAAAATGAGTCTTGACTGAATATATTTCTAAAAGACATTATAATAGATGGACGTTTGAAATATTAAATTGAATTAGATAGAGACCAAGTGAAGTAGACAGATGGGCTGTAGATGTTTGCTGATGTGATTTAAAAAAGAAAATCTAAATATTAAAAAAACTGGATTTAACTTCAGAAGATCATCCTCCAACAGTTAGTGTTTAAAAATTATTGGATATATGTATTCAGATTCTATGGAAGTAAAATGTTATATATGTTTGCAAAATAGAATATGCTTTCCAAATTTCAAAAATTGCCAAAAGAGTTTTGAGCAGTTTTATATCATGCTCATAACTTCTATTATTTATTTTAATCACAAATATGACTATAGGATGAAAGTGCAAAAGTTGCTTTGTGATTTTTCAAGCTTGGAAAATATATTTGAATCTGTGTGAAATTATATATATATATGCATTTAAATATAACAAAAATAAAAATTTACTATCAGTAGTTTTACTACTGATGTGAATTTCTCAAATATAAAAATAGCATAAAATAGTGTATAATTTCATTTATACTCTCAATTCAAATTAAAATAGGCAATTATTGTTAATATTTAAAAAAAGCTTTCAATAAATTAATTGTTTCAAAGTTAAACTTTTAACCAAAAGAAACACTTTATTTCTTTTCTTTTTTAAGGAAGACAACTTTAATTTTCTAAAATATAATGTCATGATTTGTATTTATTTCATGAATACATAATTGATGAATTAACTTTTTTTTTAATTTAAACTACTTGTGTGAATTTTAATTCTTTTATTTAAATTTGTAATATTTTTCCCTTTTTATATCTTATTACAAAATAAAAAACAAAATAAATTACTACAAAAAAAATATTCCTATCAATTTTATCTTTAGTATTATTTAATATATTGTTTAAATATCTTCCTTCAAGATATTTTCTTATTGCTACTATTTAAAGTCAAATAAATAAATTTTTATATTTATTCTTATTAACTACTTTCAAAATTTTAATATTTTAGCAGTCCTTTTAATAGCTATTCTATAAAATTGAATACATATAACAATACTTGTCAATGAGGCAATTATTAAATTTAAAGTTTTAAATGTTGTCTATCTATTAGAGTCCAAGATTTTTTTACCAGTTGGCAGAACTAATGAAAATTACTCCAACAGATGGCTCACAGATGTCTATTAATGTTTTTTCCTAAATCAATTTACTCAAATATATTTTTAGAAATGTAATTTATATTCGTTCTAAAATGTTTCAATTCTTTTGCCTACTGTTATAGAAAATTGCCACCAAAGATAGTACTATTGTTACATTTTTAATTACTTTATGCTCCTAATTGTTTATGTTAATTCAATAAACTATTAGAGTCTTATGTCTATGTAATAGGGTACAAAAATATTGATCTGATAAAATGTAATTGAAATTTGAATTGTTCTATATATATTCTTGTCAATTTATTAATAATAAACACACACACACACACATGTTAGAAAAGTAAATAGTGCTACATAGTAATCTTTTTTGTTAATTATTTTTGTTATCTTAAAGTTTATAGTTAATTTTTAAATTAAAAGGACATACTTTAAAACATTTTTACTACAAATCATTAAATATATTTATATTGAATATATTCATAAGAGGCCTTGAAATTAAATGTCATGTATACAGTGATCAATTCTATATACCACACCATATCTTAAATATAAAAAAGTGGCAGAACACAAAAAGCAAGTTATTGTTAGTTTATATCTTTGCTTTATTAAATAATTATTGGCCTGCCTTTCTGCTAATATTTTGTTAAAAATAAACTGGTAATCACCACATATCCTCATATTTCAATACAGTTTCACTTCTACTATGAGTAAAGTTCAGGCAGATTTCTCTATGGGTGTAATAATGCTCTTACTCATCAAATCTTTCAATGTCTTTTCTACTTTTGGCTTAAGAGCAAACAGAACCTTCCTTGGTCTATAAATGATTCGTTGTGTATTTCCATTAGATTTATAGCAATTGGCTTTATCTTAAGCTCTTCTGAGTTTGATTTAAAGAGTAATAGAAATTTATTTTTTATTTCAGCTTTTAACTTCATGCTTTTTACTGTACTAATTTTGATCCCCAGAGGCTTGAACCAGTTGCATCACAATATTGAGCTAATGTTCTGTGTAACCACATATAATAGTAAATTTCTATTATTGCTATTTGCTATTATGGGAACTGACCCAACTACTCTAACATTTATCTCATTTCCATGTATATCAATTGCTGCCAAATTAGCTTTCATTTCATTGTTTTTTTTTTGGTTTTTTTTAAGTGTCATAGCATCGGCCGGGATGCAAACCCACAATCCGGGCAACTGCCTGCAAATGCAAGGCATTTGTGCTGACCTCTCCACCACCAATGCAAGCATTTGTTAACCTTTGCTTTTTTCTGAATAACTCCCTAATCCTTTAGTGATATTAATGATATGATTACCCCTCTGTCTATTTCCATGTTTATCATTTGTGACAGACTTTCACTTTAAAATATTAGACATATCACCACTTTCTTTTATAAACTTCACATTTGTGGCCTTTATTGATGCTCCTCCTTCAATTTATTCCTCTTTGGTAAATGCTGTTTGTCATTTGTCACATTTTTACAAAGCTTTTGGTAAATGATCTATCAGGCTGCAGCTAAACATTTTTATGTTTTAAATTTACACTTTGATTTTACATGGCCTGTCTTTCAGCAACAGTAACAATAGAAGGGATCTGTTTCAAATTTCTTTGTGTCACTTGTGACCTTGTCACAATTATATATATATTTGAGAAATCAGTCATATTTTGAGGGCTTGTGAGTGTGCTAAAACAGCTTCATGTGGCATACCATGTTCAATGGTACTTTTAAGTTAGTGTTGACTTACTTAGGAGCAGCTGCCTATGTTTGATGCCCATAGTAACTGGTCCAATAGCACCTCTTCAGTATAATTCTTGGATTCCTTATGAATTTTAATGATATTGGAATGAGATAGGAATTTAGTTTTATCAATACTGTTACATGTGAAAATTCTTCTGGTGGCTTTAGATCACATAAATGGTTTGCTAGTTGTAAAACATCTTGTCCTGGCATCCATAAAGGGGTGGTAACTTTCAATTTGTTATCAGTAATCCCATTTATCAACATGTACTTATCTGCATGGTTTATATTTATCTGTCAATGTCTCAAATTATTCACATCAAATAATGTTATTATCCTATTCCGCATTTCTCTTATATATCCTAATCACTTGATATGTATGGACAAATCTTTATACAGGTTCTAAAAATTATGCCACTTAATAAATATGGAGCCTGACTATAATATAGCAGCCATACAGGTAATAATAACTTAAATTGAAATACACTTACATTTTATTAAATAACAAGTTTATTCTCTGAAATATATGTGCATATTAGTAATCATCATAATTTAGTATTTCAACTGATGACTAGCTAGTTGAAAAGTGATACCAATATTAATCATAAAACAGTTGACATGCCTATAGATAGACAAATAAATAAATAGATAGATAGTTGAAGCTCATCTCTAACTTTAGGATTTTATTATATTTTTTATTTTAATAATTGTACACTTTCTTTAACTCTCCTAATTTCAGACAGTTATTCACTAGTAATTCTAGTAAGCATCTTGCTACTCGCTCTTTCCTTGAATCATACTAATTAGATTTGACAGGAACTCTTTTCTATTGCTATTCATGAGTGCTCTGTACTATCAGCTTTCACTCTATTCTTTGAGTTCTATTAGTCCAGTTTTCACTTTAATTTTTGTCTTTCTTTATTTTATTCCATTCTATAATTAACAAGTTTTGCCGGCAATTTATTAACGTGATAAATTTGCTTGATGTTAGGTTTGATTAGATGCATATTAGATTGTTATCACTTGCAATTAGTCTAATTTTCTTTGCTGCATATAATTGCCAGTATTGACGGGCTTGTACACGCACACAGATATAAAGTATAACTTTATTAATAAATACATAATTAATCAGTTACATAAGAAGAATATTTTCTTCTTTTTTAGTATTATATATTTTTTTGCTTTCTCGATAAGTTTTTAAAAAAAAATAGCTAAGTTTAAAGAACATTTATTCAATTAATTTAAAATGTTTATGGAAGTATTTAAAATTAAGTGGTTGTCACAATTATATCAAGTCTACACGGTAAGATTTTTTATTTGGAGCTAGGATGACCATACTCGTTTATGATTGTCTTTTTTCGTTGAATGAAGATAACCATAATTATTATGAATGTATGTATATTAATGAATAAATGAGATGATGCAAAACAATCGGTTGGAGAAAAGAAATACTTTTGTTTTCGTTTTGTAGCGGAATAATGTTTTAAAATAGCTGAATTTTTATATTGTAAATATAAATTTTAATGTGCGATCTATTCGTTTGTTATTTTCTGGATTTAAAAGAACATTTAGTTTATAATAAAATTGCATTGTTATTTTTTATATCTACAAGTCTTTTGTACTTTAAACCTTTAATCCATCTAAACTTTTATTGTCTCACGCATTTCATTTGTAAAATAATTACATTTTTAAACAAAATCATTGCCTGTAAACCTTTTTTTAACAGTAAAATCTTTCATGGAGATAGAAATGTATTGTTTTCTCTTGAAAAAATTACAAAAATGTTTTATATAATAAAAACATATCTTTTCTTCTTTTTTTTTCATCTATCTTGAAAAATCAATAAAAAATATAAATTATTTTACAGTATAAATTCTAAAATCAAAATATAACTAATATAACCTAAAGAAAAACAATCGATTTTTTTTTTTGTAAAAATATTTTTATCATTTAGGAATAATATTAAAAGAACTTAAATCAATAATAAAAATAATAAACAAATGCAAATGTGTGTGTATTTATATACACGTATAAACATTTATTTACTAATATTGCATTGGAACAACTAAAATAAGTCATCCATAAATTAGAATTGCAAAGATATTTAAGAATTTCTTTTTTGTTTGCTCGCTGATAAATGGTCATGATATAATGAAATAGAAATGCTGCAATGAAACATAAAAGAACTTAAAAATTAGAGATGAATTTAAGTTATTGCAAGTGCACCAGTTCTTATTATAGGCTATTGTAAATAGTTATTTTAAGATAGGTCATATTTAAAAAATTGTATCTTAAAAACAGATGAAATGTTATCTAGAGATTTTAAGGATTATATTTGTCAAATATTATTCATTTATGTTACATTGCCAACAGCATTTTTGGCATTGCATCAAATGAATTTGAATATGAATAAATCCTTTTCTTTTCACCATGGTTATGTCACTTAATGTAAGATTGAGTAATTAATTACATAACAAATGATAGTGCTTTTTAAATCCTCATACAAATACTATTCTATCTGATATTTTCTGACCAGTCTCTAGATTATAGCTTCCAAAAGTGAGGAACTTTATATCTAGGGAAAATGTATCTGTATCTTTTGGATCTAATTTTCTAGCAGTTGTCTTTTACTTTTTGCTTACAATGAAGTTACTAGCTTAAACTGAAAAATATATTAATGTAAAGCTAATTTATTTGAATAGTTATATAGTCTGAAACTAATTCAATATCTATATATTTTAGTATCCTTAGTTTTTTTAATATTTATAGGCACATCTGGTAGGAAATATTGAATAGGATACTACTAAATAGAAATTTAGTAATTGCTACTAGATAGCAGCTATTGATTATTCAAGCTCTCACTAGGTGGCATAACTGTGGTGAGAGAAAAAAATTGCTATTGAAGAGTATTATGTAAGTTGGGTTTATATATACATTAAGCTACCATGTTTTTCTGAAAATAAAACCAAGTCTTATATTAATTTTTGCTCTAAAAAACACCTTGGGGCTTATTTTCAGAGGATGTCTTTTATTTCATGTACAAAAATTTAAATTTTTTCATTATTCAAAATCTCAAATCAATCTCCCAAACATGATTGTTCAACACTACCCTCTGTGAATATTTGAATTTTCAGCTAATGATATGCACTGGGAAAACTTGTCTGTGGTCAAAATATTATTCCATTTAAATCTAATATTATATAAGTGTTAGTTGAAGGTTTACAAAATGAGAGCAGTAATAAAAATGATTACAGTTAAGACTGATTATCCATACAGATGCGATGAAAAAAATGCAAGCACATAAATTCAGAAAACATTTCCATATTTCACATCACATTAAATATGACTGTTACAATATACAGCATACTAAATTATAAAGATTCTTATAAGATATAACCACAACTATTCATTATCAAGGGTACACATTGAAAACTCATTCCAAATTACTCATAATAGCTCTACTTAGGTAATCTGTTTTAAAACTTTTTTTAAGAGAAAGATTGATTTAACTTAAATTAAACTTTGATTATTAAAACCACTTCTATTATTTAAACTCTTTTAAGAGGAAAGAAAAAAAATTTAAGAAAGAAAGCTGATTTTTCTTTTGTCTTGAATGTTTAAAAGCTACCATGTTCAGTATCTAAAACTAAGTCAAGCATTCTAAATCTAAGCATTAAATGTAAATAAAATAAACACTTAAAATCACATAAAAGAAAGCATAAATTGTCAGATATATTGACTTTAGGTACATAAAATTTTAAAAGTTTATTAAATAATTGATAATGTAAATAATTTGGTTATCTGAAGTTCAATTGGCTGAGAGAAAATTGTTTCTCTGAGTATATAGAAATATGTTTGTTGAAAATGTTCAACAGGAAAATATATAAGTATCATTATAAATTATACTATCATTTATATAGAGCATTAATGTCAATAATATTATTTATTCATACATTCATTATTTTACAATTCAATTCATTCATCATGTTTCAATAAATGAAAAAATTATTTCATCTGACTGACCATGTTAACTAGGGTTTATATTGGAGTAGAGCTTATAATACAAGTATCTTGAAAAATCTTTCTAGGGCTTATTTTCTGGTTAGGTCTTATTTTGGGAGAATGTGCTATATTTAATTTAATGTTTACATACTAAATTTTATTTCTTATAATCAAGATATTGAAAGAGAGATTATGTTTCAGTTTTGTGTAATTAATTATTAGTTTAATAAATATTAAATTACCACATTGCATCTGTCTGATTATTAATTTCACTCTGACCAACAGTGCTTATAAACATTAGTGCTCCAGGAATAGGTGAATTCATTCTATTCTTGATCCTTTGTTCAACATTTAGAGTGTCATTAACTCATAGTCTGATGGAGAATAATTTACTCTTTTTTGTTTACATATATACATTGAACTAGAGAGACAAAAATTATTAAAAAAACAATATTCACAGTTAATATTTCTAATCTTCAGAAACATTCTAATGAATTTAAATTAGAACTTGCAAATCATTTTTAAATATTAGTTGATTTTGAACATAATTCAGATTTGAATGAAATTAATAGGAAAATAATAGATACACTTTTAAAAACTGTAACAAAGATAGCTGATAGAAAAGACAGGAATTGGCCAATAAAATTTCTACTGAGATTAGAGAATTTATGAAGAAAAGAAGGAATATGAAGATATATACAAATGGTGCATTAAGAAGGATTGATTATCTTGAATTTTTTAAAATGGTGCAAAAAAGATTTAATAATGATATAAGAAAGTATAATTGTGAACTAGAAAAGACAGCTGTAAAAGAGAATAAAAGTCTCAAGAATCTAAAACAGCATTTTGGTATTGGTAGGAAAATTACATCGGCAATAAGAAAAAAGATGGAATTATTATTAAAAAGAGAGATTACATCATGAAATGGATAGAAGAGTTCTACCAAGAATTATATGGTAATACAGAACAAGTACCTCCTATAGCAATTATATCTTCTGGATTGCATAGGATTTTAAATAAAGAAGTGAGACATGCAATTAAATTTAAGAAGAAAAGAAAAGCTCAAAGTTATGATGAAATTATAATTGATATATTAAAAGATGCAGGTGAAGAAATATAAAAAAATTCAGCAAAGTTATATACCAAATGTCTAAATGGTAAAGATATTCTAGATGATTGGAATAATGCAGTATTAATATTCATATTTAAAGAGGATGATAAAGAAGATATTAGAAATTACAGACCTATCAATCTTTTATCAGTTTTATACAAAATTTTTATCATGATAATTTACAACTTGTCTACAGAGAATATTGGATTTCAACCAATCAGAAGAACAAGCTGGATTTAAAAGTGGTTTTAGTACAATAGATTATACCCAAGTTTTAAGAGAAGTTATAAAAAGAACCACTGAATATGAGTTGCTTTATAGTTCTAACACAAGTCAAAAACTATATTTTAGTGTGCTTCTATTATACCATTAAGTGTTTATTGATTAATTACTCATTATAACATAAAAATCTTTAGAATAAAGACATATATTAATTACCATTATTAATGCTGATTTTGTTTGACATAGCTTCTTTTTTGCCAGTATGTCAAAAATGTTTACTAATAGCAATGTGGCTCTCTACCTTCCTAATGCTGTGACCCTTTAATACAGTTTATTGTGTTGTGGTGACCCCCAACCTGTAATTTTGCTACTGTTATGAATTGAAAATATGTGTTTTCCAATGGTTAGGCAACCCCTGTGAAAGGGTTGTTCAACCTTCAAAGGGGTCATGACCCACAGGTAGAGAACCACTATATTAGCATCTAACTGAAGTCAATAAAAATATATACATTCCAATCTATGTAACTATACAAACAAATTGTTTTGGTTTAAAAACTTTAAAATATTGAAACTTTAAAGTTATTTGTTTATATGCTATAAAACAGGAATAATGAGTGCTGATTGGATATTAGCAATCTAATATTATTTACTAGCAAAGATTAAGAATCTTTCATAACTAGTTTGGGAATTTACTTTATAATATGATCTGATGTTCATTTATTATTAATACTTTTATGAATAGATTTAAAATAGAGTAATATAATGAGTTATTACATTTATAGAAGATAATATTAGCATTATATTTTGATATCATTTATCATAAAATGAAAAGATATTCCAAGTAACTTTTTTCTATATGTAGAAATCTAAAGTCATGTTAAGAAATTTCATAGAAAGATGACTTTAATGACACAAAGGTAACTAAATATTGTAAATTGCTTAAGGTCTAAAGAGTGGCAGTCTCAAAATGATAACTATATTTACAAAAGATGAAATGATAAAACTAATTAAACCAAGTGTGAATTGAATGCTAAACAAAAGAAATACTGACTGATACTGCAAAGATTGTAACCAAAAGGTAAAGGCAGTGGTAGATCAATACATTTCAGAAAATAACATTCATGAAAGCATTCCAATATTCTACTAAAACAATTTATGTTGTGCTTTATAAACAGAGTATTTTAGCTGATCTTCCAATTTCATGCCACAGAATTTAATTATAATGCACAAGTGGTGGTGCTATAAACACAAGAACTGGATAATAACCATCAAAGTACATGTTTTGTACTCAGATAAATTACTATTTTTTTTAATTATTGGAGAATTTTATGTCTGATAATTAAAAAACACTATTAGCCTGACTTTTTTCTACGATAATGGAATAATAACAATTTTGGAAGTCATATCATGGTATTTCCTTGGTCCATCTAGTGTTCTGTAGAAATGGATGATATTTGAAGATTATTTAAACTTTTAAAGAAACTATATTTTTTTAGTAGTGCATGTTTTTAGATAATATCTCCCAATATAATGATGATCCAATTCAAATTTCCAACAGTATAAAATATTACTTTGCAAACGATGAGGATGATGTATATAATTATCATGATGTCTTAAATTATTTGATTTAAATATGATGGAATTTATTCTTGAGCAAAAAATGATCAGATGGAAATTCTAAACTACATTAATATGGATATCATAGTTGCTCTTGTTATTCTGTCCAATTGTGAAAATAACACAAAGAAGAAAGTTATCAAAATATTTTTTTATATAATACATTTAGAATTTTATAATTAAAAGAAAGATAAAATATTTTTTAAATAATTTAAACAGTTGGACAAAGACCTTTCCAGTCTTCATCTATAAAGAAACAATGAACAAGAAAAGTAAATTCACCAGGCTAATCTAATGACAACTATAAAGCTTTTCTTTCTTGCTTACCTTCTAATTAAGAATAATCAGATGCCCACATTTGTTATTAATTAAGTAATACCCCACCGACAGTAAAAAAAAAAAAAGCATTCAAATTTTATCTAATTCGGACTCCATGCCGTAAATATGTTATAACACCATACCATTAATTCCTTTGTGCGTTTATATAAATATGGATAAGGAGATAGTTTATAGTGCTTTTAAAAACACGATTATTTTATTAACAGGTGTTTTTATATCAGAAAATTATATCTTTTTATCACTTAGTAGTGCATTAATTTAGAAATTAATGTTTATTATTAAATAAATCAATAGTTGTGTTAAATTAAGTACTGTATTAATTTATTAATCTTTTTTATGTCTGATCTAGTTTTGTAGTGCTGAATTAAATGCTTCCTGGTATTTTCAGCTTTCAAAAAGAACTAATGATATTCAACTGAGAACTCTATTTGGCATCAAGTGGTTCTAAAGTTAAAGAATAAAAACTTTTTGGTGATTTCCCCGTTATAAATATGTTTGATATGGAATAAAGTGCTTTTATTTTTCTTTGATCTAAAATATTAACTGAAACTTAAATTCCTATCACTACTTAATTAAATAGCTCGAGAAAAGAAAATTCAAAAATAAATTAATATTGTACTTCAAAATAAATTATCGCGTCATTCAGTATTAAGTACTTTTTATGGCAAAAATAACTAAAATAGAAATGATAAAATAAAACCTTATTAATTTATTATGGACGATTGGAAATAACATAAATTATTTGTTTTATACCTAAAGGTTGCTAACATACTTTAAAGTTCATATGTACTTAGCAAAAGATTATTTGGTGACATTTATACAATTTTAACAGCTTCAGGGTAATTATAAAATTCTAAACTATTTAATGTTTCAGTTATCACAGTTCAGTCCTGTCTTCTTTTGTTTTAAATACGATCAGCTCGTTTGAAGATTGTTTCTAAATTTGCTGAACTGTTGTTATTAAAATAAATTTTGAAATAACTGCATTTTAAATGATTTAATAAAAAAAAACAATAAATAAAATTATTGCATTCATATATATAATCAACAACATATCAGTATTTTATATCGATCCACAATAATATAGATTTTTCAATATTATTCTAATACTGTAGTTACTGCCTACAGCTTTTCCACACTCTATGAGCCAGCTTGAGTATCTTACCCATTTCACAATTTTCCTTTTCTAAGACTGTTAATATGTATATACATAGTGTATGTAGAAGAGTGTAATAAATAGTGCCTAACAATGGCGGCTGCTCGTGATGCTTTAACATCCTTAGAAAACATACAAAAAATAATTATTACATTTGTGCTTGAAAATATCAATAAATTAACAATCATTCAATATTTTGCTTATTATGTAAATATAACCAATTAAACCGTTTTGAAAAAGAATTGTTTTTTATTGCTCTATCAAAGATAAAAAGCAAGTCAAAAAGAACAACATGACCAATCATAACGTCATTCCAAGTACAACGATGAAAACTAAAATTACTCACCTACAAAGGACAAAACTCAGCCTGTTGCATCTAAGCATAACTCAGAAATCTTCTCATTCATCCCTCAAACCTTTAAAGACTTAACATATAGCAATTCCTCCAACGTTAATGTCACATATGGATCCTCCTATCAATCCACCAGGGCAACAAGGTCTATCAACATTTCTTCTTACCAAAGTTCTTTGCCTGAACTACACACCCTTTCCATATCCCCTTCCTCTTCACCATATTGTATTTGACTTTCATTTTGCCATGTAATCATCTCTTTGTAAACCTTTTTTAACTGTTGTGTATTTTGTCTTTTTGATGAATAAAAGCTTTCACCACTGAGGAAAAAATATTATTTTTAATTGTTGCTGGAGATTCTATTCAAAGACATTGCTAATTATAGCAGTGTCAGAAACATCTTTTTGGTGCATTTCAGCAAATTCCCACAAGATTCGTTTGTTCTTATCAATGTGCAGAAACTGGTGCTATTGGAACTGTTCGTTATGATAGCATCAATACTTATTTGAGAGTACAGTAATATGTTTAACTATTCTGGTTTCTCTTCAGAGCAATTTTTTTTGTTTTGTTTTCATTTAAGATGAACAATAAAATATTCTGTTTATTCCTTGTAATTATCTTTTATAAATTAACATATAAATATTTATTACAGAAAAATATAACAAAATAATAAAAGATATAAATTATTTTAAATATTTATCTTGATGAATGTTAACAGGAACATATAAAAATAATATTTTTTTCAAAAAATGTGTCAAAGCATCGGACCGGGAAGCGAACCCCGGGACAACTGCTTGTAAGTAGCTATGCTAACCACTCAGCCACCAACGCTTGACAAAAATATTTTTTCAATTGACATTATATGAAAAACTGAAATAAAATGCAAAAGTCTATCTACTCCAGATATTATTTGTCAAACAACAGTAAAAACGAAAAATATATTACATGTTTTAACAATGATTGGTATGGGAAAATAAAATGGTTCTGTGATTGCAAAATTAGAAATGCTCTGTTTTATTTTCCTTGCTTATTTTTTGATAATAACACTGAAATAAAGCACCCCTACTTTAAAATTTTATATACTGCCACTAGTGCCTAATTTACCATAAATATAATATAGAGTCAAAAGTAGCCTGAAACTCAACTCAAAACTGTTCAGTTAGCTAAAACGTTTTTAAGTAAGCTTAGAATATTTTTAATGGCTAGCTATTAGTAGTACTAATGTAGAAAAAAACTCAGATAATTTACTTTGGTTATGTGAATGTTAATGCATTTATTAAAAAGCAGGGTTATAACTGATATAACATATTTCTGGAGTGTCATGGATTTACAAATGCTGAGTACTTGCTGATCTTTATTGATCATCATTTTCAACTATTATTGATATCTACTACAAGATGGAAGTTTCTCCTAGTTTAATCAGTTTGTACCATTCATAGATTCTTCTCTTCATATTACTCTAGCAAACTTCCTTATTTCATCCATCTATCTCACATATGATTTTTTAGATCATTTTATAATCTCTTGTCATCCTATTTAAGTCTTTAATTTGTTATCTTTTATAATATGTCTAGCCCACTTTCATTTAGGCTCTTTAATTCTTTGAATAATTTCAAGGATACCTATTTGTTCTCTCACCTGGTATTTCACTTTTAGTAATTTTCGATATTCATCACATACATCTCGCCATATGTTGTTTGCATTCTGAAGTCTCTGTATTGCTCTTTCCTCAAGCCTTCATGTTTTAGATTCATGTATGAGAACTGGTAAAACATATTTATTAAAAACCTTTCTTTTCAAAAACATAGATATATTTTCTTTAGCATTGGGTTATTTCTGTTTTATCACTTTATCTAAGTTTAATTCTATTATTAATTTTATTCATTATGCTTCCAATGCACTAATAATTGTAATTGCTGACTTTTTTAATTAATAATTATCAATCTTTATTTTCTTCTGTGAAAAAGCAATAACCACTGCTATGGTCTTTTAAGCATTTAATTTTTAGACCTAATTTATTATTTTTATATGACAACTTATAATTATACTAATATATAACTCATAAGAATTTCTGAAGCATTTTTTTGAAAATAATCACATTATCTTCAAAGTCCCTATGATTTAAATAATTACATTTTTTTTATTATCTTAGTTTCTATTTTAAATTACCCATTCTCTATCTCACCTCCCTTTAGTTTCTAAAAGAAGAAATTTCTAAAAACAAAAGGAGAATCAACATTTCTAAACCAATTTTTTTTTCATATGTCATAGCATCAGCCAGGACGCGAATCCACAACCATCTGCAACCAACTACTTGCTTGCAAGGCGGTTGTGATTACAAATAAGAAAATGGTTACTTGAAATTTACATTTTATAAATCAATAAAATACATATTTTTTTGTTTTCCCCATGATCTCTCTCCTTTTTTTCAACCCCTCTCTTCATTAACTTAATAAGAAATTAAAAAGAGAAATAAAAATTCACCAATAAAATAAAATACTTTTCAATGAAAGAGCTTCTAGATTAAACAGTGAATTTATAAATTTAATTATAGTATAATTACCACAACAATAAATCACCACTTTAGCAAAGAAATCTACTATTTTTGATTAGTCATTCCAATGTTTAAATCGGTGTTTAAAGACTCAATTAAAGAGCAAATTCAAATGTAAATAGCTGATTAGATCTAAGCCCAATTTCTACCAGTCAGAAACTCAGATCATCCTGTCTCATTGTGTATACCTTTTAGGAATGACCTTCAAGTGAGTTACTGGTATCAAACACTTGGATTTCCATGCAAGTGTTGACAAATCATTTTCCATTATACTAATCTCTAATGAATTAGAGACTGCTTTCTGTTCATTTCTAAGATTTTGTGAAAACGTGAATAATTATTTCATTGCCAGGATAAATTTTTATTTATTATGAAAGTATTATCATACAGTATTGCAAAACATTCATTGAATAATTCGAATTACAATTTTAAACTTGTTTAACAGCAACTTCTGAAATTGTATTGCCTTTTAATCTTTTATAATTTAAGCTTAAAATCTAAATTCATATTATTTCACTAGATAATTTTTCAAAATTTTAACAAATAAAACAGATTAGAAATATTTTAAATTATAAAATTATGTAATGATAAAACCTGAATGAAAAACCTATCCTATATTACTTATTATTAATAATAGATTAATTGACCTTTCAATCCCATCAAGCATTTCAAAAATATATTATAGTTCATTCTTTGGTGTTTTATTATTATTTCAAATTATTACTGGAATTATACTAGCTATACATTATTCAGACTATATATTTATATCTGGCATCCAAATCAATTATTCATATTTCTCTGTATATCATCAAACATGCTGGAATTTTTTTAATAGTTTTTTATTATTAAACTTCAGGCATTTCATTCTATATTCTCAGGATTTTAATATACATGTATATTGAAATTATATGTATATCCCTGTTTAAAACAACATTCAGACATACTATATTATAATTATATTATTGAAATGTAAGTAAACCAATATTTTGCAGCATGAGAGAAGTTAAAGTTTATCTAACAATTATTAATAATATTTGTGTGAAGGAATCTGCATATTGTGCCAATGATTTATTATCTTGAGTAGGAGCTTGAATTTTTCAGATTTCCATGAGAATTTTAATCCAAATATTGGTTAGCAAATGAATGTCTTTCTGTTCTTATCTAAAAAATAAAAAGGAAAGTTATTCAGCAGCAGTTGGCTAACGTCTTTGGAAGATTGGTGGAGAGGGCTTTTCTTGTAATTATATTTTACTTTATATACATAGGTGTGTGTGTGTGTGTGTGTGGTAATTCGTAAATAATAACCAATTTAAATTCACTAACAACTACTATGTATTGTTGTTTGAGCTAATATTCAAAGTCCCTACTATCTAGGCAATTTAAAACATCTTTTGGAGAAAAAAGTATAACATGCAACACAATATGTGCGTATGCATAGATTTTCAAATCATATATTTTTCATCTCAACTCCAAGCAAATACCTACTATCGCTCTGCATGCGTTTCGCAAATAATCATTTCCCTACGTATATATGACTGAAAAGTTTAAAATAAAAATAGAAAAAAAAAAGATTTAAAATCAAATGATGAAGGTCAATTCGTCATAACATGTCTCTACGCGTCATTAGTTTATCAGTAATAACAGGGTTGCTAAAAAAGCTTTCAGCATTAAAATAGTGTTTTGAAAAGTAAAATATTTGGAAAATATTTTATCAAAATCCTTGATAATATACTTATTACAAAGAGTTTTCTTCTTTTTTTTTTTTTTGATTAATCATCTTATTTAGATAAACTCACCCCCATTTCAACTCCACTTTAAACACCATTACAGACTTAGAATCTAATAACTACTAATCCAATGCGAAAGAAAATTTTCTATTATTTACTTATTCTAAAAATAAAATAATATCCTCTTAACTTTTTTTTATCAGCTAAATGAGAGTAAAAGTTTCTACAGTTATAAAACCATCTGCTTTTATTATTTTTATTATTTTACTAAGTTGTTGATTTTTAAATCCTATTGGTTTTAATTTATGAAAGTTGTATTATTATTTTTATTTTAAGTAAACATTTTAATCACATTTTTTTTTTTTTTACAAAATTTGATAATTTGCAATTAAAATCATTTACCATGCTTTTTTTTTAGCTTTCTTGCCTAGATTTTATATTTCCCGTATAGTACAATTGTTTAATGCACATTTTGTTTGAGGAAATAGCTTTAGGCAATTATAGAAATATTTGTTACAATCATTCAGATTCTTGAATCTATTATATCATTATATTAACAAAAATAAAATTTCACGACTGAGACAATTTATTTTTAGCACTTGTATTGATATTATTGCATCACGTGGGTTGATTCTTTCTTTTATAGTTATTTTCAAATTTATTTTTTGAGTTTATTAGCCATGTGTGGAAAAACTGTTCTCTTAATAAATGTAAGTTTTAGATTTTGCAAACACTTGTTTTTACTCAACTTCCAGTAGAGAACATATAACATACAGACTTTAGATTTGAACTTTTATTAAAGGAATTTAACTTTTATTGATATTATCCTATGTCAGTAGTTCCCAAACTAAATATACCTATGGACTCCTTCTTATAGCAAAAACCTCACTGTAAATCCCCAAGTGAAATAACATAACTGCATAATATAAAAATTACAAAATTAACTTTGATGTCTTGAATGGTAATGTAAAAATAAAATATAAATAAAACATTTTGATATTTATAAGTAGTTTTATTGAAATTATAACTTTATTTTAAATTACAAATTCACATATTTTCTTCAATGAGATGGGTGACCCTAATGGGATGATATGAAATTATTTATGTTCAGCTCCATGTTTGTAACATTTGTAAATCTCCACCAACACCAATTTCCAGTTTGTTTCTTTTTTTCATGATAAGGCTCATAGCTGCACTAAATCCATATTTTACTAAATAGCAATCAGCAGTTTCTTTACAGTGATCCATTTATTATTCTTAAGCAATTGCTAAATATTAATTAAACATTTGTGAAATAGAAAAAATCATAAGGGTGAGAAATAAGATTAGGACTAAAAGGTGTGTAGCACATTTTCTGGATAATTATCACACAAGGGATAAGTGAGTTCAAGACTTAATCTAAATTGGTTAATGAAGAAAGTGTTGATAGGAATTATACCATGTAATAAGTTAAACAGAATTTTTAACTATAACTCAAGAATACACATATTTTAAAATATAATTAATTTTGGCAATTGGTAATAAATATCTATTAGGATATATTATTTTTAAATCTTTACAATAAATACTAATTAGAGATTTGACATTATATTGACTAACAGATCTTAATGTTCCACAACATAATCTGTGAAAAAGAATAACTTGCATGTGGGAGTGAAGTAAGCAATAGTATAGGCAAAGAAATTGCTTTTAGAATTGGACTAACTAAGGTAGCAATCTATATTTTAGTACTAATGTAAGTTGCAAAGAATTGAAAACATATTAGTTTAAGATCCTCTTTATTGATAAGAAAACAAGCAGTTGTAATTGTAAAATGATATCAAGCCATTCTCCATACATTTGATTTAATTATAGGCATAAAACTTTTAGCAGTCATTTGAGAAAAACACATCATAGACTACAGAAATGAAGTATATCTATAAGAATAGCATTAACAAAATGAACTTTTTTTAAAAATGATTTAAAAGTATTGTTTCTAATTTTCTACTTAAATGCTTATACAATATTATTTATAAAAGCATTTAATGACTTTATATCCGCCATATTATAGTTAAAGAAGTAAAATGTTTATGATTTTGTGTTTTTACTTTAGAATTATAATTAATTTCTCATACTTATCAATGGAATTCCTATATATATATCTTTTTGGTAATGTGTATGTTTTTCTTTATATATATATATATATATATATATCTTTTTGGTAATGTGTATGTTTTTCTTTATTGTGATTACTTTTATTAGGTTATAAAATATATTAGTTAATGTTTTCTTACAGAATGTTCATCATTGTTTCAACTGATTTCCAATTATTTTCTAGCTTGCTTTAATCAAAGTTATTCCTAAGATCTGACTTCTCCTTCTTACCTGGACTACTTTTAGAACAATAAAAATCTCAATATTATTTGAATTTATTCTTCCTACAAATGCAGAACTTTATTTTAAATGTCAATAAATTAAAAACTTTATTTTACTTAATGGCATTATATATGTATAATTTTTATTAACCCACTTATTTTGAATGATCGTCCATCATATATATATATATAAATCTCACATGCATTCTTATATATATATATATATATATATATATATATATATATATATATTGTAACCTCAACTTTCTCAGCGCAATCTTTCACTTATTTAACCTCAATAAACTCTCATTTATTACAAATAGCTAGTCAATTGAATTTTATACTAACTTTAGGATCAAATATATCCAGGGCACCAAATTGCAGCTATAAATTGTAATGCCCACCAGAGATCATCATCATTAGCCATATTTAGGACTATAAAAGATACTGGAGAAAGTAATTAAATTGTCTCTCAAAAAAAAAAAATAATAATAACAATAATATTGATAAAACCATTTAATCTATGTGGTCTTAATTTCAAACCTAGCATTAGTCATGCAAATATTTCATCATAAATTTATTATAAAATTCATAATAATGAGACAACTTTCTTCCACAACTTTATTATAAATATCTGATCTCGAGTGGTAACTACAAAAAATACTATATACAGTTCTCATTTATATCTGACTGGAAATAACTCAGTAATCAATGCAGAGAACTCATAATCCAGGTTCATAATATAAAATTATTATTCAATTTGATATTGGATAAAAATTATCACAAATAATCCTCCCCATTTAATTCCATTACTTTATTTTTTTGTTCTCAGCATCTATCACTTTCAATAGCTACAATTATATAACATGGAATGTCTGTGTTATGTTCTCTAATCTGAGAATCCCTAATCTTATTTTTCTAACATACATATATCTTTCGATCAACTATCAATTTATGATCCCTATTTTAATAATAATATAATAATTTTATTATAATATGCTACTTGATTTCCAAACTAGCTCTTAGATTAATAATTGAACTGCTCTTTCTCAAGGTCTAGATCTGTCAAGAGGTGCATTTATAAGTGATTACATTGTAATGGATATGATTCCAAATATCTTAAGGCAAATTTTAATACGAGTTTACCAGTGGGAATCACTCTAAATACTGAGAGCAGGAAAGGGATTTTATGTCTGCTCCCAATATTCACAACATTACAATGAATCAAAAGACTAAATTTATTAAACTTGACTTAACTATTCCCTGTCATTTTTATTCTATTATTTCTAATCTATTGACCAAATTTCAATTAACAATCTAAACCTATCATATTTTGCTAGAGTAAACTATGGAAGTAAACCATGAACATCAATCAGATAAATCAATCAAAATTTACTTATGAAAGTAAAGTACAGAAATAAATCATAAAACCAGATTATGCAAATTAATTATGAAAATAAATTATGTGAAAATGAATTATATAAAAGTGACTGATATAAAATGATTTGTGGTAATCGAATATAGAAATGATCAAGACAAAATCAATACTGTAATTCAATTATGGAAATAAATTATCAATATAAAATTAACTATGTGAATCGAATATGGAAACAATATAATAATGACTACTGCAAATCGATCTTGGAAATAAATTATCAATATAAAAATGAATAATTAAATTTAAATATGAACTAATATTACTTTAAATATAGGTGCTGGATATAGATTCTGAAGATATTTGAAACATCAAAACACAATGTAATCTTATAATAATAGTAAAATTTTATTACATTAACAAAAATGATAAAAATTAAAATAAAAACACACTTAATTATAATATTGTTACACTCAAATATATGATTCAGATCTACTAAAAACTATGGTTCGAATACATGTTTAAATTAACTACTTTTCTGGATGACTTATTTATTGTTTTGACCCATTTATTTATCAAAAAAAAAAATTAATAATAATAAATAAACACAAATGCTTACGCACGGAATCAGAATTCCGTATATTTTTAGCTTTAAGAAAACCTATATCTTGAAAGAGAAGAAAACCTATAAGTTCTATTTCCCCCCTTTTATTGTAAACATTATCCATTGGACTATTCCAATAATATATTCATTCAATTATTCTAACCAGCAATGTGAAATAATCATAAATTTCTAAATCATTTTATCAAGCAATAACTTTCACATTTCTAATGAAGAAGGATGATATGCCATAAAAAAAATCCCCTACTGATCTTGCAAACAGGTTTAAATTCAAAACCCACACTTTTACGTTCATGCCTGTCAGATCTTTGCATTTTTGACTGTATATATCTTGATAGGTTAGTATGTCGATCCAGCTTGACAACCTCAATTTACCATCATTCACAAAAAAAAATCAACACAGATCGGTTAGTTTATTGATTAAAATCTTTTGTCATTTCCCATCAACACATATACATCTGACTGAATTCATATCTTGTCAGGGCAATTTTATTCTGTCCCACATAAGAAAAACTCTCTTCATATCCCACATCACCATGCAGTATTTAGAATGCGCACACAGCAGCGTCTTGGTAAGGGAAATTAAAAAAAAAAACAACATCAACTCCTAACTTAAGCTGTTTGCTTGAGCCAGAGAGATATCTTTTCTTAATATCCAGAATCATGTGAAGAGCTCCTGCCTAGATACTACTCTCTATATTGGCATACAAAACATTTTCTACAATTAAACAATAACTTTATTAATAATTCCCTATCTTAACCAAAAGACTGTTTCTTATGAAGCTCCTCGTAGACATCTGACGTCACTCTAACTCTGCTAGTTCTTATGCTAAAATATTCGTTTTACAGGTATTGAATAGATTTTTAAAAGTTCTGTAAGATGGTGACCTCTTCCGATTTATTTTACAAGTAAAAAATAAAAAAAAACACATTTAAACCTAAACAAAGAAAGAACATGAGTTTTGATTGGTTCTTAGCATGCTCTCAGCCGAAAAAGACATTCTGATTGGCTGGAAAGAACAAAGAAACCGCCTGATCAAAGAAAATAAAGAAAAACACTGAGATTTTCATTTCGAATATAATTTTAAAGAATATTAAGTATATATTCAGTAATTACAAATGATTTTCAGAGAGAATAATAAAAAAACAAAATTATTTTCGAAAAATATTGAAGATTTTAGTAAAAATATTAAAGAAATATTTAAAAGAAATATTTACTTTTCTATAACGTAAAAGTCGACCTTTTTGTTTATATTACAGCTTTTATGTTGCCGAAATTGAATATTTTAGAATAAATAAATAGCAATTTATTTTTGAAAGAACTTTCGTTCTCTTCATAACCTGAAAAAATAGTAATATACTTTTTATAAACGTATCTGAGTTGAATTTAATATTATAGGCGAATATGTTTTAACAATAGGCTTTGTCTTCAGTTTGTGAGTTGGCCAATTAAAAGATTTGATTTTTACCTCATACAACCAATAATATAATTAGCGGTTAAAAGGTTAATAAAATAAATGGAGTGAAACTCAGTCATCTCTGACTGCCATGGTAAATAAATCATGAGACAGCTATTTCCCATCTATTGAGTGGTAGGATAACTTTACATTAGTAATGACAAGCATTTATAGCTTTATATATGCCCACACATACATCGATTACAGTCTAGATAAATGACAAAGACTAACCAGATCCCGAATCAAAACATATATGAATTATTCCAATTTTAAATAGTCAAGCCAACAACATACTTAATATTTATATCAATAACAGATCATCAACACTTATAGCATAATTATGGGTTTTTACAACCATCCACTCACTCTTCATATTTAATATTAAGCACAAATTAAAATTTTGTTAAGAATATAAAAAAATATTTATATTATTTCTCTCTTTTCTTTTTAAATTTAAATCTACGTGAGCATTTATACTTAAATGGTATCAAAATCATTTTCCTTTCTTTCTTTTAAACATTTTAAACATAAATTAAAAAAAATATTAAATTAAGATAATCTAGTGGTTAGACATGCGACATATTATATAAACAAAATGAAATAAAAAAACAAATGACATATATAAATGAAATAAAATAAAGAATAAATATCAACATTACAATAGTCTCTTTCAATGTCTTTTCCTTCAACTGTCCATCAATCAATTAATGTATTCAGTTATTTTATTTTGTGATAGCTATATAGATGCACATCAGACAGTTATTTTTAATCAAATGTGTATAAAAATGCACAGACAGTCATTTGAATCAAAATAGATAAAAACGTAGATAGTTATTTTAAATCAAGAATGTAGCTACAGGATAATTAATAAATTTTAAAAGAGTTCTGTTGATTACCTTCCATTTTGATGAGTTTCTTCCTGGGTTTGAATTGATCTGTTTCTTTTTTTTTCTTTTCCATTTTAGAGGCCCAAATTATAGACAAGCAGCTTCTGATTACTAAACATGAGTTAACTTTTTAAAACATTATACAGAAGTTTGATACAGTTTCTTCAAACAAATTTTAACCAGCCAAATAATTCTTATAGTATAAATTGGTCTTTTAATTTCATACACAAATTTGATAGTTCTCTCCTTCAATGAATTTTTAATAAGCCAAAGGAATAAGTTGTGGCATTCAGTATAAAATATCTTATTAAAAGTCGATTCATTCATAATTGATGTGAGGAAAAGAAAATATGCACCACTTATATATGAATTAGAAATTCATATTTTGATATTTTGTAAAACTTAAACACATTATTAAATTCTGAGAAAGAAAATTTTAAAAAAAATTTGAAGAAAACCTTCAAAGATAGATTAATTTTAGTCATCCAGTCATTCTCAATTAGCAAAGTCCCCTCATTCACTTTCCCAGCCCCTTTTATAGGGTGAAGGAAAAAACATATGTTAATCCTCCCACAGGTGGTTTTACTTTAAATCTAATTTTAAAAAAATTCCACTCAGAATGAACAATTGACCCTTTACTACTTGTTAATTTTGACAACTTTGCCTTATCTGAAACCAGATCTTTTTAGTTAACACATTAGCGATTAATTTATGGAAAAGCAATCAAAGAAAATCTAATCAAAAAAATAAGCTTACTGACACTTTTTGGTCAAACAAAGGTTACATTCATTCTCTTTTTTTTTACTTAAATAATTTCTTATTTAGATTTACATTTTTGAAGTAGAAATAATAAATCAGAACAGATTCATTTATTTTTCCTGTGTTTTTTTTACACTTATCAGGAAATAATATAAAAAATTATGCCAATTTCTATAAAGGAAAGAATAAAAAATCAAACTCATATATCTGTATCACACACACATACATGTGTAGACCATTCAATAGAAAACTGATTATTCAGATTATATGAACATAAAATATCCATCATAATTTCTTATAATTACAAGCATAAAATCAATTATAATTTCTGGTAATCATAAACACAAATATCCATTATAATTTCCTATAACTTTAAACTTATTCTCCTAAAAAGACTGTTAAACAAAACTACTGACAATCAATTCAATTTTAATTCTCATCAACTTTTTAGTAATAGATATCAAAATTCACAAGACTTTAGCTTAGTCATATAAATATTTATTTCTCAATTATTATATTGGTAAATTATTATAGCAACATACAAAAAAAATCAATCACCCCCCTGCATTAAATAATGCTAGCTATATTTTATCCAAACACAAACTGTCTTTATATATGTTACTTTTGAGCTATGTAGCTATTGATTTCTCAAATAAAACTTTTAACTTTTCTTATATTCAAAAAAAAATTTTTTTCCCACAATTATTTCCTTTTATTACATTTGGTTTATAGATGAAATAAACCAAAAGGCTACAATTATATATATATATATATATATATAAGAATGATTGTATTTTTACTTTATGCTCAATCCCTTTATTACTTAAGACCTGACAGTTTTTTTATTAAGACCTTAAGATCTTCACAAAGGTAAATGTTATTTCATCAAAATATTGAAAATTAAAACAAAATAGTACATGTGCAATGGTATAACCTGAGTAAGACTTTAACTTCATCACATAACCACGAAAATATTAAATATATAATAGTACATTCATTACAAAATGCAAAGAATACTTATAAACAAACATTCTTTTTATGATGGTATGTAATAAACTAGAAAAATAGCTTGTACAAAGTAATTTATTCCTAATGTACAGCTGCTATAACATAATATGTCATGAAGTATTATTGATAATGATGGAAAAGATTTGAAATAAAACTGATATTAAATGAAAATATGTACTTATTCTGCAATTATTTTTTATTGTTGTAAAAATAGTTTTTGGAACAGCATCAAGATGTGATATATATTTGATAATCAAATGTTTAATTTGAATTGATGAAAGCAAAACACATACATTTTATTATCTTGAATTTTTAGATTATCACAATGCTTTATGCTATGATTATCAATTCAAAAACTGATCTATACAATAGTATTATTATATTTAGTACATTATATAAAGCTGTTAGTTTCATGACTATTGATAAAAAAAATTTAAGTGCTTTAAGAAAAAAATCTTATTTTGGATATTGTCAACTCGAGACTTTGGTTTATTTATACATTTTGGAAGCATTTTACATAGACAGTTAAAGAGCAATTCTCATGTTCTGCTAGAAGTAAATATATATATATATATATAAATTCAATTAAAATGTTTTTTTTATAATTTGAAAATGTCTTGGCAAGTCAAAAATATAACTACTTAACTAAATTAGTTATATTCTTATTGTGTCAAATTTATTTTGTATAAGTAAGCTTGGATCCCATATACCATAAATTAAATTAAGAATGCTTTTTGAGATGGTGTTGGAAAATTCATAAAACAAATTGATATGTCTTAGCTTTCTAGATATGATTATATTAAATATGATTTCAAGGGCATAGTCTCATTAAATTGGGCGTATTTCATTGAAAACTGAAATTCAAAAATTCAAAATAAAATATGTGTATAGATTATGGAAGAAGCTGATCTAGTTTGTATTATAAAAATTGTCTCAAAGATATTTTAAAAAGATATATATTAATTACTTTTATTGGGAAAATATGGCTACAGTTAAAGTATAATAGATATTCTATGGTAATATCCCACACAAACTCAAATATATATTATTATACTATTTATTTATTTCTAAAGCGCTTTTCGAAGGAACCACACATTTCGTTATTTAACAGTATAATAGAGTGTTACATTTCTGAAGAAAGTAAAAAATTATTGCAAGATATTAAATAAACTAAATGCTAGTATATGATATATATATATATATTGTAACGATATATAAATATGTCGTTACATTAATTTAAAATAAAAACTTAAAAGTTCGCAAATAAAAGAAAAAAAACTAAACGCTAAAATTAAAATGTTTGTTAAATGTATATATATTCGCACAGATGCTAAACTTTAAAAATTTTTTTTTTCATAAACAAAAAAAAAAAAAAGTATTTGAACGTATTTTTTTTAATAAAAAAATACAAGATTGAAATATAAAAATATTTTAATAAAAAAAATAACGTAAGTTAAAATAAAAACAGGTATTAATTAATTCCTGTAATCTATAAATGGAAATGATTGTTTATTAATTATCTAAAAGCTGTTTAATTAAAAAGTCAGATGAAAAGTTAGATAAGAGAAGAAAGAGATTTTAGCTTGACCAATGGAAGCAAATAAAGGCCCGGACCATAACGAAAAAACAGAACAGTGACGTTTTTGTTCATGGAATCCATAGGAGGACTATAAAAAGAAAAAAATATTGAGTTCCAGTCAGTTTTTTTCCAACTTGATTTTGGTGAGTCTGGCGACAAGACACTCGTCGTCCTCACTCACTTATTTTAAAAATGCAAAGACTGTGATACCAGAACAGAACCAGCTAATGCTACCTCCAAAATATCAGACCGGTCTTCCAGGAAAGTCTCCGTGGAAATTGCCAACGGGAACAGGGACTCTTCTACCGTAAGCAATAGAACTGAACAATTGTTAAAATCATAATATTAATTAAGAACTTTAAAGATTGATAAGTTAATTTAAATTTTATAAAAAGAACTTTTCTCTGACTTATGTGTCAACTCAATTGATAATGTGTAATTTTATATATGTTTGCGTTTGATAAAAAAAATCATTTCCATTTATTATTTATTTGTATTAATATTTATTGTTTAAATTTTAAATGAGGAAATTTAAGGTTGGGTATAGACGTTGCATAGATTCGTTAGCGGTTGATAATGTTGTGGTTTTCACATTCGATTAGGATATATGTCAACGATATCACTGTAAGCATCTTACGATGAATGCTAATGGGATTTGTATATTCCGTATGCAAGTGACGTTTATCGATGACTTTGTATTTTGATCGTTTGTGTTTAATTTGGAATGTTTTTGACCGTGGAATCTGTGCAGCTGATCTGTACTCAACATTTTAAAACAAATTTTATAAAATTCATTTGTGCGAACGTATTTAAATGTTAAATTTAAGTCGGGCGTGAATGGCTATATAGATTTGTAAAGTTATATTAGGGGAGGGTAATCTTAGGTTATTTGTGTCGTTGTTGAATTGGGTCAATGGATTGGATATATTTGTGTAATTAGTAGATGTAGTATGAGTTTCGCTACGTGCAGAATCACTGAATACACCGCACCAACCCTTTGCCTATGGATGGGATTGTAAGTCGGCAAAAAGGATCGCGGTCCCTTCCTATGGAGTTTTTATTTTATTGTTCTTCTTGCTATACAGACGTCATATTCCTGTATTGGACAAGAGTCAATGTTTTCTCTAACTATCCTGTTCAGATGTCCATTCCTGACAGTATAGTATATTTGTGCTGTTGTATTTTCATGCTACATTGAATACATAAATGTATCAGATGGATTGATGCCAGTTTGACTGCGAATTTTAGCCTAAGGTTAAATAGGGATAGAATGTTTTATTTTCAAATGCAAATCTATGTAGTCTATTCATACTTGACCATCTAAATAAAAATCTAAAAATGTTAAACCTATTCCTCGAATTTAGAATGATTTTATATGTGCGTAAATAAATATTTTTATGTGTTAATTTCTGGCAGTGGCTTTTATTCTCTTATATTTAAGATATAAAATTTATATTTTATTATCTCTGCTACTCCACTGAGCTAGTGACTTGGGCTAACGATCGGAATATTTAAATAAAGTGGAATCTTAACAGCGCGTATCTGCCTACTTTATAAATTTTTCTAGGTTTAAATGCCTAGATGGCGCCCTGGTAATTGCAGATATCGTTTTGCGGTTAGATTCGATCTTCACTTTCATTTCGATCATTATAATTGGCGTCCCAAGTGTGGCCTTACCTCAGAGATTGACCCTGAGAAGGGGAATTGAAAGATGAAATTTTCGATCTTTAATAAATCACGAGTGCCCTGAGAATTTTAAAACGGAATCATGCAAATAACATTTGTTGTTTTTTCTGAAATAAGTACATTTTGTACTAACGTAAAGTTATAGCCAGATGTTTAATAAACCACTAGTACTTTTGAAAATAAATCATGCCCGTAATATTTTTTCTGAAATTAGTATAAATATATTTGTTGTATTTACGTGGAGTTGCAGTTTGAAGTTTTGTTTAAAAAGTGCTGCCAGTAAGAAAAATTGCGCATATGTAGAGATAAATTCGAGGAATAAAAACTAATAAATAAAACATAATAATAAATATAAATCATAATTTTTTTTAAAAAAAAGTCTTGTTAAATTAAAATCTAATCGTTCAACTTGCCTAAGTAATAGTTAAAGGTAGGAGAAATGAAACTTGGAAGGGAGGGGGCAGAAATTTAGCTGGTAATAGGGAATCAACAGTCAACATTTTTTTTGTAATCATTATATTTGTGTGTAATTACTGTTTTGTCTTTTAAAAAAAAAAGTTTTGTCCTTTTGAAATTTCATATATAATCAATTTGTGTAACGTAATTACTAACACTAAGTAAATTCTTTTTTTTTTTTTTTAATGTTTTTTGTTTTTTGAGGAAGTTTACTGATATGTAACGATATATAAATATGTCGTTACATTAATTTAAAATAAAAACTTAAAAGTTCGCAAATAAAAGGAAAAAACTAAACGCTAAAATTAAAATGTTTGTTAAACATATATATATATATATTCGTACAGATGCTAAACTTTAAAAATATTTTTTTCATAAACAAAAAAAAAAAAGTATTTGAACGTATTTTTTTTAATAAAAAAATACAAGATTGAAATATAAAAATATTTTAATAAAAAAATAACGTAAGTTAAAATAAAAACAGGTATTAATTAATTCCTGTAATCTGTAAATGGAAATGATTGTTTATTAATTATCTAAAAGCTGTTTAATTAAAAAGTCAGATGAAAGGTTAGATAAGAGAAGAAAGAGATTTTAGCTTGACCAATGGAAGCAAATAAAGGCCCGGACCATAACGAAAAAACAGAACAGTGACGTTTTTGTTCATGGAATCCATAGGAGGACTATAAAAAGAAAAAATATTGAGTTCCAGTCAGTTTTTCCAACTTGATTTGATGACAACGGTAAGACGCACTTGCCGTTCTCTCTCATTTTTTTTGTTTGTTTTAAAAAAAAAATAAAATGAAAAGACTGTGATACCAGAATGGAACCAGCTAATGCTACCTCCAGAACATTTTCTTCCAATGGAGATGCCATGGGAATTGCCAACAGGAACCTGGACTCTTCTACTGTAAGCTATATTGACATGAACTCTAAATTTAAAAATAACTAAGAACTTTCGTTCAAGTTTAGGAACTTCTATCTGACTTTTAAGTTTAAAATCAAATTAATAATGTTTAATTTTATATGTTTTCCGATTGATAAAAATCATTTCCATTTTTTTTCTTTCTTATTGTATAAATTGTTTATTGTTTAACTTTTAAATGATGAAATTTAGGTTGGGTATAGACGTTGCATAGATTCGTTAGCGGTTGATAATGTTGTGGTTTTCACATTCGATTAGAATATATGTCAACGATAAAATCACTGCAAGCATCTTACGATGAATGCTAATGGGATTTGTATAAGTTCCCTATGCAAGTGACGTTTATCGATGATTTTGTATTTTGATCGGTTGTGTTTAATTTGGAATGTTTTTGACCGTGGAATCTGTGCAGCTGATCTGTACTCAACATTTTAAAACAAATTTTATAAAATGCATTTGTGCGAACGTATTTAAATGTTAAATTTAAGTCGGGCGTGAATGGCTATATAGTTTTGTAAAGTTATATTAAGGGAGGGTAATCTTAGGTTATTCATTTCGTAGTTGAATTGGTTCAATGGATTGGATATATTTGTGTAATTAGTAGATGTAGTATGAGGTCCGCTACGGGCAGGATTATAGATATACGCCACACACCCTCTGTTTGCCTATGGATGGGTTTGTAAGTCGGCAGAAGACCGCAGTCCATTCCTATGGAGTTTTTTGTTTATTGTTCTACTTGCCAACAGATGTCACATTCCTGTTGGTGGAGAGTCAATGTCTTCTCTATTTCTACTTATTGTTCAGATGTACGTTTCCTGACAGTATAGTATTTTGTGTTGTCGTATCATGCTACATTGAATACATGAATGTATCAGATGGATTGGCGCCAGTTTGGTTGCGAAATTTGTGGCCTAAGGTTAAATCAGGGAAGAATATTTTCTTTTCAAATGCAGATCTATGTAGTCTATTCATACTTGACTAGCTAAATAAATAGTAAACTCATTATTTGCAATCTACTTAAATTTAGAATTAAAGATCAATATAAAAATATAAACGTTAAATTTATTCCTCAAAATTTAAATATTATTTTATATGTGCGTAAATAAATATTTTTATGTGTTAATTTCTGGCAGTGGCTTTTATTCTTTTATATTTAAGATATAAAATTAAGATATAGGTTTTTATCTCTGCGTCTCCACTGAGCTAGTGACTTGGGCTAACAATCGGAATATTTAAATAAAGTGGAATCTTAACAGCGCGTATCTGCCTACTCTATAAATTTTTCTAGGTTTAAATGCCTAGATGGCACCTTGTAGTGCAGATATTGTTTTTGCGGTTAGATTCAATCTTCACTTTCACTTCGATCATTATAATATATATATATATATTGTGTAACAATTGTGTTTTGTATAGATATTGCAAAAGGCATTTTTAAACTTTTTGTTGGCCTTTTTCCCATTTTTTTTTCTTCTGGAATACGAATAAATGATTGCTAATTAATAAAATATAGTATATTTATATATGAATCTTCTGGTTTTTTCTTACATATCTTAGTTCAAATCAATTTTTGTTTTTTATATATATTGTACTGGTCAAAACATGTTTAACCATTTAACATGAGCTGGACCTCACAAATGTACTTTAACCCAGTCAAGCCTGAATTAGAACCCACTCCATTAGCCTCAGATCAAACATCTAATAAATAACATTTAATGATAGCACATGAGAATTTATTTTAAATCTGGCCCACTAGCAGAGTGAAGAAGACAATGAGACTCAATATTAACTAAATTAAAATATTCAAATATGTAGTTGTATGTGTGGAAGTGGAGAAAAAGGAATTCGAACTACTCAAACAAGTTAGACAATAAAAATTAGTTTAATATAATGACAAATTATATACATTATGAATTAACTGCATACATTAGTATTGCGTGAATGAGCAAGCAGTCTACCAAATGATAGATAATTACATATCACACTATTATTTCTCATATGCTCTTTTATAAATTAAATGACATATACTATACATTAAAACACATCTTTGGTGGTTCCCATATTAATATTCCAATCATTTATTAAAAGGATTACATAATATTGTCATTAATGCTTTGATTTATAGTTCTGAAACACGGTGACTAACATATTATTTTGGAGAGCACTTTGAGATTCATTACAGATATAATAAAAACTATTTTTATGCCATTACGGTTGTGAAAATAAACAAAATACATTTGAAAGATTATATTTGAATCTATGACAAAATATTTATTGAAAAATTATTTTAATCAACATTTATTTTAGAAGACAGAATGATTATTTTCCCTAAGGCATACAGAAATAAATTATGACAGTGGGATTGTATAAGACTGAAATAACATTTTAATTAACAAAACTAGTAATATTTGGCAAATATATATTTTGAGCAGAGCATAATTTTAGTCTTACAGCATTAAAACTGGGTCATGAAGCAAAAGAAATAATAATATGAAGTTTGCGGTACTGACATTAGTACAAAGAAATAACAGGAAAAGGTCATGATTCTGGATGAAAGATGAAATCTAAGATCCCCTTCTTGGGCAGAGCTTAGAAAAAAGTGATAGGCATGCCGTGGATGTCACCACGTGCTGTCCTTCTATACAAAGAAAGAGGATAAGCATAGCATGTGCCAGGCTTATTGGAATCATTGCCAGAGGTCTTTTTATATTAAATAAGTTGCCCTGGGAAGATCAACTATTCTTAGGACAAGAATTGAGAAGAAATCTATGGGTTTGATCTTGTCATAACCCCCAAATCAGAAGCATGTAATATATATATATATATATTTACGAAGATATGCTGAATGTGTAGTACGAAAAGATGTCACTAACGACATTGAATATGATTTACTGCTTTAACATAAATGACCCTAGTTTGAATGCCATAATTTATATAAATAATATGCTATGCCACTAGAATATATAGAGAGAAATTTAGATTTCATTTAATAAAATATACGTTAAGATTTGACCCCCTCTTTTCTGCTATTTAAAATAATTCAATCCCATCTTCATGGATTTTACAACAACTGAATATTTAAACTTATGATATTTTAAGAGTATGGAAAAAGAAAATAACTAGCAGTTATATATAGAAGACAATTAATAAGTCACTCTTTCAGAATTGAATAATAACATTTATAAAATAAATAAGGTTTCAAAGCATTAATTAGCTTGAGTTTTGAATTCACCCCAGGTAGAATCCAGATTTAAACAAATAACAAATTTTTATACTAAAACATAAAGAAAATGTTGACTCTTAAAAACAATCTGGTGAGCATATTAATTAATAATGCATTATATTTTAAGGTGACATTAATAACCTTGATTCATTAAGGTTTACTTAAAAAGAAGAAAGAAAAGATTTTAGAAATTCAACTCATCAGATTGCTTGATTATTGGCATATTAATAATAAAAGTATACATATAAAATCAAGTAATAAATAACTATAAATAAATGATGACACCAAAGTTAAAGAAAGTTAGAGCATATGAAAGAGATTAAGATTCATAAAAATTCTTTAAGAGCAATTTACATTTACGTGTTAGTAAAACACAAAGCTAATAAATAATACATTAGGAGAAATCTTAATAGAGTTGGAGACTAGTTAGGCAAGCTAGATTTAGTTTCAATGGTGGCAGTTTGAAATAATTTACCTTGTACCATTTAATAGTCCATTTTTCAAAGAATGGCATTTAATTGATCCATGTGAATTCTTCTTGGTGACAGCCCGCTTTTGATCAGCATTCCAAAGTTCTTTTTTAGATTCATTGCAGGGCAGCAGGATATTGTGGCTGTAGAAGATGATCCCACAAGGATCAGGAATGTGATTGGTTTTACCCGATCATCATTTTCAAATTTCAAAGCAGCGTGGGTTATAGCAGCACAGTTTTCTAAATAGTAACTAATCTGTTGGTGATTAAAATTGGCCCATTTTATATACTGCTCAGGTATTTCTGGAATGCTTTCAATTTATTTATAGCTCATAATACTGTCTCTTAAACATTTTTATTTTAATAAACTTTAATATGGTGGAGTTTTTTATGCTTTTTCATTTCTAGATTTTGCATTTATGGAATTCCTTGATTTTCCTTTTCCATTTCTGAATTTTGTATTTGCTGAGCAACATATTTATCAGTATACATTGGATCAGGTTTACCTTTTATATTATTAGGCACAGTTATTCATGTTACTTCATTAACTATATTCTTACTCTTAAGATTTGATATTATTACATTTTTCTCACCAGTAGCTTGTATTTCCTCTATCCTTTCATTTATGGCAAATACTTGAATATTTATATTCTGATGCCCGATTAAGTCCTCAAGTAAGTTTTATTTTCTTCTTTATAATTTAACTGCCTTTGTTTTATTTTCTTTTTAAAATCCTTATGTTCAGTGGACATATTTTGATTATATTCAATAATTTGTTTTGACTATCCTTTTGTTTTTCCAGAAATTTCTTACATTTTTGGAATCTTTTAAAATCTTCTCAAAACTTGTAATATGCTTTTTAGCTTTTTTTATGACATCTAATTCAATTTTATTTAGATCTTGCAAATTATTATTTACTTGTTGTAGCTCTGCTTTTAAGTTATTGTGACATATAGTTATTTTGAGCTCTAACATTTTATAATTTTTGACAGAATTATTATATTTAGTTTCTAAATCATTTTGGAACTTTTCCATAGTTTGAATAGATTGTTTCTCAATGTGTTTAATGTGTTAATGTATTTTATCTTGTTTCATAGCTAAAATCCTAAATTTAATATCTGTTTCATTTTTATGAACAGTCAAGGTAGCTTTAATGTCTTCGAGCTTTTGATTGGAATCTTTTTTAGCTACTCTACAGATGATTTCACAAATTTCTATTATTTCATTTAAATCTTTCTGTATTAATCAGGGCTGCATCATGTTTCTCATGAATTTTATTAATATCTTCATTATTTTATTTTGAGATTTAACAAAATTCTCTTGCAATTTATTTTGAGATTTAACTAAATTTTCTTACTTTTTATTTTGAAATTTAATTAAATATTCCTTTGTTTCTTTTTGAGATTTAACCAAATTCTCACTCATTTTATTTTGAGCTTTAATAATATTCTTTTGCATTTTTTTATCATTGATTTATATCAATTGAGGGTGCATTATCAGGCCCACCCAAAAATATTTTTATTGATGTTTTTTTTATTTTAAAAACTAATATTAGTAATATAACAAATTCGATAAGAATAAAGTCAAAAATTTTGGATTGCACTTTATAGCCAAAATTAACTACTAATAAAACTTAACTTTATAGCAATCCTTGAGGGCCTCAGTTGCAGTGTCAAATTTATAATATGTAAATTTATATAATAATATCTTAAGAATTTCTATTTTTCTTTATTATAACAATAATAATAACTAACTAATTAAGAAGCAATTATAATACAGTTCACTAAATAATCCATCAATTTATACTCCAATGATTATTATCATTAAAACTTATTTTAATGAAATACTGATATATGAAAAATATTCTGTTTTTGGGAATTCAAAAAAAATATTTTTAATAAAAGCATCAAACATCATATTAAGCATACTTAAATTTCCTTTTTGTAATTTAATCCCTACTGGTACACAATATAAAAATTAATAAAATTCCATTAAACACATTTGTTAATCTAATGTAAGCTATATTTAACATATTAATCTATTATAATAATTGCTGATATGATTGACATTTTATAATACTCAGTATTTGCATTTTATAATCCATAATCCATTAGAAGTACTAAAATATGTTCTTACATTTATAGTCCATCATAAATTACTTCAAGCTTTGCAGGTCAATCATAGTTTATTATATGAAGGAGAAGAATTTTAATTTTTTTGAAAATACATTATAATTTTTGATCTAAAAAATTAGTTTTCAATACTTTTTACTTGAAGTATTCATTAATCCAGATATTTAATTCTTGTTGCTAAAATAGTATAGCTTTATATAACCAAGAAAATGGGTTATAATCCATAAATAGATAAAGATCATTATTTTTTTAATTAAAGTTCAGCATTTCACCAAACAAAAATGCTTATGATGTTATATTGAATTGAAAATGTATTACTTAAAGTTTTTTTCCAATTATTGATGATGAAATAATCCACAACATTGAGACAAATATTCACACTTTTTGAAGTGAAGACAAAAGTTGTTTCATCCTTATTTCAGTAGATACTAGTGACTTGATTGATGTTGATAGAGGTAGTTTTACAAATATATTAACAATTTACCATTAGTCAAAAGTCAAAAAACAGCAATATAATGAAGTCATTAGACAGTATTCCATGAATAAATTGATCAAATATTCATTGTCAGTTGATTGCAGTAAATAAGATTTTCTTGAAATAAAAACAAATGATAGTTTTTTGTCTATTTGTTGTTTATTTTTTTCCTAGTCAATGAGAAGATAATTTTGCCAAAGCTAAAGCAAAATGCTTAGACTGGCTGTCTACTCAACCATGATGTTGAAGACAATCAAAATACTTATTTTAAAGTTTTACCCTGCTTAGGTTTTGACTGCAATATAATTTTATAAAGACTGACTGAATTGTGCTATATTTTCCATCATGCATTGGTGTTTCTTTATTTTCCTGAGAAAATTTGAAAAAAAATCCAAAATTACTAAAAATGCAGACTATAGATATAATCTGAATTTTGAATCAAAGTAGTAAATTTTTATAAACACAGTTCAAAATAAAAAGAAAGATTAAAAATACCAATAATATTTTTTTTAATTTTTCTATCACTTCATTTTGTTCCTGGGTTTTTAAAATAATTTTATAGCCATTTATTTAAAACAAATAAATTATAAAACTAAACAGTTTCAGATATTTATTTTGATTAACTATAAATTAACTTTTTAATAAATTATACTATTAAACAAATGTCCTTTTAAAACCAAGCAAACTGATTTTTTTTCTTAATGTAAAATACATAAACCTTCACATACTCATGCACATAAAATTTAGAAACTGTTTTATTCTTTAGAAAAAATGTTATCTTCAATATAATTACATTCTTTTAAAATATTAACTATTCTTTCTTATTGCATTTCCAAATGTACGACATATAATACTAAATCATCCATGCACTTTACTATTGTCACACAATGCTTTATTTATCAACCTCTTTTATAGTTTACAGTTTCTATTGTCCCAGTTCTGAAGATTGCTAGAGCAATCAAAACTGTATAAGAGGATGGTAAATAAAGCATTGTGTAACAGTAGTAAAGTGCATGGATGATTTAGTATTATATTGCTTTTAAAATATTCTGTGTTGTAATGTCTGATTTATTATTTAATTTATTATTTCTTTATATGTGTGTGTGTATATATTATCTTTCTATTTGAATTAAATGTTTGTATGGATTTTATTATATAGATATGAGAAGATAATATTCATTAAATAGAGAAACACTTTAACTTTTGAAATTACTAAGAAACTATCAATTACTACTAATTGACAATTCCTGACACAAAGCAAGTTTTTCTCAGAATAGCTCTTTTGTTGGGGGTCTTTAAAGCAAAAAGGGTTCTCCTATCTATATAGTAAAATCCATATACACCTTTAATTCAACATATATAATTTTCTGGCCAAGTTAAAAATATTATTTGCAGAATGTTAGGAAAGATGCTATTCTTTCACATTCTCAACACCTGTAAGAAATAACTTTTTTAAAGTAAAAGAGGACCTCTTTTGCTTTAAACACTCCCAACAAATGAGCTATTATAAGAAAAACTTGCTTTGCGTCAGGAATTGTCAATTAGTATTAATTGATAGTTTCCTAGTAACATCGAAAGTTAAAATGTTTTTCTATTTAATGGATATTACCTTCTCATATCTATAAACCTCTGTTGGTTTATGTAATTCAATTGTGTTTATTCTAAACAACAATAATGACAAAAATACAATGTATATATCTTTATATAAGCCTTTATCAGAAAAACTGCTTGGGGAAATTATCTTTAAATCCTTTATAAAATTATATTTTCTCTTTAGCATTAATCTGAGAGATTTTTAGTGATGAATATATTTGCTTAACTATAAAAGTAAAACCAATAGAATTTTCACAGTTTTTTTAAGCTATAATAGACAATTTACAGTAGTAACTGTTTGGTTACTATTTTAATATATCAACTATAAGTGTCAAGTTGATTTAAAGTACAATATAGTATATTATGTCAATATATAAAGTTAAAAATAATGGGGCAAAAAAAATTTTTTATATTAAATGCTTTTATTTATTAAGTATTAAAAAATATAAAAAATAATTGCTTCTTATATTACAATTGGGTTTTTTTTTTAATTAATCTGAAATAAAAGTGGGGGGTCCAAAAATTATTTAAGTCAATTCTTATTTTAAATAATAAGGAATTAACTTAATTTCTAGACCCTCCCCCCTTCATACTTTTATTTCAAGTTAAATTTAAAAAACCCAATTGTAGTTGAATAAACTTTTTTTTATGCATAGTAAATAAAAGCCTTTAATTAAAAAAAATTATCTCTATTACATATAATTTTGAAATATGACAGATTATCTAAAAATAAACAAAAAATTGTTATTTAGTAAAAATATTTTATTTTCTGATTTTAATATAAAGTATTAATGTAACAAAAACAAAAAAATATTTTTCTCTGAAACAAAGATGTTTTTTCTTTGTATTTCACATTAAATATGGAACTAATTCCAGAGTTTGTTTTTAATTAAATAATTAATAAATAATATTTTTAATTTAAACTTATTTTAGTTTCGATTGATGTAACTTAAAAAAGGCATTGATACCATTGTTTCCACTATAAATAATGAGTCCACTTTCTTTGATAACTGAGTGTTCAAAAAATAGTTTCAAAGAAAGAATGGCGTCTGCTAATTCCATGTTGGCCAAGTTTGAAATCTCAAAAAAGTAAAGTGAGATTGATTTCTTATGATTTCATAATCTTATATATGTGAACCAGATAAACCTTTCCCAGTAAAAGTTGAAAATTGCTTGCACATAACTGTTATTAAAATAGGCAAAACTCTCCATATGTAGTGTCAGCCAGAGTAGATCCTAAGATCTAGGTGCAGGGCTCTCAGATCCAAGGCTTCTCACTGATGAAGGCCACAAGTCAGAAGCTAGTCTGAGGATATTGGATGAGTATGAAGTAGATGGAGATTTTATGCAAAATCCTTCTGGCATCCATTGATTACTCTGGCTAGCACTGAGTGGCACTACTGTATGGAGAGTTTTGGCTGTTTTTTTTATACCATATCCTATTGGCAATCTATATAAAAAGCTAATTAACTGATCCTGAGATTCTAAATGCATATAATTTATAATATTAATTCACTAATATTTTTAGGTATATAATAGGCACAGATAACAAATATTAGTTAATTAGTAAAAAAGTATTGCTATTATTATATTATATTCAAACAATGAACTCTGCAATTAGCAAAGTTCTAATTTTGCTTATTAACTATAAAATCTTATCTAATTTCTATTATACCAATTTATTTTAAAAGTAAACAATTTTTAAAAAAATTGAATAAGTTATCCAGCTAATGAAAAAAATATTCAGAAGAAAAATAGAAGTGTTTGATCAGTTTAGAGTTACTAGAGAATAGAAACTATGGGAATATATTTTTTAAATTTTATTATGCCATTAATGAATGATTTTGTCTTAGATGTCAAAAACTATCATGAAATTGCTGATTTTAGAATTATTATATTGAAAAATAATTTGACTTAAAGATTAATATAATTAATAATTAAAATATTTTGTATTAGAATCTACAAATATGCACATATTGTGTATAAATGTAACATTTGATTATTTATATTTGATTAAAATAAAATATTTATTATTTTACATTAGACAACTTTGTGCATGCATATATATGTGCATTTAATAAATACCATTTACAGTTTATATGTTTATAAACTATAATTTAAGCAATGTTATATGCATAGTTTTTTTTTAAACTATGGAAATATTTTCTTATATTTATAAGGAGTGAAAATCAGTAAAATTATTTAATACCAGTATAGTTTTAATATTGGATATTAATGCAATCCAGAGTAATCAGTGGATGCAAGAAGGGTTGTGCATAAAATCACTATCTAGTATCTACTCATCCAATATCCCCAGACAAGTTTCTAGCTTGTGGCTTTCATCAGTGAGGAGCCTTGGACCTTAGAGCACAGCACCTATTATGTTAAGTGGTTTAATATTTTCTCTTGTTCATAGTTACTAAAGTTCTTGTAACCGCAAAACTAGTTTCAGACTAATAATACATGTGCTAAGGTAATAAAGACCATCATTAATGTTCACTCACTTTATTGTATAGATTTTATAATAACTATAGTATTAAATGGCACTGAGCATTAATGATGATAAGCATCGATATAAAGATTCCAGAACTTTTGAAATACTTATTATTATAGTTATTTAAGCACTTATGTATATGCAAGCAACATATACATCGATGACTGGTTTTATAATATCATGTTCCATGTTTGGCATTGGTTAGATAATACTGCCTAAAATGTTATGGTATGCTTCTTTTAAATCCAGTCACAAAAAGTGACTGTTGATTATTTGTGGATTATGATGTTATTTGATTATATTGGGTTTTGATGCTAATTCTTCACTGATTTACTGTGTTCTTATTCATTTATTGATGTTTATCAAATTTTTATTTAAATTATTAGTTTTTACAGAAAGTAATCAAAGATTGCTTATTATTTATTTTTGCAATTCAAAATAAATTTCTTATTTTCAAATTTTAGATATTCTATTTTTTCTACAAAATATTTATTTTTAAAAATCAAATTTGGAAACTTTTGGAAAAAACGGGAAGAGGAGGTGATTGTCTAGAATGCAAAATAGTCTGATGCTTATATATATAACATTTTGCATAAATGAGAACAAAGAGAAAAACTCTAAAAATAAACTATATAAAATAAATCAGCAATATTTTGAATATTTTAATAAAGGTATCAAGAAGAAACACATTTAGCAATTTGATAAGAAGACAAATTAATATTAGCTGAAAAGTGAAAATAAAAAATACATTGCTTGTCTTATAAAAGAGATAAATATTATGAATAGTATATATAAAAAATAAAAAGAATATAAATAACTGATAAATAAATCATCTTAAACTGGATGCCAAGAGATTGTAAAAGATCCAGAAAGAGACCACATGTGAGATGGATGGGTAAAATAAGAACGTGTGCATGGGTGATTTTGAGAAGAGAGGCTAAAGATCGGAAAAGATAGATTGAACTTGAGGAAACTTTCCTCCTGCAGTGGATTGATAATGGTTGACAATGATGATGATGATGATAAATAACTGAATTATTACTTCAAGTAAGCTTGAGCATTGGAAAGTAGGATCCATGAAAATAAACGAGAAAAAAAAGTTATATTTTAAAGTATTCCAATTAATTAATCTTTAGTTTAAAAAATAATTAACAATAATCATTTACCTATTTACCTTAAGTGATTGCTGTCAAAACTGTAAGTTCAGAAAATTTGATATTTGTAAATCAAATTGTATTCATTAATAAACAACTAAATGCATATTACTACAAATGTTGGTAAATGAAAAGCCAAAATATTAAGCTATTATGCATCTATTACTGTCATGTGTAAAACATGAACAAAACTTAAAAAAAAAAAATAGTACATCAAATATTTTATTTTCACAAGTTTAAGTTTATTTTAGTATATATTTGTATTTATTTTGTTTATTAATTTTTATAGTTAAGTATTAATCTTTTCTGTAAGATTTTTTATCATTAAGTTAATTATAAAATTATTTTTTAATATTCTACAAATACTAGCAAAATTCAAAACTCAATAAATGTTAAATTTTTTCCAAAGAAAAAAAACTTTTTAAATATATTGATTTATTTATCATTTTATAAATTGTTACATTGATTTTCATTTTATTTAATAAGAATGCGTTTTATGAATATTTGCTTCTTTTATTATTTATAAGCTTTTTTTTTTTCTAAAACTAAAAATTTCCTTATTTATATTATAATAATGGGAAAGCAGACAAATACACCATATTTTAGTCAATATTTTTGATTTTTATAAAATAAAAAATGTGTAGAGAATAATTCGATTTAAAAGCAGTTTTTAATATACTATATATATATTTCATGTTCACTAGATAAATTTAGTTGATTTATAATATTAAAAAAGCTATGTCAAAATAAATTGAGTTTTAAATTTTATATTGTTAAAAAAAAATATCCAAAAGTAACAAAATATTTGAGTTTAAATAAATATTTGTCAATTATTAAAGCCTTCAAATAAAAAGTATTACGATAACAGATCATTGGAATTGGTATTACATATGCATACTATTAGAGCCGAAATGCTTATTAGTTTGGCATCTTCATCTCAGGAGTTCTTTAAATAAAAACTATAAAAGAATTATAGTCGAAAAGTTGGAATATATTTTTGTACATTATAATAGTTCATATAATAAAACAACCCACCATGCACTAAAAGGAAAAAGAGCAGTTAATACAGTTATTGGGATCCAAGAAGGAATAAAATATGTGAAGGAACAAAAACTAATGCAATACTATACTATCAAAGTTGATTATAAGTCAGCTTTTGATCTAGTAAATTGGTCATATTTAATAAACACAATAAATGAACTAAAACCTGAACACAGATACATGGTAAATGCAATAAAAAATTACTTAAGTAATGGCAATATTCTTAAAAAATTATATAAAAAAATCTAACTCCTTTATTCCCAAAAAGGGAATCCCATAAGAATCACTACTAGCAGCTCTCTTGTTTGCAATCTATTTGGACCCAATGATTAAAGAAATACAAAACAAAGTTCCAGGCATATATCTACCACCCTTGAATGCAAAAATTCAAACAATTGCATTCATTGATGATATGGTAATAATAGTCCAAGATATTTACAATATACAAATTATTATCAACATACTTGAAAAGTTTCAAAAACAAACAGGATCAATAATACGACCATCCAAATCAGTTGCATGGCCATTAGCAACTGGGAAAAAATTCCTAATGACTTCAAGGCAAATCCATCAATGTTCCTAGGAATACCTTTATACCAATCGAAAACAAAGATGAACATATATCTAAATAAAATAATCATTCATAAAATAGCTGAAAAAATAAATAAGCTTTTACCCATAAAACTATATGAAGTAAGTAGAGCCAAAATATTTAATGGAATAGCCACAGGAATTATGAAGTTACTACAGCCCTTGGATAAATCTATACAACAATACAGTAAACAAAATAAGCAAAATAGCAAAAAAGTACATCAGGGAAGAACAATCAAAATAATAACAATGGCAACATTACAATTACTAATTAATAAAGGAGGGCTCAATGTAATAGATCTAAAAAAAATATGTGTCATTTATTAAAGCAAAAACTCTAATACATTTAATAAAGAGTAAAACTTTCAATCCACCAAAATGTTATATAAAACTGTATAAAAAGATGGAAAAAGAAATAAGATCCTTTGTGGTCAACTTGCTTATAGCATATAAGGACTTACAAGATGAGCTAAATATGCCTAATTTAGAAGGCTAAAATACAGTATTAAAAAAACTAACAAGTAGTGGGAAAATTCATGGCTAAACATATCTGTAAGAAGAGTTCTAAGAAACTTTTAGTCAATATATACACCCCAAAAATACATGAAAACCATTTATAAATTGATGAATGGGATACACCTCATGATATTGCTTTTAAACAAAAAAACTATGTATGAATCTAGAACCAGAGTGTACAATCTGCAAGAACCAGTTAAAAAACTTTTGGACACCTGGTCAAAGAATGTAGAGCATTTAAACAAATGAGAATAAAAGTATTCAAAACCCCAATCATTAATCTAAAAGATATGATTAACAAACACATCAATAGATTTGATCCACACAAGGCTATGGTACTTGTCCACACAATTAGAACAATATGGGAAATAAGATGTTCATTAATATTCAATATTAAAAAATATAATTGGATTTAAAAACTTGATAAAGGATGGGGAAAATACTTTGAGCAATGTTTAAAATGCTTACCAAAAAAACAAATGATTAAAATCTGAGAAGGAGCAGTACCTACAGCATGCAAAATATGGCAATAGATAATTTATGAAAAAAAGATATACAATGGACAAAGGCATAATAGCAACCAGACAAAGATAAAATTAAGACAGACTAATAAGCAACAAAGTGTGACACCCAATTACTAACACCTACTTATTAAACTTAATATAAGGACATATAATTTATTAAAGTAATGTCTAAAAAATTGTAAGTAACCAAAACAAAAAAAATTGGAAAACAACAAAACCTTGTAATTATGTATATATGTAATGTCTTTTAATAAAGGTAAATACTTAAAATAAAAAAAATAATAAAACAAGATTTATAAAGAAAAAGTTTGTGTGGTTTGTTGTGTATATAATTAAACTATGTAATCTTAATATAGAAATGAGCATAACATCACAACATTGGTTTATAGACTCAGAAATACTAATAAATAACTAATTAGTTAAAAATCTCAAGGAAATCTCAAATTGAGGAAACGATACCAAAAATAAATTTTGTGACATTTGACATAATTAGGAGATTTTTTTGACAATAAATTACAATTAAAAAAAGAACCTTAAGTGGATTATACAAACAAACAAAAAACAATAATGTCCTAATAAAATAAAAGACAGTAATAATATATTATTAATATTGAAGTTCTAAATATCTTATATGGGCTCTGTCACCTTATTACCTTATGATAAAGAGCTAAGAAAACTAATTATTTCATAAAATCTATTCAAGAAATAAATATTTATTATTTATTTTCTATATCATACTTACTACTATCTCAATAATAATACTAAAAGAAAATGGCAACTTTTTTCTTATCTAGTTTTTTTTATAAACATTTTCAAATAATAATTAATCTGTACAAATGTCATATTTGGATATTATCAATTTATAATCATTATCAAATATTTTTAATAAGATGGACTTTTTATTAGATAAAACTTTGTGGATTTTCAAACAATGATATGGTAAAACTGGCTTTAAATATTCACTGTAGAAAAACACTTCTCCTGAAACTCCTTACAGAAAATGAATAAAGAAGACCTAATTATTTATTATTCTTACCAATTTCTGGCTGATGACAATTTGAATGTGGAACTTTGTAGATAATAATAGCCATATACACATATTGATCAATATTGGATGGTTAAGAGCTTTGTAGTATGATATTATTTTATTCATTGAACATATATATGACCTGAGTTTAAATCCAAATTAAATAAACTTAACATTTTTTTCAACTAGGATTTATCTTTCAAATAATTGTCCCATAACTAACTCAAATAGCCATTTAATATTGAGTAATAAATGAGGATATAACAAATCTTAATGAAAGGGTAATGCGAGAATAAAAGATTGCCCAAACTTACATCAACTGAAAAGTGAAAGCTGAATGAATACTAACTTATTCTTTAATGATTTTTGTGAGAGGTTTTTGGATAGATATTTTCTTTATTTAAAGTTATATAACTTCCTTTTAAATATAATTATATACACAACTTTTCACTTCTTTTTCTTTTTAAATTATAGCTCCATGATAATAAATATATAAATCCAACATTCCTTTTTTTTAAAAAACTTGTTTGGAATAAAACAAGTTTTAAAAAGAAAAGGAATGTTGAATTTATATATTTATAACTTCCTTATCTATTATTTTGTCATTAAATATGTTAAAAGAAAACTACCTAAAACAAAAATCGTAAGTCTGATAAGGATTTGGAAAAAAAAATCTAAATTTTATCGGTATGGGGGTAGTATGGATTTAAACTCAAGTTGTAATCATGAGAGTCAGATGTATTATTATTTCATTATTAGGCCTGTGAAAATCTTTAAAAGATTATGTAATTATATCTTAAACATTGATATTAAAATACTAGATTCTATCTCAAAATGCAAGTATATTTTTCCATATACTTAAAAATTGAGATCTCATAGCTTATTTTCTTTTTGATTTTCTATAGCAATTCATGTATTTAATAATTTTTATATCTTAAGTATACCTTCCTTAAAATTTGTTTATAAATTATTTTGTTTATCATGCTATAAATCTATACATTTAAAATATTTATGATGAATATCAGGTAGATTCATGATTTTGTATTTACTTGTAAAGCTGAGATGTTAAAAAAAATGTACTAAAAAAAAATATCAAGTGCATTTCCTTGATAGTAGTCATTTACTATCTGCTTATCACAATTTGCTTTTAATAATCAGACAGTTTAACATAGACTGTATTAATATAAATACGAGATTAACAATGATATAACATTTTTCTAAGTTATCACCAGTTACTAATAAATAACTGGAACTCAATTGAGATTGCTTTCACTAAAAACTACTTTTCTTATTCACTTATTCAAAATATGTCCATTCAACTGATCACATTAATGTAAATATAAATATTGAAAACTTTTCATGTTTGAATCACTAGTATTCTTTAATTTTAAAATATATTTGGTAGTATTTTAAATATAATTAATTTTTAATATTTTATTTTATAGGTTATTCATTAGTTATAAACTTTTTTTTATTGATAGAAATATTTTTTAGTTTTTCCACCAAATTTCATGGGTTTAAGGAAACCACTGTCTTTATCATCCCACATCTTTAGTGATTTCTAATCCCAGGTAGTAATATCACAAAGAATATGAACCAGAGTACACAAAAAAATAAAATAATGATCAAAAAGCATATATGTCAATAAATTAGTGTATGTAATTATTTTTTATATATTCTATAGTGTATTTACTTGAATGTTGTGTATCATTTGAGTATAAAATGTTAATGCACTACCTATTTTCTTAATTACCCAATTGCTTTTAATCCTATTATTGAAGTATTTGTTTACAGATCCAGTATATAAATTTGAAATTTTGTTAATATAAAAGGTACAATTTATAAAAATTGTTCCAATAAAGTATGCAGGTGAAAAACTTTTGGGGTTCACTGCTCTAAATCATATTCATTACTTTTTTAAAAGACAAGTATAGAATTACTTTTGCCCATTGACATTATATTGTCCTATGGATGTCTCTAACATAATAAGATGCACTTTGTCAGACACTGTATTAAATAATCTTATTGATTTATGTGCTAACTAATATTCATACTCAATACATGAATTCTGGAAATTTTTTTCAGTATATGTTTTTGTGACTGTGTTAATGTCATTCTTTTCATTACTAAATTTGGATACCTTTTACAATTACATTATTTAATTAATTTACTTCTACTATAAATTTCTCCAGCTTGTAAAATCCATTTACGTGATTTATTGTTGCCCCCCCCCCCATTTTATTAATATGAGATTATCTTGTTAAATGTAAAATGAATATGCATAGTATATTATTTGTAAGTCATCCCATAAATAAATTTCATGTAACAATATGCCAGTATATGTTCATTTAATTTGTCAAAATTTAGATAAGTTGCTAATTTAAGCACTGATTATTCAAATACAAATCTGATTTGAATCTTAGATTTATTTATTAAATCAGATTAATAACATCAGTTTAAAATATATGGATATTTAAATATTAAAAATGATAATAGCTAAATAATCATATTCGATAAAGTAATCTATTTATGGGAGCACTTCTAATAGTGATTTGTTATGAATAAATAATTTTGACTGAAAATTTAAAGTTAAAAATTAAATGCTATTTTAATATTTTGTAATCACTCAGACCAAATTTTAATTAAGTTTCTATATGATATGTAATACATTTAATTTATATCACACACAAATCACTTGGTATTGGAAAAATTTTATTGACTAAGAGCTTTAACAACATATATTTTTTATCCTCTAACCGAATACTCAACATTTACATAGAGACTAACTTTCTAAAATTAGATTGCAGCACACCTGATTTTTTTTGCTATAGAACAATATAAGTGCATCAGAGATAATGGACATTAAAATTTTTAGTCACATAGGTATTAAATAATTGAATGGTTAATTACTCAGGTTATGTAATGTTTTGAGCATCAGAAAATACAGATGAAGCTTTAATTCAAAACCTTCCGTTCTCATTTGTATTACTCTCTTATTGTGCTAATTTGTTTAAAGCATAAATTTTATTATGTAAATTATAGATTTGATTTTAAATTACTCACATTTATTTAATGGACTGTTTTTTTTATTTCATTATCAAATATTTATATTCCAATTGGTTGATAACTATTATAAATGAGTGTGTGTTTTATAATAATTTTTACAGAAGAAAGACGTGAATGTAATTTGAAGTTTATCCAAGTATCAGTGTCATACTATTACTATTAGACCATTGATATTTTAGTTCAATCTAACTTTTCATCATTTTTGTAATGTCATGATATATTAATAAGCAATTATACACTGAGTTAAATCCAAAAACTATCTTCACTTGCATATGTATAATGAATGCTGGTATTAAATCCATAATATTTCTATCAAAGCAAATGTTAATTATATAAGCAGTTATTAATTTATACTTAACTTTAGTGTCTGCCATTCTCAGCCTTATAAAATTATAAATATACAATTAATAGTGCAATACCTTAAATTAGCTATAGCTTAATAAATGTTTAATTGATTTAATAAACTTATTATAGAATTAATACAAATCTTTCCTTATCTTATATTACACACATACACACACACGCGCGCATATATATATATATATATTTAAATACATGTGTAGTACTTATACTTTGAGCTAGATGTAATTAGAAGGGATTTGAATCCAAATTTCCTCTAATTACACACACACATATATATGAGAGAAAGAGAGCTAAAACAGCATAAACGATTGATTAGATATGCTGTCTACAAATACATTTTAATGAATGCGAAAATTCTAATAATTAACACATTTTAAAATTAAATCAAAACGTCAAATAATTAGTTTATGCAAATGTTTTGGAAAAATTTATAATCAGAAAAAAATAAACTTATCTTGAATCTAATGATGTTAATTAAAATTGTATGCGGTCATGGCTTTTTCTTTTTACATACAAACATTGATTTTTGATTGCAATGTATATGCAGTACTAAAAATTGAAGAATATTTAATTTTATTATAAAATATTCAAGTTATATGTTGAAACATAAATATGCATTGGGATTAAGAATTTATTTAAAAAGTTAAATTTATATATCTTTATTAATAAACAGGTATTCATTAAAAGATGATTTCTGGAGTTTTGTTATTGTTTTTTGAGTATGCAATTGATATGCAAATGTGTGATCATGATAAGAAAACCAGAAAAATTATTTTCAAAGCAGGGTGAATTCAGATCAAGACAAAACTACTGAGAACAAATTATATCTTTAATTTTTATACAGAAATCATTTCTCAAAAAGAACTAAAGATCTGATTTGCATTTGTAACTCCTAAAGTATAAAAAAAAAAATTGGTGCAGAAAAGTCATTAATTTGGTTGACACAGTAGAAATTTTATGACAAATCTAAAATTTTACAGAATAATTTTTCACAAATTTTCATATTTTTCACTACCGTAATATATTTCAAAAATAGAAAATGGAATGTACTTTTATACTAATAACAGATATTCTTTACCATAATAATTGTATTATGAAAAATTGTAAACTTCAAACTGTGATATAGTAACATTACTCTTAATTCATGATTAAACCACCAACCATTACATGATCACCATTCTTTATGCTTACACAAGCTCTTTTCATAGAGGCAAAACTCTCCATACAATAACGCCACTCAGTGCAAGCCAGAGTAATCAATGAATGCAGGAAAGTTTGTACATAAAATTGCTATCTAGTGCCTACTCATCCAAAATCCCTAGACTAGTTTCTAGCGTTGGCTTTTATCAGTGAGGAGCCTTGGATTTGAGAGCACTGCAGCTAGATCACTGATAAAAGCCACAAGCTAGAAACTAGTCTGTGGATATTAGATGAATAGGCACTAAACATGAATTTTATGCACAACCCTTCCTGCATCTATTGATTATTCTGGCTTGCACTGAGTGGCATTACTATATGGGGAGTTTTGTCTCTATGTAATTCATGATTACTTAAGTAAAAACTGTCAACAAACTTAATGTTTTAAATCTTAAGCAATTTTCTTGTTTAGTTATATAAAACTGTAAGCTAACATAGTCATATAACCTTAAAAACAGTTATAAAGTATGTGTAAATATATATATTAAATAAAAAAAATTGGGCAGAATTTTAAAAGTACAAATTGACGGAGGATATTTTTTGAAGAGAATTATATATAATAAAAAAGAAAATGTGAACAAATTCTTAGGTCAAACGAAGACAGTCATTTTTGATAGATTATGATTTCTTCTTCTAATATTGTCGAGGGTTGGTTTTTTTTCCACAGATTAATTTGGAAATCTTGCTGTTCAGCTAAAAATAGTTAATCTCAATTTATTGATCAATAATAAATTAGATGCATTAGTTGTGACTTTATTAACTCAAACTGCAATTGAAAATCCAGATCATGACAAGACTAATAAAATACACTACCCACTTTTCTTCAAATCCTTTAGTTTTTGATGGTAGAGTAATATTAATCAAAGTCTATTAAAAATGAAAGGAAAAAAAAAGTACCAATACAAGTTGGATGCCAGAAAAGTTTTAAGAATATAACTAGATATAGAAGATTTGTTAAAAAAATTGCCTGAATAGCATGTAAAAAAAAATACTTTAAGAAAATCAGGAATGATGATAATCAAACTATTGACTTAACACTAAAATCATATCTCTACCTGCAAACCAAACATTATTTTATTAAATAGATGAAAATTATAGACATCAATAAGGACCAACTGATAAATGGTGATTCATTACGAAATACGGATTGGAAATCATTTATCTTTTTCACGTATGTGTGAGTAGTCATGGGTATCGGTTATATGAGATAGAGTGAATGTCTGAAGGAAGCTGAAAGCCTGTGTTCAAATCTCCTATATTACAAACTCTTTAATATAAAAAATTATTGGTAGTTATCAATAATGTTGCTAATAATAAACTATTTCTTATATTTTCAGCTTATTTAAAATGATTGTAGGGAAGACAAATTTTATTAAAACAATAACAAGCTTTTATAATGAACATTGAATCGCGTGTTAAAATGCGCGTTTGTAGTTCTTTGTTATAAACTAATTAAATATTTAGTGATTAATTACATAGCAATTTTTTTAAAGGTTATTAATACTGTGATCAAGTAAGCATAATTTTAAAGGGAATACTTATAATATAATTACGATAAACAATATAAAATAACCAGGTATTGTAAATCGTAATACAATAATTTTTTTTTAATCACTACAATAGATTCATTTTTTACTTTAGAGATCCAAAGTTCAGTCTGTTCTAAATTCTGTAAACTTATATAGTGTATATATTTATATATAGGTATAATTGTTGATTGTTATTGATATTGGAATTGTCTAGATGTTGATTGTGTTTTAATGATATATAATGCATTCTAGTTTAATGAAAATATCCTGATTTGAAATAAATCTTCTTAAATATTCATAGTTAATTCATTTTTTTTAAAAGTCAAATGTAGGTGCACACTCGCACATATATGTAAAGTGGGGGGGGGGGTAAATAAAAAAAATAAAGACTTAGGTAGCATTCAGTCTTGCCAAAAATGAATTTGAGAATTACTAGGATTTATAAAATCCTTTTCCAATTTACATTTAATTAATCATATCTTTTTAAGTTTTATAAAGCAAAGCAAGCTTAATGTTTTGCTGAGCAAGGGAAAAAATTATTAATGGAGTGGCAAAATATTTACAAGAAAAAATTATATCAAACTTTTTAAAAATTTTGAAAGTGGGGGAGCCTTTAAGCATAAGACTTTAGTCTGAGCCCCAGCAACTCCCATCTCTGTACTGGTCATGAAAGATAATAATTGAAAAACTAAATTTATTTTAGAGGATGATAAATTGATTATAACAAAGTTATTATTCATTTAATTGTCTCACTAAATTATACAATGTTTCTCAAGAAAATGTGTGCAAGAGAATATTTCATAGTTATGAGAAATCTCTAAGTGAGATTTGAGAACATTGTTAAAACATGCTGTGATGAAATAGATTATTTTCCCATTAGCAATGGGAGAAACAAATTGAATGGAGACATTATTATCATAAAATAAGCATAAATAACTTTTTGTAATAATGTGGGAAGAAACTGGATATTTCGAATATGTGTTATTGGTAATTTATTTGTCCTCACCCATCAATAAATATTTTAAAAGCATAGGTGAACCATCTATGCTTAGAGATTATTCTTATACACCAACACTCATTGACCATGCTTAATTCAGGACTTGATTTTAATATGAGCCTGATAGTTCAAATGACAAATTATTTATACAAATTTAATTTTATATATTGTAGAAAAAACAGCATCTCATTTTTAACTATTCATGACTTTGAATTATATTAATTTTGAATATCTGTAATTAATATATTAGTTATCTGTGTGTGTAATCATGTGAGAAGAAACCAGATATTGCAGATATGTGTTATTGGTAATTTACTTGCATTCACCTGTCAATAAATGTTTTAAAAGTATATGTGAATTATTTATGATATATGTAGCTGAAAATATAAAAAACACAGGCCAGGTGATATGAAAAAGCCAAAAATTATAATGATAGGAATAGTGGCAGGTCTCAGAATTTATTAGACAAAGAATTTAACAGGGTTTCCTCTTTGAATCATTTCTTAATGATTAAAATCCAGCAATAAGAATATTTATTACAGTAACACTGAGCAATATTGCAATGGAAAGCTTGGGAAAAAATTAGATGTAAAAACATGTTTTTACTAATGAAGTTCAAAGTAACTATAGTAACCAAGAAGATAAAATTTGAATCTAAAATAGAAATATGGTAAAATAATTGATGCTTTTACACTGTCATTCTAGTGAAGACTCATCAGAATTCCATTCACTGTAAAAAAAGATAAATGGATATTTTATCAAATTAGACTTACTTATTTTCTTAAGTCCAGATATCCACATTGAAATTATTATGTTCATATTTTCAAATGATGTAATTTGTTATGTAAGGGTATAGTATTTAGAAAGTTGATAAAATGACAATCAATAATGAGATGAATGAATTACATGGATCGTGTAACACTACAATTTGTCACTCTATCAACATCAAAACAAACAGATCACAATAATAAGTATGCCTGTAGAAGTATATATTAAACTTGATTTCCAAGAGTAAATGGTGACAGATGTTTCAATTATTAGATGTGAAGTGATATAAAACTGATGAAAATAAGAAAATTATGCTTTTCATATGAGCATAATATGCATACTTTAGCACTATTAATACTGCATCAGTTGTCCTCTTACAAGTTAATGATAAGTTATAAAATTAATGTGATATAATGTTATTAAAATAATATGATAATACAATTAAACAACTGCTATTCAATAACCTTGGCAAATTGGCATTGCATTCGAACATGTTTTGAAAATGTTCCATCATGGGAATGCATACCTATAGATATATTCGTAAAATAGAAAATTTTTAAAAATTAAATATAATGTATTAGCTTTACTTAAATGTAATTTAATTAGCAAATATTCCTTAAAAAATAAATTTAATAAAAAATAAAATGAATTAATTTAAATTTATGCTTATATTTAAATTGATTAAGAAGAAATTTTGCATTGGTAAATAGCCGAGATTCAAAACTTAAATCGATTTTGTAAATCTCAAAAGAAAAAAAAATGTTTCAAACTTGTTTAGTTTTTAAAAATAATTAGATTTTAAAAATGCATTTAAATACCAAGTAGAAAAAAAAACAATTTGCATCTTTTTTTTTTTTTCAAAAATTAGTCTGATGGTAAAAATGTCCAATGTAAGAAATTATTTTTTATTGACATTTTGAAAGTAATTGTTGAATGTTGAATTGTAGTTTTTTAATTTTATATTTTGTAGAGAGTTAAGGATAAATAACAAATTGATTAGACTTCTTAACAATTCAATTTTTTTATTAAAAAATATTATTCTGAGGACGCATTTGATTTGCATCAAATTAGAGTGATGTAACCTTGCATTGACATTAAAACTAACACCATTATTTCTTCTATTTTTTTCTTTCTAGAAAATTAATTTTTAACATAAAATCACTGCTACTCTATTTTGGTTGTCATACAGAATTAAGAATACAACTTATGGTTAAATCAAACTTTTTTATTTAAAACTGTGTTGTGACTAATGCAAATATAATTGATGGGTTGCCATTTTCTTTTTCATCTTTGTTTAAAATGAACTTTTACCATAGAATCACAAATGTTTTGATTTAAGCTGTAAGAATTGAAAATAAATACTTATTTATAAATAAATATAAAAGCATGTATTAAAGACATTTTTTGACATATTTTAGTTTTGTTTAGACTGAGGTAATAGTGTCTTGTCATATTTTTTTAAATATCTTTTTTTCTGAAAATGGACTTTCGATGGAGAATTATATTGTCATTTTTTATTTAGATGTAGTATTCAATTGAGAATCAATATATACTATATATGTAAATACATTTGACTTTATATTTTAATTATTCAACTTTTTCATTGATGCAAATGCTATGTGAATAATGGGATATTAAATCTCTACATTCCTTTTTAGATAGGTTTCAAATCTAAAATTTATATACAAAAGCTGATAAAACTAATCTATTAAAAACGTTCCTTTCAAACATGTGGGCATATTTTTTCTCAGTTATTTTTATAAAAAGCACTCTAAGTTTAATTTTGTAATTGAATTTATCCATTATGTTTCATCTCTATTAATATTCTGACTTAACTTCTAATTCATAATTATTTTCATCTTCTGTCAATATTCATTGAACAGTACTTTAGTTTTTTTTAATATTTATCTAAAATCTTATTTGCTTACTTTTATCTGATAACTCTTGCAACATTTTTTTCATTCTGAAGCTTTATTTGAAAAAAACAAATTCATTGTCTGCAAAATATAAATGATTTAAATAACATCCATTTATTTTTATTCCATTAGCTTTCCATTTTAATTAACAAAATATATTTTGCAAAACTTTAAAAACATTTAGAAATAATGGAACTATTTTGTTGTACATCCTCATCAATATTAATCTTAATATCATAACCTAATCACTTCTGCTGCAGTTTGATAAACATTTTTCATGGTATGAAAATATCCAGGTCTAAATCTTGATAGTCCAAAATTTTAATCACTGTGGAAATACTTACAGAATCAAATGCCTTTTCATAATCTATATATCCAAATTATAATGACAGTTCATATTTGTTGGTCCTTTCTGGAATTCTCTCAGTATTATGATATAATTGATTGCAAAAAAGCTACTTTTAAATACACCTTGGGTTTTTTTTTTATTGATTTGAATTCAAATTTTCAGGTAGATATGATTATCTTAGGAAAGATCTTATGCAGAACTGATAGAGACTTATAGGTAACTTTCTTAAATATCAATACACCACTGCTTCCAATTAAATGACATTTTTTTATTTAGATATTTAATATTGAATTTTCTTTCTTCCCAAGTTTTTTTATAAGATATCAATAATAAATTTTATTATTTCCTTAAACTATTTCCTGTCTTCTAGTCTTAATTGTGTAGTTTATTTTTTCATTTAAAATGCATTGCAATTTGTAAAATGTAATTGTAAAAGTCACTTTGTCTTCATATTTTCTATTATTATACAATCTTTTTCAAAAGTCTTCCACGTGTCATGATGTCATCTCCCTTTTTAGTAATAGTTTAATCTGTTTCTCTTATTATTGAAACAACTTTTCTTGCAATACCAATATACTATTATATATTTTTGAGACTTTTATTTTTTCTCTAACTTTTCTTACTAGGTAACAGGTAAGATTTTTTTTAATATTAACAATTTTTTTTGTACTATTTTATAGATACCAAATATTTAAGTATTTTTAATAAATCATTTAAAATATGTTTATGTTTTCTTTTCATCATATGTGCCTTGTCTCAATTGGGCCTCACTGGTAAAATACTGCTACATTTGTTACAGTTTTTAATAGAATATCAACTATATTTTTATTTATCTCAATAAAGTCAGAATTACAAAGTCTGTTAACATTTTAAAATTTGTTTTTTTTTTCGTTTTTTTTTAATTGATATTATATTTGCTTCACTTCACTTTGTCTTGCTATATATCTTTTCTCAGTTTCTTGATGGTTCCTTTGTATCTAACTTTTAAATTTATTTATTTTTGTTAGCATTCTTGATCTATCTTTCCTAATTTTGTTTTCATCTTTTTAATTTGTTGCCATTTTTTATTATGATATTCCTAATGTTTCCTGTTCTTCTCTTTATATATATATATATCTATTTCTTTTTTAGAGTTAATATTATTTATTTTTGTTCATTTTTTCTTCTTTCTTTACATTTTGTTTTATTCTTTTTTATTGTTTTTATCACCAATAATAAATCTTTTTACATTTTTAGTCCTTTCTAATACTCTTGACTTATTTTCATAAACAATTATTCATTTTTCATTAACTTTGCTCATTTTTATCAGCATTTGTTCGTGACTCATTTACATAACAATTGATCTGGCTAATATTTTTGATGTTATGCATCTTGGCTAACTTATTTATATCAGTGTCTATTTATCTTCTCCTATCTGCTTCATATTATTAAATACTATATTATTTATAATATAGTAAATATACAAAAAAATGATTATTTCTCTATTTTCCTAGTATTGAAATAATATCCCTCTTTCTTCTGCTTAACACTAATCTTATATACTTCTGTGGACTAGTCACTACTTATGCCACAAAATCTTTATTTTGAAATGCTACAGTTATATTAACTTGTATGCTGTGAATAAATAATTATCTTTTTGTGTGTAAAGTGTCAATTTTCATATCAACAAAAGCAGACAATCTTTGTGGATCATTAATTTGGGGATTTATTTTATTAATTCAAATGAACTATAGAAGACTTGATGAACAAACGTTTTCAATTTCATGCAAATTATCGTTTGCTTTGGTAATGTCACATTGTTGAAGAGGAAATATGTAAGTACTAACATGTGGGCCTATATGTTTTAATATGTTATTCTTAATTAAGATTGTGATATTTTTTAACTGTAGTGTTCATATAAAATTTTTATAAATGAAATTATATCTCAGGGTTTCTGGTTAACATTCGAGTCTCATATTATGTGCTATTTTTATATATCAAACTATTCCTCAATGTTGTGACTTTTTAGCATGTTTCCACCAATCAGGTTTTAGAGTTTTATACAGTTGCTATTTTTATAAACTAAATTTATATATCAGACTGCCTATTTCTAAATAGTTAGAGGATATACTAAAAAAATATAGAGAACACTCTATAGGTATATAATATGGGAGATTGAAATATAATATTTTTAATGGATGCTTTAGATAAAAATATTTCAGTGTGTGCAGATATCCATTTATAATTACTTAATTAAAAAGCACTTTACTTCAAACCATAGCCAATGAAAGCTAACTGCCCCAGACAAAAAGTTAAAGTAAAACTTTCAGACTGATTGCATTCAATAATTATATGTCATGCCACTGAGGATCTCTTTACTATAAAATTTAAGTTTGCTAAAGAAGATTTAAAAAATAATATAGTTGTTGCGATAGGGTAATTCATCAAATCATTATTATGCAAGGATCCACCAAATTGATCACAAATCTGGGCATTTAAAGAATGAGACGTTAAATAAAATATGACTTTCTGTTATCATTTAGGTACATTCTTCAATTGTAAAATTAAACTAAATACTTAAATCAGGTTAAAATAAAGCTTATCAATATAACAGAAAATAAACATGAGTCATACATTATCTCCAACTGCAGTTCCTTATCATCACTTTGATTGGCTTTAGTTTAATTCTTCATTTCTTGTTTCAAACTGGATGTTTATAATTATTTATATCATGTTAACATTGATCTCTTTGTATACATCTTTTGCTATATTCATAAACAAAATATAACAATTGATTTAATAAATAACACATTTTTATTTTAAATAATAACAATAAACATTAAAAACAACAAAACAAATATTAATATAAAATAATTGCCATACATTTGAGAGGTAAATAATTAATAATGTTAAATAAAATTCATCATCACCTTCTATATTTTTTACCTATACCATATCACACCTGAAGAGAATACTACTTGATATATTGTCTAATTACTAATCTGTGTTGTCTATTTATGTGTTATTGCTAACATATTTTTTGTATTTGAAGAGTTTAAATAAAGTTTAAAATTTTCTTTACATTTAACATATACTGACAGATTATTAAAATAATCCAACATATTATTACATTCATTAGCACATATCTTAGAATTTACTAATTATTGATTACTTCCTCTGTTGAATCTATTAAGAACATTACAGTCTTGAAATGTGCATTTTCTGTTAATATAAACACAATCCAGTTCTATTTTACTTTCATTAAAATGCATTTTTATTTCTATTACACATTTTTTTAGAGAAATAATTTGTAATACACAATATTTTTTATAAACGTCACAAGTGTGTAATCTCTCTCATTTCTGTCCTGCAAAATTAAATTTTTCCATAGTTTCAATTTTAGCATTAAAGTCTCCCATAATAATTTTAAAATATTGTTTAATATAATTAAAAATATGTAAACCTATATAAAAATTTTGAAAACTTATTGGAACATAAACCTAAATTATGTAAATTTGGAGTCTGTCATTAATTTGAAAAACTAATCTTGCTATTATGATTAATATATCAATCTTTATATTCTTTCCCTTTTATTTATAATGAATATCACTCTATATTATATTTACTGTGTTTGTACATAAAAATCCCTAACTAGGGTCAATTCATTCAATATCCCCAGACTAATTCCTAGCTTGTGACTTTCAACAGTACAGAGCTTGGGATCTTCAAGCAGTACACTGAGATCTTAGGATCTAAGACAATCCTCCTGCATCTATATTTTACTTATTTAGGCAACTATAAAACTGTGAGCCCAAGATCTATACATATTGGCAACATTGTTTTTTTAAAAAACCACAGTCCATTATCCTATATACAGGATTGGTATAAAAATACTATCATATGATCACCATTCCCTATGCATATACAGACAGTTAATACAGTAGCAAACTTTCCATACAGTAGTAGTATCCAATACAAGTCTTAGTAATCAAGGATGCAAAAAGCTCTATGCACAAAATCCCCAAATAATGCCTACTTATTCAAAATTCCCTGACTACTTATTAACTTGTGGCTTTCATCAATGAGGAGACTCAAATCTATGTGCAGTGCTGTCAAATTTAAGACTCCCCACTGATGGGAGCCCCAACTAGTCTGTGGATAAGCACTAGATAAAAAATTTTATGTACAAATCTTTTTTACATCCATTGATTACTAAGGTTTGCACTGGATGGCATTACTGTATGGTGAGTTTTTGACTGTATTAATAGCTTGTGTAAGCATAGTAAATGATGATCATGTGATATTTTAATGGTTATATAAAAATCCTGTGAGAGAATAAAGGTGATGTGACTTATAAAAAAACAATGATTCCAAAATGTGTAAATACTGAACTGGGTTCAGATCTATATAATTATACAAGCAAATGAGCTTGGATTATAAATATAAATGTGCTTTTATCTTGAAGTTATAGCTTTATACTTAGAAAATAGATAAAAGATGGCTGCTGAAATCTTGAATTAGATCCAATGATCTAGATGCATTTCTCTCAGACTGATGAAAATCACAAGCTATAAAGTGGTCTTGGATATTGGATAGGTAGGCACTAGACAGGAACTTTATACACAAACCTTCTGCATCTATTGAGTACTAAGGATTGTACTGAGTAGCACTATTGTAAGAAGAGTTTGCTAATGCAATAACTGCTTGTGTCCACATAGCAAATTGTGATCTTGTAGGTTTTTCCACTTATATTTCCAATATTTATGTATTATAAGAGAGTACATGTCCACTATTTAAATTAATTGTTTCTTTTTTTTAACTTCACTAAGTCCAGCAATGTTTCATTGAATATTGCAGTTCTTCAAATTTGTGCAAATTTTCAAAAAATATTATAATTGAATAGCAATCTGGGTTCATGGTTAATAGATTCTTATAATACTCTACATTTAATCACCAGTTACTTTCTGCTTTGATGGGTGACTTTATAATCCACTAAAAATAAGAACCATAATTTAGTTTGTTTGTCATGATTGTAAATATCTATAAGAAACAAAAATAATACACACACATTCATTTTGCCATTAAGAAACTCAATTTATATTTCAGTTAAGAATTATTAGGCAATTGAAAAGAAAGTCTGTGGTGTTTTTTATCTTAAATTCAGAGGGAAAATGGTAATAAATTAATCTCATGGTATGATCTGTGTTGAGAGCAATGCATCCATGTTTCCTTATCATTAATCATCATGTAGAAAAAACATATGGAATGGATATTAAAAATGTACTCTGTTTGATTTCATTAAGTTCACAAAGAGAATTCAAAATAGCTTTTTCCATTTAACACCAAAGCTATTCTGCAGTGCCAATTTAATCTAATAGGCTCTACAATAAATTGACTATTGTAAATCACTTTTGAGTTTTGGATAAATAATGTGGAGCTTATTAATAAAAAATAAAGTAATTATACATATATAAATTTTAGTTCTTATGACCTATGATATCATTTGATGCTTTAAATATTTTTCCATTTTCTACATGTGTATTAGATGAAACATAGTGATTATTTATGATACATTACGATTGCAAATCAGATAAATAATGAACAGAATAAATGTTTTTACTAATATCTCAGTTATGAATTAAAGATGTGTCATATAAATATAATGACATGTGAAATTTATCAATTCTATTTTAAATAATAATTGAACTGTCCTCTAGCTGCCATGTTCAATAACTTTTTACAGTAAAAAATGGACCATTTCTTACTGCATTTTAGTTCATAGTTATCCAGAACAGCCAGAGAGCAAACCTAAATAGGCCTATATATTTTAATATAAAATGATTTTTAAAAAACTAATATTAATATTATAGAATAGAGATATATATAATTAATGATAAATAATATTTTAATAGTGAATAAATATAATATATAAAAATTAACCAAATCTATTTTAAATAATAAATGAACTGCCCTCTAGCTGCCATGTTCAGTAACTTTTTACACTAAGAATATGGACCACTTCCTTTTGTATTTTAGATAATTTATTTACAATTATTTAGAAAAATAATAGCCAGAGATAATTCTAAATAAAAAAATCTAAAATACAATAACAAATGGGCCATTTTCTTACTGTAAAAGTTATTGAACATGGCAGCTAGGTGACAGCTTAATTATTTAAAATAGACTTGGTAAATTTCACACATTGTATTTATTTGATACTATAATATTATTTATCATTACATATGATAATGGAAAAGAGTCATTAGAGCTGAATTATGAGGGGATGGGAAACCATCATCATCAACCTCAATTAATGACAAAATATAAAATTACAAATAATATAATGATGAATGAGCATGAAAATGAGATCATTACAAAACTAACTATAAGTATGTTAACTATAAGTATACATTCACCAGAATTACTGAAAAACCATAATCATTTATCAACATAAATGATCAACAATAAAAATTAATCAACAGATGACTGGATTTGAAATGAGTCTACTAAAGACTAGATTAATTTTTTATCCCTTGCCAGTTTGGGATAGATTATTTAAACGATAATTTGGATACATAAACTTAAGTGCTAATCTACAAGAAAATAACAATTAACAAAACAATGCTGGAATACTAAAACATGTTAATCATCATCAATGCTCTGGACACTTAGTATCATTAATATACTGGCCAATTATAAACTTAAATTTTAAATAAATAATTAAAATGAAATATAGTTGATGGACTATAAAGAATATCCCCTTTGCACCAACCAGGATCATCATCAACTGAATGTCCATAAACACTAAATATAAACCTCTTTATGCATGAATCCACCTCAGTAAATAAAACCTCTATAACTAGTAATGTGATCAAGAGTTATAATCATAACATATAATGTATTAAATTCATTCAGAATTGAATAAATTAAATGAAACAACTTTAATAATGAAATATAAATTTATTAATAATCCTGAAAATAAAATTAAGGTCTACTGAATATGGCTATACATATAAATTAAGTCTTCTAATTTTGATTAATACCAAGAAAAAAATCACTATTACATTGTAATTTACATATATGTCCCAATAGGTTTACATAAAACTGCTATATATCAGCATGCATAAATGCCTATATAATATAAAATGAACATATTTGAAGTGTCATAAACTAATAATAAAAATATAATTAATTTTAACATATATGTGTGTACTTGATATGCATCTGTATAAGCGCACACAATAATAATAATAATAATAATAATAATAATAATAATAATAATAATAATAATAAAGCTATTACATTTTAATGATACATAAATAATGACTGTTTTCATATATATATAGGTACCCATGGAAATGTGTGTTCACACTGATATTTATATCATATACTTTAATTTGTCAAAATAATAACTTATTAAAGATATATTTTCACTAAACATAATTAATTCAATGTCAAAAACATATATAAATAACCAATGCGCACACATGCATATATATATATATATATATATGCGCACACATATATATATATATATATATATATATATTACTAATCTAATGTTTTGTACCATTATTATGTACAGTGACACAGTTATTTAGTTTTTGTTTGTTATTACTAATCATTTTTGTAAATAACTTTTTTTTCTTTTCAAAAAAAAAATATACTTTTTTGATAGTCCTTCATAAAAGTTTTTTTTAAACAAATAATTACTTGTTAGATCAAGTTTGGGAAGACTTTCTCCACTTAAAAAAATTGGCCTTTTGTTTCTTCATTTACAATAAAATTTTTGGAGTTTACTTGATTTTTTTAAATTTCAAAAGAAAATCATTTATGAATCAATCCTTTGTTTTTATACTTATACCTCAAGCAAAAAATATTTACTTGTTTTACTTTTAGATTAAAGATTTGAACAATCATCATTTTTACTAAAGTTTCTGAGATTCACTTTTAATAAATAAGATCAAAACTGGTCATTCATTATTTTCTATCATTATTCTAATTTTAGTTGAATAATTTAGTCAAAAATTATTTATTCTTAAACCAGTTGATATCTGTAAGTACTTTATATACATCATGCAGTACCTTTTTGCATATTGATAAAACTGTATATAGCATGGTAATTTCTTGGTGAACTGGTCTCTTCTAAAATTATAGACTGGGTTATTGCTATCTTCAGGGAGTGTATAACCTGGTAATTGATAAACTTCAGACAAGTCAGGCATCTTGTACACTTTATGGGCTATGGAACACAGAAAAGCAGGTACTTTACTTTCATGTGAATCCAAAGTCTACCATCATGACACTAGAAGCAGCAGCTGATTTGTAGTCTTTTGCCTTCAGTTATAACCTTATAGTAGTAGTAATATTGTAATAATCTGTTAAATTCTAAAACTCCTTTCTAATCTTTTTCCCCAATCTTTTTATAATCAGGGTGAAATTAAAGAAATAATAATTAAAAGCAAGTCTACTTTATCTTAATTAAAAAAAGTTAATGACTTTTTCAATTCATAATCCTTTCAAAAACAATTTTGTATGATTTTTATCAAAATATGTTTTACAAGGTTTAATTTTAAAAAATTTCTTTAATCAAAATAGTGAAATTTTATAATTACCAGTATATCTATTGTGACATAAAAACATGTTTGTTTTAATTTCAAAAACAGAATTAATAAAATATTAATTAGATCTTTTAAAATGATTAATTTATAATAATTTTTTTAAATTCAAAATTATTTAATTTTAACTGTCATTCTAGTGTAATATAGAAAATATTTACAAAAAAATTTTTTTTTTACTTTTTCCTTCAATTTTATATATTTACATGTATACACACTATTTATATGTTGTTGAATGCCATGAAACACATAACTGTCTCAATATATAACATGTGTTTGTTTTAGAATTTTAGAAGTGAGAAAAATATCTCTATTCTATAAACTTAATATCAGTTTGTAAATATCAATTTACATTAAAATATATACTAGCTGATTTATGTTTGCTTGTTTTTGATAACTCTAAATAAAAGGATCTAATATACATTAAGAAGTAATCCATTTTTTTACTATAATAAGTTATTGAACATGGCAGCTAGAGGGCAATTCAATTATTATTTAAAATAGACTTTGTAAATATAAATTATTATATATATTTAGTAATCAAAAATTATATATTAAAGATCTTAATTGGTAATATATTGTGGTATTACCTCAGATTATTTTGTGTAAGTATTATAGTTTAATGCTCTAAAATATTTCTGAAATCTTAAGATTAAATAAAAAATATCTTAAAATTTATTAGAAAATTGTTTTTTATCCATATTTACAAAATATTTATATAATATTATTTCAATAGTGTATTATCAATAACTTGTTCTTGGACTCACTGACTTATTTAAAACATTTAGATAAACATATGTAGGTATCTATCATTTGCATTTATGTTTTTATAGCTTTGAGTGAACATAATTATATTATTTGTTGACTATTAACTGTGGCTGAAAGCTGCTTACTGTATTGGTATCTTATAAATGTTTTTCCTTAGCAAAATATTTTTATTAACTATATGATCATCTCTAATAACTCATAATCCAAGCAAAAGAAACATACATATAATTTTCATTGGCTTTACTCATTATATGCTATAACGATCGAAATGCAAGTGGAGATCGAATCTAACCGCAAAAACAATATCTGCAACTACCAGGGCACCATCTAGGCATTTGAGCCTAGAAAAATTTATAAAGTAGGCAGATACGCGCTGTTAAGATTCCACTTTATTTAAATATTCCGAACGTTAGCCCAAGTCACTAGCTCAGCGGAGACGCAGAGATAAAAATCTATAAATTTTATATCTTAAATATAGAAGAATAAAAGCCACTGCCAGAAATTAACACATAAAAATATTTATTTACGCACATATAAATTAACATTTAAATTTTGAGGAATAAGTTTAACATTTTAGATTTTTATATTAACTTTTAATTTTACATTTAACTAAGTTTCAATGAGTTTAATATTTTATTTAGATAGTCAAGTATGAATAGACTATATAGATCTGCATTTGAAAAGAAAATATTCTTCCCTGATTTAACCTTAGGCAACAAATTTCGCAACCAAACTGGCGCCAATCCATCTGATACATTCATGTATTCAATGTAGCATGATATGACAACACAACATACTATATTGTCAGGAATGTACATCTGAACAATAAGTAGAAATAGAGAAGACATTGACTCTCCACCAACAGGAATGTGACATCTGTTGGCAAGTAGAACAATAAACAAAAAACTCCATAGGAATGGACTGCGGTCTTCTGCCGACTTACAAACCCATCCATAGGCAAACAGAGGGTGTGTGGTGTATATCTATAATCCTGCCCATAGCAGACCTCATACTACATCTACTAATTACACAAATATATCCAATCCATTGAACCAATTCAACTACGAAATGAATAACCTAAGATTACCCTCCCTTAATATAACTTTACAAAACTATATAGCCATTCACGCCCGACTTAAATTTAACATTTAAATACGTTCGCACAAATGCATTTTATAAAATTTGTTTTAAAATGTTAAGTACAGATCAGCTGCACAGATTCCACGGTCAAAAACATTCCAAATTAAACACAACCGATCAAAATACAAAGTCATCGATAAACGTCACTTGCATAGGGAATATACAAATCCCATTAGCATTCATCGTAAGATGCTTGCAGTGATATCGTTGACATATATTTTAATCGAATGTGGAAACCACAACATTATCAACCACTAACGAATCTATGCAACGTCTATACCCAACCTAAATTTCATCATTTAAAATTTAAACAACAATTTATACAATAAGAAAGAAAAAAAATGGAAATGATTTTTATCAAAACTTAACTATATAAATTTAAACAATCAATTATTAATTTGAAAATCAAATAAGAGTTCATTTTAAAATTTAAATTAGCTGAATCTTTAAAAAAAAATCACTGACGAAAGTTCTTAATTACTTTTTTTGGTTGTTGTTAATTTGTAAAGTTCATAGCTCACGGTAGAAGAGTCCAGGTTTCTGCTTTCAATTCCTGTAATGCCTCCACTGGAAGATAATGTTCTGGAGATGGCAATAGCTGGTTCAGGGTATCACAGTCCTTTCCTTTTTCTTTTTTTTAAATAGAGAGTGTGGTATGTGCGTCATACCACAACTCTCAAACACACCACGCTGGAACTGCCCGAAAAAACTGTATTTCCCTTTTTATATTAATCCACATGGATTGACTGAACAAAGACGTCACTAATCCAAATTTTCGTTTGGATCCAGGCTGAGGCTTGATGCTTCCATTGGTCAAGCTAATTTCTTTTTATTTTCTTATCTATCTTTCATCAGATCATTTTAATCATACAAGAGCCCAAGGCTAGCTTGGTTTTCGATAATTCATAAACAATCATTTCCATTTACAGATTACATTAATTAATACCTGTTTTTATTTTTAAATCTTGTACTTTTTTTTTTTATAAAAAAAGTACGTTCAAATACTTATTTGTTTTTTTAAAAAAAAATATTTTTAAAGTTTGGCATCTGTGCGAATGTATATACGTTTAACAAACATTTTAATTTTAGCGTTTAGTTTTTTACTTTTATTTGCGAACTTTTAAGTTTTTATTTTAAATTAATGTAACGACATATTTATATATCGTTACAATGCTAACAAGTTTGATATTCACTAGCACTTTTACATTTATATAAAAAAAACTTTTGATTTACAAACTTATTATTAATACTATCTACATCTCTCAATAAAAAAAAGGTCAATAATTAATTTGATGTTTTCTAGCTGGAGTGTATCTTTTTCATGGAAGTTATGTTAACTATTATATCCATTATAATCATAAGGCTAGTAATTCAATATTATTATAAACACACATAGAGGTGACATAAGATATTAATTATATTATCTGTAGCTGGGTGTTTATATGCATGCTTTTTAAATTTATATATATTTTATATTTTATTTATTTTAGGTAATCGTATTTAAATGTTATGCAATAATTTATATATTTCAAAATGTAAATTGTATATTGAAATATTCATTTTTTAGATCATAAGTGATAATTTTTAATATTAAATAGCTTGAAAAATATTGACTTTATTTAATATCTAAAGTTAATATTTTGGATTTAAGCAAATATTATAGCATCATTACTTTTTAATCCTGATTTCTTTTCATGGATATATATTGTATCTTATCTTCAATCAAATTTCAATATAGTATTTTATTTATAGCTCAAATATGAAATAAATAAAATGTAAAAATTATATAGGCAAACAATATGCACATAATTAAGATTAAATAATATTGTTCTAAAAAATATGATAGTTTTATTATAATATAAAAGAAAGCTTTTAGAATTTATATTGCTTATCTTTTTTTTAATTAGAAAATAAAATTACCATTTACATTAGATATGATATGTTGGACTATTTTCATCATCTATGAGTGAATGTTGAATGTATAGAAAATTTTAAACTTTAAACTTTCCAAATACAAACAACTTGTTAGTAATAACACTCAAATAGACAACACAGGTTAGTAATTACAGAACATTTCAAGTAGTATTATTCTCCACTCTTCTTCAGGTGTTTCTGACCTATATAAAAAGTGACAATATTCACTTAGAAATTCAACTTCTAAGCAAATATTGTCACTGTGCATATAGGCCAGCCACACCTGAAGAAGAGTGGAGAATAATACTACTTGGAATGTTCTGTAATTACTAACCTGTGTTGTCTATTTGTGTGTTATTACTAACAAATTGTTTGTATTTGGAAAGTTTAAAGTTTAAAATTTTCTATACATTCAACATTCACTCATAGATGGTAGAAATAGTCCAACATATCACATCTATTAATATACTATCATTACAAACCTTCAAACAAATACCATTTACATCTTTCTGTTCTTTCATTTTCTGTCTATGTATGTCTTAGGGTGAAATAGGTTCTTCATGATATATCAAATATGATATCACTGAGCAATCTATAACATATATAAATACTATGTAATTTAAATATTTAAGAATTTAAAATGCCTTTGCTTATAAGAACATCTCTCCTGGAATATCTGTTTCTACATTTTTTTACTTAAGTAATATTGTAAATAAAAAATACTTTTGTGATAGCGACACATCCATTATCTTTTTCATCATTGATATCTGCTCCATTTTCAGTAAAATTTGTAGCCTAGGGCAAAGGAAAAACAGCTATTTTATTATAGCAAATCATGTTTCCAATTTATCTAATGTATTAGGAAAATTTAATTTTTAGAAGTTAATAGTGAATAGCTAACAATTACTCCATTTTAAGACATCCAATTGATCTAATTGATATTTTTAAACATAAGTGAGAAATAGACTCATAAGGTAATTTAAAATATATCAATAATGTATCTTCATCAATTTATAGATAGAAGATGATAGTTTTGCTTTAAAAATTTTGAAAGATTGAATCTGTTACAAAATTAAAATCTTTTTTTTTTTTAAAAAAAAAAAAAATCTATTTGCATTCGTCAATCATCAGAACAAAAGAGATTTTGCATGTTTTTCTACTTACAAAATAAATTTCAATTGTATATTATTTAAATATTTATAACTTAAAATATTTATTATCATTTTCATTAATATTGCTTGTTATTAACAATAATTAAATCACATCTATTTAAAGTCAAAACAAAATTGGTTTCGTTTTCTTAAAATTAATTATTTTTCTTTTACAAAATAAATTATTTATTAATTGAAAAGTTTATGAGAAAAATAAAATCATTATTATTATTTGCAATGCTTGTAAATGCAAAGGAAGAAAAGCTTAACAGTAAAAACTTTTAATTTGATATGCAATGCGTGCTTTCAGTATCTTTGTATTGATATCATAATCATAGTATAGAATGAGTGAAATTGTGAGTGAAGAGTGTTGATATAAATATCATGTAAATTATATTCAAATTGTATGAAAATATGCTTACATGGGACACATTTTAGAGAGGGGAAAGCAGGATGCCTTTTTGTTTAAAGCATTATAATTATTGACAATATGTCAGGCTTCCTTTATCTTGTATTTGGCATTACTCTTTTCTAGACATGCAATATTGATTGATGTAGATTTGGATGTATAGCCAAGTTTGTTTTCATGCTCTAAAATATGAATTTGTGGTCTGAATTGCCTTTGGTCCATTTGGACAGGTATTGGGGTTGGGAAAGTCTTGTTGCTAGGTTAGGGATATAAGGAAGAGATATACAGGATATGAGATTACTTGGGATGGATTTAGATCTGATTTTGGTGTAGAATTTCTTAAGAATATTGATAAGAGTATTGTATTTGTATCTAGACTGGGAAAACTCATTAATAAATTTGTCAATGTTAGATTTGTAATCTGTTTCTAGCTTGCACTAGTTGAAATTTTTGTGTAGGCAATCCAGACCACAAATCTAGATTTTTAGAGCAGGTAAACAAACTTGGCCATACATTCAAACCTACATCACCAGCATTGTATGTCTAGGAAAGAACAATGCTACACATAAGATAAAGGAAGCCTAGCACATTGCCAATAATAATAATAATGCTATAAACAAAAAGTGATCCTGCTTCTTCCTCTCTAAAAAATGGATAATTTAAGGATATTTGCATATAACTTGAATACTATTTATATGATATTTATATTTCATCCAATTTTGCTCATTTATTGCTATGATTATGATATTAATACAAAGATTTTTAAAGCATTCTTAGCATATTAAATTAAATGTTTTGGCTGTTAAGTTTTTCTTGCTTTGCATTACCAAGCACTCAATTTATCTATTACAATCATTTTAAGAAAAGTAAAAGAATATAATACAGAATCTCTATCATTGTACAGCAGGATAAAAACCTATCCAAATTTAATTCAGTATGGTAAATTCATGGCTGATCTTCTCCACATCATATACTAGCAAATTTCCACATGTCCTCTATCCATCTCATTGCTATTTTTATGGCTGATACAATTTCTTGATATCCAGTTTGACTTCAATTGTAAGTATATTAATATCTCTTTTAACAATATGCCTATTTCAGCTCTATTTTAGTCTCTATGTTTTTCAATGATAACACTGAAGCCTGTTTATTCTCTCATGCAAATATTTTTTTATTCTCTTCTTATTAATCCTAACATTAATTTTACCATACTTCATTGAATAAAGTGAAGTCTCTGTATTATTCTAATTGTAAGTATTCTAGTTTCAGATCCATTTTCAAAAACTGATAAAAACATTTTTATTAAAAACCTTTTTCCAATTCATAAGCAAATTTCTTTTTAATATTAAATATCTATCAAAAAGCACTCCAGCCAAGTTCAATCCTATGATTAGTTTTATCTATTATGTTTTCACATGTATTTATATTTGGACCAAAACATTTGTAATTATTAACTTCTTTTAATTACTTTAGATTTTTTTTTTTTTGCATTTATCTTACTTTGACCTGAAAACTCTTGCAATATTTCCTAAATTTCTGAAACATTATTTTTAATAAAACAAACAAATATATTATCTGTAAAATACAGATTACTTAAATAAGATCTATGTATTTATCCCTTAACTTTCCATTTTAAACCGCAAAGTGCTTTTTGTAAAATTGTTATAAATGGTTTTGAAGATATAAAATCAGCATTGTCAAATCTCTTTCTCAATGTTGATCTTTTTAGCATGACCATGTAATCTAATCCTGCTGTTCTAATTTGATAAATAGTTTTCAGAATATTCTGACTTCTGGATATAAAGTTTTGACTATTGTGGAAATACTTGTAGAATCAAATGACTTTTCACAATCTATAAATCCAAAGCACAATGACAATTTATATTCATTGGCTTTTTGGTAAAAATTCTATCAGCCTTGGGATGTGATCCACTTTGTTAAAACCACTTTTAAATTCAGTTTGTTTCTATCCAATGATGTGTGTTCAAAGTTTCTATAGATGAACTGTAATTATTTTAGTAAAATTCTTATGTAGAACTGATCAAAAGTTGGTAGATATGTAATTTCTAATTTTTTATTGGTTTTTAAGTAACAATATTACTACTATATACTTCTAATCAACTTATACATATCATTTAATTTATCTATTTGGTATATTAATTTTACCAAATTAATGTCTATTTTATCATCTACTTTATTTAAAATATATCAGTAATAATCTCATCATTTTTGAAGCTTTTTCTTCTCATTTCTTTGTTACTATATAATTATTCATATAATTATTATATACATTTTATGATGTTATCTCTCTTATTAATAATAATTCTATGTTTTATTTTTATTGATGAAACAGCTTTCTTTCCAATATCAAAATATTCTTCTATACTTTTTAGATTTTTATTTTTGTCTATAGCATTTTTGCCAATGTACAGCTGTATTTTCTTATATTATTATTAACTAACTCTTTTACTCATCTCATGATATTGTCATTCTTCTATTTATTTTTATCATTAATAAACCACTTTTCTTCCAACCCTAAAATGTTGTTTACACTTTTGAGAATTTTATTCATTTCTATAGCTTTTTTTGCCAATTTCAAGACATATTTTTATAACATTATTAATTCTTTTTCACATCATTTTACAGAATTCTAGATATTCATTTTTTCTAATGGATCATCCCAGCCATGTTTGGTATTTGAGATCACCTCATCTTTCATTAGCAAAAAAAGTAGTAATCATCAAACATCACATGATCACCATTCTTTATGCTTACATAAGCTGTTTTTTACAGAGGCAAACCTCTCAATATAGAAGTGCCACTCAGTGCCAGCCAGAGTAATCAATGGATGCAGGAAGGTTTGTGCATAAAATCCCTATCTAGTGCCTGTCATCCATATCCACAGACTATTTTTTAAGTTGTGGCTTTTATTAGTGAGAAACCTTAAATCTTAGAGCACTGCACCTAGATCTTAGGATCTAATGCAACTCTCTAGCAGCCACCTTTTACTTTTTTAGCTAACTATAAAGCATTGAGTCCAAAATGAAAACACAATAATGTTTCTAAGATAAACTCATTAGCTTTTATAGTTGTATAGATCTGAACTCAGTGAAAAACTGTTTTTGTAATCATAAAGAATGGTGTTCATGTGTTGTTTGATGAATTAATACCAATCCTGCTCAATAGGATTATGTGACTGTGGTTATTAAGGAGCCAAAGACACCAAAAAGTATGGAAGCTGAACTAAGTTCAGATCTATACAACTATACAAGCCAATGAGCTTAGCTTGAAAACATTATTGTGTTTTCATTTTGGACTCAAAGCTTTATAGTTAGTTAACAAAGTAAAAGGTGGCTGCTAGAGGGTTGCATTAGGTCCTAAGATCTAGGTGCAGTTCTCACTGATGAAAGCCACAAGTAATAAACTGGATGAGTAGACACTAGATAGGGATTTTATGCAAAACTTTCCTGAATTCATTGCTTACTCTGGCTTGCACTGAGTGGCACTAGTGTATGGAGAGTTTTGCTTCTGTGAAAAAAGTAGTAGCTGAATAGCATCCAAATACAGCAAATGAGCGAGTTTCCATGTCTATTAATACAATAAATTTTAGACAAATTTTTAAATAATTAAAGCAAATTTATAATAATATAATGTAGTATCATTGTCATTCCCTTATCACAATATCTCTGATTACTCCAATCTTTTAAATTTTAATATGGTATGCATAGAATTTCTTGCAATTTTTGTAAATTGTAAGCATCGATAATCATTTAATAGGTGCTCTGTGACTTTTGTAGACATTTGAAAAAGCCAAACATATAGTTAGCTGTCTTTAACATTCATATCCTTAGATTTTTTTCCCACAATTTACTTCTACTTTCTTAAAAAAAAAAAATCAGCCCTGGCTAAAATATTTAATTAATAGCTAACTACAAAGTGAGATAAGTATTTTTTATATAAATTTAATTTGTTTTCTTATTATATGTATATATATATCTACCAGACAGTATCACCATCATTATCTGAAGTAATGTGTTATTATTTACTTATTCCTTAATACTATCTCTAGATTATTTTTAAATCTTAGACGCAATATGTAGCCACTTAAAAGATCAGATCCTTCCTCTTCTGAGTTTCCGACTGTTTTCCTTGGGTGAATGCTTTTCAACCTGCTCTTATAAGAAGAATATCAAAATGTATATATATCCTCACGTAAATATTTGCTTTAGTGCACTTTCTGTGTAGTGCTATTCAATTAAAATAGACTTATACAATTTCAAATAGTAACAATTTATTATTAGTTTTTAAAGGAACTAAATAGAAAATTCGTTTTTATTATTATTTATATAAATTTAGACACTGAAATAGACCAATCACATATATTGTATGTGTAAAAATAAACCATAATGTGTGCTTATTATAAATTGATATGGACGGCTGAAAAGTTGAAAAGTGGAGAAGAATGAAGCCTATCCATTAAAGTTTGAAAATTTTCCATCTTAATATTAACCGAGCATTGATTATATATGTGCGTGCGAAAGATGATAATCTGGACCAATTGTTCAGTGCTAGTTCAGCACGAAATAGGTATATTGGAGATCATTTATCTTTATCGCATGCATTGTGGTCGTGTGTATCAATTGTATAAGGAGTGGATAACAAAAGAGAGCTTGAAAGCCTGGGTTCAAATCCCCTATAATTACATTTAGCTTAAAAGTATATATAATATACAGTACTTTTATTTAAATATATATCTATATATTATCAGTTATTAATTTTAATATTTGTGCTTATTTTATTTTTAATACATGCATTCTTATTATTAGTTTCAATTTAAAATAGAGATAAACTTTTAAATTACTTTTTTAAATTTTTACTCCGCAATTTATTTTGCATACAGCTTTGATAATGAAGATATTCCTTCGAAAGTACTCAGCTGAATAAACTTAATGGTCGTTTATTTATTTATTGTAATTCATTTATTTGTTTAACTGATGATTTTATTTGTGTGAAATATATACCGCATATATACTACTCATTGCAAACACGCACACAAAGCGATTATTAATTACATAAATAAATAAAAAGTAATAAAACTAGAATTAGCTATTTGGCTTTTAATTAAAAAATAAATCTTTTTTTATTATTCTTTTTTTAAAGTAACAATGGAATATAAAAGAAAGCAATCTATAGATACTAGAATATCTTCTTCTAAAAGCAGTATACTTTCAGTACTAGCGGAAAGACGTCCCTCAATGGTTCTGAAATCAACACATAAGGTATTTACTTTTGCTTTACTCTATTTAATATCTTTTTGCATCACTATAATTATATTATTATATTTTTATACTTTTTTAACTGAAAAAATATGCAAATACAACATTAAGCACAATTTAATATTTACATTAGATAAAATTGGTTTTTATTTTCGTAATTTATTTAAAGTTAACTTTTAATAAATAAGAAGCAATTATTTACTGAAGTAGCAATGTTCTTTTTTTAGATCTCGAAATATTCAGAAACACTGCAACAGAATCTGATGAGATTTCAAATAGAACATAGATAGTTTAGTGGCATTATTAGATCTTTCAATTCTGACATTGTATGCGTGAGTTAGGCAATCATTAACTATGAGTTTCATAATTTGTGCGTATTTATAGTTATATAAATAATAAATTTTTAAATTCTATTTTTGAAACAGGTAAACACACAGTCCATGAATGATTATGAATCTATCAATAAGATTCCAAAAATAACTAATAAGGTTAAATCTATATGCATTTAATTGTGTAAAATTATTGGAAAGTTTTTGGGCTGAACTTATCTATTAATTTATGGATCCAACATCCATTTAACTATCTAGTCAACTATCTATCCATTATCTATTTATTAATTTGTCTACTTACCTATCTATCTTTATAGCTAACTATCTATCTCTGTATATTTATTTCTCTTTCCGTTTTTTATCTTTCCATTTATTTAGGCATCTAACTATCAATTCAACTATTAAGCTACCTACTTACATAGCTATTTGTCCATCTACTTAACTGTATATCTTGTTACTTATGTCTCTATTTACTTATCTATGTATTTTATCTATCTTTCTATTTATCTATATCAATCAGTTTATCAATTTATACATTCATTCATCTATCTATATAATTATCTACTCCTTCATTTTTTATCTATCCTCCCTACATATGTATCTACCTATTAATTTATTTCTTAAGTATCCATCTAACATTCTATCTATCCATTCATTTTTCCATCACTCTGCACTTCCAATCATCTATTTAATTATCTAATGTTTTAATTATCCATCAATCTATCCATACATTTACCATTATATCTATTTATCTATTCATTCATCATTTTATACATGCATCCATTTGCTTAATTATCTAATTTTTCATCTAGCTGTCCATTTATCTATTATTCAATCACTGCATCTATCTCTACATCTACATATTTATTGATTTGTGTTTTATACAGCTACTTATCTATGTATTATTCATCCATCTTCCAGTTCTGCATCTGTTCATCTATTAATCTATTTTTTTGGTTTTCTACCCAACTTTATTTTATCTATTCAACTATCCATTTACATAGATAGATAAAAGCAGATAGAAAACAGGAAAATAGATAGTTAGATGAGTGAGTAGGTAGGTAGGTAGGTAGGTAGATAGGTAGGTATGTAGGTAAGTAAGTAGGTAAGGTAGGTAGGTAGGTAGATATAGGCAGGCAAGCAGGGAGGAGGGAGGGAGGCAGGCAGACAGATAGATAGATAGATAGATAGATAGATAGATAGATAAATAGATAGATAGATAGATAGATAGATAGATAGATAGATAGATAGATAGATAGATAGATAGATAGATAGATAGATAGATAGATAGATAGATAGATAGATAGATAGATAGATAGGTAGATAGATAGATAGGTAGGTAGGTAGGTAGATAGATAGATAGATAGATAGACAGGCAGACAGACAAACAGACAGATAGATAGATAGATAGATAGATAGATAGATAGATAGATAGATAGATAGATAGATAGATAGATAGATAGATAGATAGATAGATAGATAGATAGATAGATAGATAGATAGATAGATAGATAGATAGATAGATAGATTATCAATGACTACATAGAGGCAGAGATAAATGGATTGATTGGTGAATAGATAGATAGATAGATAGATAGATAGATAGATAGATAGATAGATAGATAGATAGATAGATAGATAGATAGATAGACAGACAGACAGACAGACAAACAGACAGATAGATAGATAGATAGATAGATAGACAGACAGATAGACAGACAGACAGACAGATAGATATAGACAGATAGACAGACAGATAGATAGACAGATAGATAGATAGATAGATAGATAGATAGATAGATAGATAGATAGATAGATAGATAGATAGATAGATAGATAGATAGATAGATAGATAGATAGATAGATAGATAGATAGATAGATAGATAGATAGATAGATAGATAGATAGATAGATAGATAGATAGATAGATAGATAGATAGATAGATAGATAGATAGATAGATAGATAGATAGATAGATAGATAGATAGATAGATAGATAGACAGACAGACAGATAGACAGACAGACAGATAGATAGATAGATAGATAGATAGATAGATAGATAGATAGATAGATAGATAGATAGATAGATAGATAGATAGATAGATAGATAGGCAGGTAGGTAAGTAGGTAGGTAGGTAGGTAGGTTGATAGCAAATTAGAAAGTAGATAGAGAGATAAACATATAGACAGATAGGCATATAGGTAGATAGATTAACATATAGATAGATAACGAATGGATGTTTGGTTGGTTAGATAGTTTAATGGACAATTGAATTTATAAATGAATAGATAAGTAGAAAAACAGATAAATAAATGGATTGATAGACAATATAGATAGTGATAGATTAACATAAAGAGGCATATGCTTATAGATGTAATAAGTAAGTAAATAGATATAGATAAGGAATGCATTGATGGCTAGACAGATAAGTGGATGGCTGTACGCATAAATAAATAGGTTGGTAGATAGCCAGATAAATAAATAGATAGATATATAGGAAAATATATAGAGAGGCAGGTATATAGATAGATAAACAGATAGAGAGATAATAAATAGATAAGCAGATTAAAGAACTGGTAATAGATATATAGGTGAATATGTAAATAAACAGTTAAAGAGAGATAAAATATAAATGGTCTGATAAATAGATAAACAGAGACACAAATAAAAGAGTGATGGATAATTATATGGTTTGTAGATAGTGATAGATAGCTAATAATGGAATGAATGTGTGAGTGACTAGTTAGTTAAATGAATGAATGGTGTTATTTTTCCTTGCTTTAATTTTTTTACCATCTTAATATAACGTTGTAATTCAAAAATAATTCAAAAACTTTGCGTGAAAAATCTACTTGTAAAAATAATATAGGCGCTATTGCACCTGAACGCACAGCTATTTTATGCTTAAAACAAAATAAAATTAAACTATTCTGCGAGCCCTTTCATCAAAGCTCCAAGTGAATTAATGGTATGCAAATTATGCAAAGTTTAAGATTAATTGCTACATTTTCTTGAAATCGTGAAGTATGTGTTGCATATCATTAATTCACTTGGAGCTTTGATGATGAGAGCACGTCTCTTGAAAGCGCTCGCAAAATAGTTTAATTTTATTTTGTTTTAAGCATAAAATAGCTTTGCGTTCAGGTGCAATAGCGCCTATATTATTTTTACATCTTAATATAAAGAGTTTGATCAAAACTTATTGTTGTTTTCTACTGATATCATTGAATTCAAATGTAAATCCCTAAAAATGTCAAGGATGACCTCTTTAAATTTTTTATCTTTATTTTACTATTCTGTGTATTGGCAATGGGATATAATCTTGCATGTTTTGACATAATAAATTAGATTTTTAAATGCGACAATATGTTTACATAGTTTCATTTGTTATGTGTGACTTACATTTTATTAATAGATAATAGCAACTTTATGTTTTTAGCAAAATTATTAATACTTGCTAAACTATATATATTAATATGTTTAATATTTGATTTCTAAAGTTATTTGATTTTTGGAAAAGGCGTGTGATTGCTCTGACTTTGTTGTGGTCATTTACTAAGTATTAATTTTTGTTAATATTGTTTTTTATATGTGATTGCACTAGTAATTTGGGTTTTTAGTCACATGATTATACCATCAAAATTTTTACTTTCATTTTGTTGTTTGATAAGTATTAATATTTGCTAAATATTGGTTTTGAAATTTTAATTTGTTTTTTTTTTAGCCATTTGCTAATTACTATTAAATTTCTACAACTGATTTTTTGTGGGGTGAGACATGATTACACTAACTTTGCTGCAATTCATTTTCCAATTATTAATATTTGTTAATATTGTTTTTTATATGTAATTGCACTTGTAATTTCGTTTTTTAGTCACGTGATTAAGCTAGTAACCCCCCCCCCCATTTTGTTATTTGCTAAGAACCAATATTTGCTAAATATTGTTTTTGAATTTTTTATTTTTTTTTATTTTTGTCTTTTTTGTTTTTAATTTTTGATGAGAATTGTAATTTTTTATGTTGGTTGGAAGAAATATTTGAAACACTTTGTTTATAGTTAAAGTTTATAAGTTGAATTTTTTAATGCTTCCTTGTGTCAGCAATGGTTTTTGAGCTTCACCTGTTGTTCAAAATGGCAAAAAGTACTTACTAATTGGTTACTAAAATATTTTTAAAATATAGAAAAAAACAGTTTCAAACACAATGTTAAACTAAAAATTTTAAAAAGATGCATATTATTAAATGAAATATAAGCACAATTATGTCAGCATTTTGCTGAACTATTATTTTGGAGAAAATCTCAATTTTTGATTTAAATATATCCTCAAGCATTATTGAGCTGCATAAATTAATGCAGTGGTAGAGGGTTAGACTGAAATATGAGATCCTCAGATTGATTCCAGTGCTAACATTTCTAATACTTGAACTTCTCATGCACTCTTGAGCAATAAAGACATTAGATTTTTTTTAAGGATTAGTGGGTATACCTGGAAGGTAAAATATTTCATAATTGGTAACATTAAGGACACATTTTTTTATCTTCAAAAGCTACCTAGGCTAGTTATTGCCATTACATTTCTGAGTCAATATTTGTATGTTCATAATTTGTTGTTTAATTAACCAAAGTTTTATTATAATGTAAAATTTGGATTTTAAATAAAGAAATTGTAATTATAAATTTATTAAACGCACATTGATTACGTAAGTAATATTTACTCATTGTAAATCGAAAGATTTCGTGAGTATTATTGTGTAATAAGAAATGTGGACTTAATCAGTGAAGTATTGAATAGCTTCATGCTCACAGATCTAACCTCTTCAGCTTCACCTATTTAAATAGAAAGTAGGTTGAAGTAAAGAATTCCCCTCTTTTCTTCTATAACATAAGCTTGTGGTTAAACACCTGATGAGGTCCCTGCTATCACATTTTACACACATATTCTCAAGGTTATAGCCTCAGTAAAGAAATTGCATGTGTTTTTTGCATGTATTTTGCATTGTATAAACATATTATTTGTAGGCTCATCCATGGAAAAGCTATTTTCCTTTTATCTCAACTAGTATTTATTTATATGCGCAAAAAATATTGACAGAGATTTTATTTTTTTGGTATCAATTTATCTTTATTATGAGTAAAAAATATTCATTCCCAAATAAACTGACTCTGCAGTTATACCTTATCTAAAGCAAAATTATCTTTCATTTTCTTCAGATTATGCCTCCAAGGTATATTTACACGCTTAATTGTAGTGCTTAATAAATCCATAACCATTGTTGTTCTATTTATATCCTTGATCTAGGTTTCAGCTTATGGTTTTCTTCAGTGAGTAACCTTGAATCTGGTAGTAGTACATCTACATTCTCAAAATCTAATACATCTTTTTTCTAGTAACAATCTTTTATATTTTTTATTGTCAAGCTGCTACTCTAAACTCAAAAGCACTTTAATGTTTTTAATTTAAGCTAATATTTTTGCTTAGTTATTTACTTTTGACACAAATTTGGCATCTATAGTTTTTTTTTAATAACTATAGGACCTTTATTTTCTTGCCAAGTTTGATATAACATAAATCAAAAATCACATGACTTCAACTTATACAATGCTTTTTTATAGCAAATTCTTTTTTTCTCACATCAATTGTGCCATTTGAATAATAAACTTGAATAATCAAAAGGTAATCTTAATAAACTCCTATCCAGTTTGTTCTATCCACATTCACAGAATAGTTTTTACTTCATGGAAATGATGCACTGGATTTTTTGCTTCTAAGAACAAAATATGATTGATGAAGAAAAGATGCATTAGATCCAAAAAATTCTGATGCACTACTCCCAGGTTCAAAACTCTTCATTGATGAAAGACATAAGCTAGAAACTAGTTTGTGGATATGGTTGAGATAGAACTAGTTATTAGGGACTACCATCTAGAAACTATTGATTACTCAAACTTATACTAGATAATAGAATTTGGAGAAAAATTAATTTTGCTACTGAAAAGTATTTTGTAAGTTAGATAATGTGAGATTGGCTTGATCTGATGACAATCACAAATATTATATTGTAAAGAAATATAAATATTATTAGTTTGGAAGGCTTGTCAAGATATGATGGCCATTTACCTAAAGAAACATCTAATGAAATTAGGAAAAAGTCACAGTAGAATATTCTCAAGATATTTTAGAGCAACATTTTTAACAGATTTAAAATATTATCAGAAAATTAAAACAAATATCCTAAAGTAATTTAGTAATAGTACACAAGTCATATTAATAGTCTTTTAAACATTGATTTAATAATCAATAATTTAGTGATTTATATATCTGTAATATTGTGAAAAGAATCATTCTTCACACATGTTTAAAACTCTAAGTGGAACAAACTATGGTTTCAAAACAATTATTGATATGAGAGATTATTCATGTGAATTTTGCCATGTGTGAAAAATAGTTCATTCCATAATATTCAAGTCAGATACATTGTAAGTTGCCATTTCAAGTATAACTATCTAAATCTATCTGCTTATGCTAATACCCTATTTATTGCAGTTGACAATGATTGTTTTTATGTATTCAGTTTGTGTATAGTATATAAATATTATAGTAAAGTCTAACATTTTAAATTCAAGTCTTATGTCTTAAACAAGTTACACTTTTTTTCCTTATAAATATCTTTAATAATTTTTATTTTCATATTTTATTAAATGTTTTGATTAAAATGTATCATGTTATAAATAATTATTTATCAACTAATAGCTCAAGGTAAATAACTTTATTAAACAAAAAATATATTCCAAGCAATGTATTTAGACTTGATATTGTTGAAATCTTCAAAAGGCATCTAACTCAAACATCCTATTAAAATTAAGATAAATAAGTACTATGTTATATAAAATACTTATTACTGTATCCTTTTTGTTTTACTACTACCTTCATTTGAGGTCTGATAAAACCAAGATTTATAAATAAATATTTTTTCATAGTAAATTAAGATTTATGCAACATTGGAATATAAGATATCTTTGTCTTAGAGATTTACTTATTCACTTATTTTATAGTTAAAATATTTACATAATTTTTAAGTAGTTTTTTAGGTGTGTATACTGCAATAACTTTTGGTCTGAGTCATAAAAGCAGAATGTAAAATCTTATTAATGTCCGTGCTAAAAAATAATTTCAAAACAAAATTGTAGATAAAGTTGGTACAAATCTAAGAACTAAACATAAAATTGCTAAATCAATAAATGCCATTTTGCAAAAATAGAAAATGTTACAAAAAGCATGTGACTGATACAGAAATTACATGCAGAAGATGTCTAAGAATGCTTCATCTTTGAGTAAACATCAGATATTTTAATCATTTTTGTGAGCTAATTTATAATAGTTTTTTTGCTTTTGTTCATATTTATTTTGTTTTTGTTTTTTTTTTTGCTTTTTTTTTGTAAGTGTATAAATACTAATTTTTATAATGAGCTGTAAAATTAGAGTAAAAAAATATTCAGCAATGAATTTTAAAAATCATTTCTAAAATAGAGTGCCATAAAACTGTTGGCTTGTTAAATTCTGAATACTATATTTCCACATCAACAATCTCCATTATGGGTAAATTACAAAATTTAAAGATAACAAATAATAGATAAGTGCATCAATGAGGTGCAATTGTGTGGAAAATAAGTTTTAAAACTTTTAGTAAAACTGCTTTTGCTGCAAAGAAATATATTATCAGCAAAGGTATGTTTTTACTGAATTCAAAAAAATATCTTATGATGAGGCTGCTAGTACAAATAAAACTACCATTGAAAGTTATCTCACAAGAAATAGATTGTTCTGAAATCAAGGAGCTATATAAGTTTGTTTTTTATTAGTTTAACTTCAATTTTCATTAAATTTAGCTGCACAGTATGTATACCATTATTTTATATATTTTTCTACAGTTCAATTTTTTTTTTTTTTCTGTTTAAATGATTATTTTGGTTGTTAACTTTGGTTTAGTTGTGTACCTAAAATGAATAACTTCTACATACATGTATTTAAATGTATACTTCAATGAACAAATTATTTTATTTATACAGCATAAGAATTTTTTGACAGTTTAACTATTAAGTACTAACAAAATAACATAAACAAAGTCGTAAAGATTCAAAATAGGAAATATAACTAATAGCTTTATTAAGTCCTTCAATTTTAATACTGTGATCATAGATTTGTTAGAAATTAACTATAAGGTTTGTGATTAGTGTTTGTTTATATTTACATAAATACATTTACAAAATAGATAAGCAAATTTATTGTGTTTTGTCCTGAATCTGTTGCTAAAACCTCACTTGTAACTAGAAAAATCAAATCTATTTAGCTTTATTGTTAGATCTAAAAAAATAAATTTGTTTGAGAACACATAAAAATTTCATTTTTTATACTAGGAATGTTTCAATTTTAGATTCTTAAATTGAATATTCCAAAAATATATATTAATTTTAAATGTCTTAAATCACTAAACATCACATGATCATCATCTCTTATGATAGCACATAACTGTTATTAAACAGGCAAAACTCACCATACAGTAGTGCCACTCTATGCCAACCAGAGTAATCAATGGATGCCAAAAGGCTTGTGCATAAAATCCCCATCTAGTGCCTACTCATCCAATATCCCCAGACTAGTTTCTGGTTTATGGTCTTTGTCAGTGAGGAGAAGAAATTTAATTTTTTTTAAAAATCAAATTGTTTTAAATATTTTATTAAATGTATTAATTAAATAAAAGAATATGTAAATAATTTTATACTAATAACAGATGAGTCATATCATTTATTGAACTAATTGGTGAGTTTTTAAAATTATATATCTATGAAAAAAATATTTGGAATATAATACCTTTTGTTTGGCAAAATGAAATACACTTTAGGTAAAAATTAAAAAAGAAAAATTATTTTTAAAAAAAGTTACATTAGGTAATATTATTGGATTTCAGTTAATAATAAATTAGACTGAAAGAACAGCTATGCTAAGCCATCCTTTTTTTTAAAATGCTCATTAAACCACTTTCATGCAAAACTAAATAAACTAAAAATATGGAATGTGGACACGTCCATACCTAAGATAGACATTACATATCTTTAAAGATTAACTAACATGTCTGCATAAAAAAAAAACTGTTGAAGTTTCATTAGTCAAAACCATAGGCTATCAATTACTTGCTCTGAAAAATTATTGAATTTATACCAGAAAATAAATAAATCAAATTAAAATTAAACATTTAAAAAAATTTAAAACATCAGAAATAAATATATACCTCCATGGATTTTATAAAAAGGGCATTTTTCAATTTATTCATATAAATCAGTCGTAATTATAATAGAGATGCATTTAATATTAACTGTTAATTTGAGATATTTTAAAATTTTAGACAAAGGTGTATAAAAACAGACATCCCCCCATATCTACAGAAATAAATCTTTTTTTTAAAAAATCTAAAAAAATGGTGAGATATGAATTATAAATTAAAGAACTCCATGATTACATGACCTTACTTTAAAACTTCACTGAACTGTTTATTTAATCAAAAAATATAGTCATCTTTATATAAAATAATTACATATATGAACTTTAATTAATATTATTATGAATTTCTTAATTATTTCTTATATATCTCTGTTAATTGTTGACTTATTAAACTTTATATATTATGTTATCTGAGATTATCTGTGGATATATGAGTAAAAGAAAATAGGGGATTTGGTATTATGGTATTCCTTTTAATTTAACAAAACATAAATGGGTATTTTATGTCAGGCTATATAATGACTAGTTTTCCAGTTTAAGGTATTGTTTGACTAAAAATGTTATGGATATTTTGTGTAAAACAATCAAGCACATATCATATCTTATCATCCAAGTTTACTCTGTTTCTCTGATTACTAGCTTCTTTTTTTCACATCACTCCAATTCACTTCCTTATTTTTTCAATCCATCTCACATGTGGTTCACTTTCTAGGTCTTTTACAATACCTTGTGATCCAGTTTAAGATTTCAACTACCCATCTATTATCATCTCTTCTAGAAATATGTCTAACCCAACTTCACTTCACTTTCTTAATTCTTTCAATGATGTAGCTAATACTTGTTTGTTCTCTCACCAATATATTTCATTTTCAAATTTCTTTTTGTTTTTCTTAATATACATAGCTACATACTTTGGTGAATAATCTAAAGTCTCAGATTCATAAGTAAGAACTGGGAAACACATTCCTTTTCAAACATATAGGCATATTTCCTTTTCATACTATGTTTACCAAAAGCTCTCCAACTAAGTTTAATTCTTTATGATTAATTTTGTCCATTATGTTTTCATCTGCATTAATAACCTTACCAAGGTCTTTGTAGTTGTTAACTTCTAACTCATTATTATCAATCTTTATCTTTTCTTTTGAGAAAAATCCATTAAACCATACTTATTCTTTTTAAAATTTATCTTTGGTTCTTCTTCTTACTTTTATCTGATAATTCAACAACATTTTCAGAAGCTCTGCAGCATTATTTGAAAAAATAATTACATTATCTTCAAAATCTAAATAATTTAAATAATCTCCATTTACCTTTACTGCTTTAGCTTACCATTTTAATACACAAAATACTTATTTCAAACTACTGTAAAAAGCTTTAAGATATGGAGTTACCCTATCTTACATCCTTTTCAAAATTTATCTTCTTGGTATCAGTATGTAATCTAATCATTGCTACTGCATTTTTATAGATATTCTTCGGAATATGACAATATCCTGGATCAATATCTTTATGATCCAATGTTTTAATCACTAAAGAAATGTTTATAGAATCAAATGCTTTTTTATAATCTACAAATCCAAAATATAGTGGCAACTCATATTGATTAAACTTTTCAATAAATTCTATCAATAGTTAGATATAGTCCAGATATAGTCCACTGCACTAAAACCTCTTTCAAATCCAATTTGTTGTTTTGATTGGTTAAAATACAAAGTTTACTGTGGATGGGTTGTAATTATCTGTATTAAACTGACAAAATACTGATAGGTCTCTAATTTTTCATATCTTCTTTATTACTTTTTTAAGTATTAATATTAATACTGCATTCTTCCAATCATCTAGTAGATCATTATTATTTAGACATTTGTTATATAACTTTGCCAAAAAAATATTATCTCTTTACCTGATTTTTTTTAAGATATCGATTGTAATTCCATTGTTATCAGGGTTTTTTCCCTTTTTCATAGATTTAGTTGCATGCCTCACTTCTTCATTAAAAAAAAATACTGGGCAATTTAGAAGACATAGTAGTTTTAGGAGGATACTTTTTCTTGTTCTTTATTATTATATAATTTTTGTTAAAATTCTTTATATTTCATGATGTCATCTCTATTTTTACTAATAATTCCATCTTTTTTTCTTATTGCAGATATAAGTTTGCTACCAATACCAGGATGTTGTATTACACTTTTGTGACTGTTATTCCTTGCTAATTCACAATTATGTTTTTATATCGTTAATATTCTTTTTATACGATTTTAAACTAGTCTAGATATTCAATTCTTCATAATAATATTTGTCTAAATCGTATGTTGTTATTAAATTAGTAATAATTAAAAGGTTACTAGTCTTTTACTTGCGCCTACCGTTCATAATGCATTATTTCCTTCACAAATTGTTGTATCTCAGTAGACATTTTATTGATTAATTGCTATTTTTTGTACCAGAAACTTTTGTTGAATTTTTTAAAAATATATCAGTTATCTTTCTATTAATTTCATACTGTTTTTCATAATAATTTTTGTCTCTAGTTTTGCATTAATACATATCTTACATCTCTCTAATTGGTGATCATTTCCTGTGTTGAATTTATTTAGAACATTATAATCTTGAAATATACATTTCTTTTGGTCAATATATAATCTATTTCTGCTGTACCTTTATTTGAATGTTTCCATTACTAAATAGCATTTTCCTCAAAGAAATAATTTATAATATAAATTTTTTCACAAACCACACAAGTCTGTGTCCTCTCTCACTTCTATCACTATCAAATTTTTCCTCAGCACTTTCATCTTTCAATTATTTACCAATTTTATCATTAAAGTCTCCTGGACAATTTAAAAATATTGTTTAGTCAGATCTAAAGCCTTTTATATATCCATGTAAATATCCTCTACTTGTTTATTGCAATAACTTGTAGCATGAATTTAAATTATTTGCATTTGTTATCAACTATTAAGTTGAATAATTAAACTTGTCACTCTGCCTGATACATCATCAATCTCTACAATATTATTCTACTAATTTATTTAATATTATATATCATCATCATCATCATCATCATCAACCATTATCAATCCACTGCAGGATGAAGGTCTTTCCAAGTTTAATCCACCTTCTCCGATCTTTAGCTTCTCTTCTCCACATCACCCCTGCACACTTTCTTATTTCATCCATCCATCTCACATGTGGTCTCTTTCTAGGTCTTTTACAATCTCTTGGAATCCAGTTTAAAATTTCAATTGTCCATCTATCATCATCTCTTCTAGTAATATGTTCAGCCCAACTCTGCTTCAATCTTTTAATTTTTTCAATGAGGTCAGTAACACCTGTTTGTTCTCTTACCCATACATTGCATTTTTGATCTCTTCTTGTTACTCCCAACATACATCTTTCCATACTTCTTTGAGTGGTCTGAAGTCTCTGTATTGCTCTTCTATTAAGTGTCCAAGTCTCAGATCCATAAGTAAAAACTGGTAAATCACATTTGTTAAAAACCTTCCTTTTCAAACACATAGGCATATTTCCTTTTAGTATCAAGTTATTTCTACTAAAAGCACTCCAACCAAGTTTAATTCTATGATTAATTTCCTCCATTATATTTTCATTTGTATTAATAATCTGACCAAGGTATTTGTAACTGTTAACTTCTTCTAATTCATCGTAATCAATCTTTATTTTCATATTTTGAGCAAATCGATTAAACATTACTTTAGTCTTTTTAATATATATATATATAGAGAGAGAAATGACTGTTTGGGCAAAAACGTATGTTATTTTCTATTATATACTGATATTTTGATGAACTAACATCCACCATTGTCAAGGTAAACTCTTGGAAGAAAATTTGTTTGATCTCAAACTGTAGTGTGACTGACTGTGAGATGAAGCATAAGAATCAGTTTGGTAAAGAACATCTCACTCAAGAAATAGAACTTACAAAAAATATTCTACTTGCTAATGATTATAATAAAAACATTATATGTAAGGCTTTACATAGCATTGATACTAAAAGAAAAAAAGAGGATAGAATTGACAATTCCTCTTTTAATAAAGTAATTTTACCTTATATTGGTTACTGTTAAATCAGTAGAAGACTATCTTGTTTTAATATAAAGACTACTTTTTCTACTGGCAAAAAAAAATTGGTGATTTTTTACATAAACCTAAAGGCAGAATATTTTTGGAACACCAAGGAGTTTATGAAATTCCATGCTTGCAATGCTCAAGAAGCTATGTGGGTCAGTCTAATAGATGAATAAATGTCAGAATTAAGGAACATAAAAATGTTTTTAATCAAAAAATTAACACATCAGTTTTTACTTTTCATTTTTTAGAAATTGGTCACAAATCTGACTTTGACAATGCAAAAATGCTTGCTAATTTGGAGAGATATGATTTGAGCAACATGAGAGTGTCAATTGAAATATTAAAGAGACCTACTGGTTTAAATAGGGCTGATGAAGCACAACATATTCCACCTATATGAAAACCTCTCATTTTATCTATGTCTTCTAATATTGACTTTAAATTAATAGATGGTAAAACTAAGAAAAATATACATTTTGATAAACCTCATATTCTGAATACTAAACTACTTCAAACATTCTTATGTTTCATCTCACTTTCAGTCACATTACAGTTTGAGATCAAACAAATTTTCTTTCAAGAGTTTACCTTGACAATGGCAGATGCTAGTTTATCGAAATATCAGTATATAATAGAAAATAACACATGGTTTTACCCAAAAAGTCATTTGTATTTCAATATTTAACATCATTTAGCATACAACTTCAAAGTGGTATCATTTTGAAGTTCACTATTATTGAGATATAAACTTTTAAACAGAGGGCATTACTGAATATTTGTAATTGTATAATGGTTTAGATATTTGTATGATTATTTCAGTTAGTGTTACGGTAACTTTGTTTTCATTTATAGTTTGGGAGGGTTATTTAAAAATTAAAATCTAATGTTTAGTTTGTCTTTAAAACAGTTTGTAAACTTGTTAGTTTATTAGCAAAATTTAAGATCGTTTGCTTATTTAAAATATCATGCTCTGTGTTTGAGTTAGTTTGTATTTCAATATTTAACATCATTTAGCGTACAACTTCAAAGTGGTATCATTTTGAAGTTCGCTATTATTGAGATATAGACTACTAAACAGAGGGCGTTACTGAATATTTGTAATTGTATAATGGTTTAGATATTTATATTTACATACATTTCCATTTATTCTTGGAAATCTACTTATATTGCTTTTATTCTAATTAATGTTTTCAATGTTTTCTTAATGTACAATGCTGGATTACTATAGCATTTCATTTTTAAATCAGTATAATTATTTGTACTTGAGGTTACGACACCACACCAGCTAAAGATATTTGTATGTATTTATGTACTACTTTTAACCTAATTTTCATTACTATATATACTATATATTCATATAAAAATTAAATTGCTCTAGAGCATTAATTATATGTCAGACTATTTCCAATATCTAATATTAAATATTGAATGTCGTTTAAAAATTCAAACTTTATTTAGATTATGGAAATAGACCAGCATAATTACTACTAAAACACCATCATCCCAAACATTCAGACAAGAGCTCTAGAGTATAACTCAAACGAAAAACTCTGCATTAGATTTTTTCCCTATTAAATGAACATTATAGATATTTCTATTAACTTGTATTCTTGAATCACATTTTATTTTATAGACAGAAAGGCATTTAAAAATTGGGATTAACATAACTATTACTATCTCTAAAAAAAAATAGAGAAAGAGCTTCAGTTTTATGCTAACATATTAAAGATATCTTTAATAATTAATTATTTAAAGGATTATCTGTTATGTAAATAACTGAAAAATTATAGACATTGTTTTTATTTTCTTTACTTGAGAAATAATTTTATTGATATATATAAAAGACATTTTTTAACACGGATGAACCCGCAAAATATGTTTTTTATATATGCAATCCGTGAAAATCTTCGTATCAATATATATATATTAAGTTAGAGATAGATAAGTAGGTAAATTAACAATGCAGGAAGCAGATAGCCAGACATCAAGCAGATAAATACAAATAGATAGCTAGAAATAGATAGACAGACTCGTGGATAAATGAATATGGATAGATGGATGGAAAATATATATATAGAATAGCAGAGGTAAAAAAACAGGCAGATATTTATAATATGTAGATAGAAAGGTAGGTAGATAAGTAGGTAGATAGGTTGGAGAAAGACTCTTTAAATTATACTTTTTAATTTAAATTGTTTTATGCTTTAGATATAATTAAAGCATTATCTAATTATACTTTAGTCACCAGCAATTATTCTTTTAACAGTCTCATCTCTAAATAAACTTTTAGTTGATATTTTGTAAGCATTTTTAAAAAGGCAAATAATAAAACAGATAATTTTCAGACATCCTCAAAATGTCCAAGATTTATTCCTGATCAGTTTTAAAATATTAACTTTATAATCGTTGTGTATAATATAAGAATATAACTATATAATCAAACACTGTTTGACACAAATAAATCATCCACTATCTTTAATGTGTCATGAATGTAACTCTTAGAAATATAATTTTCATTATTCATTCACCTTTAAATAAATATGCGACTGTCACATATGTTCTTACAATAAAGTTAATCTACCAAGTACCTTCCAGTGCAATTCTTGTAAACTTATATCTAACTACACATATATCTTCTTTAAATTAAGTAACCATAAATGTAAATCAATGAGAAGCTCATATATTAAATTCAGCTTCAGTTTCTATGCCTATTAAACAAAATTCTTCAAATAATTACTTTTCATCACAATATTGTAAATGTAAATATAAACAAAGAATCTAAATAACTATATTTATAAAATAAGTCCATACCCATAAAAATGTATTTTGATGTGGTTTAATCAGAGAATAAAAATCTAGTACAATTTGATATCAATCTTATTTGTAACAATAAATAATATATTCATAGTGTGGAGATTATATATTGTAATCTTATTATCAAGCTGGATCTTAATCAACTCCTGTTTTAACAATAAGTGAATTAAAATTTTAAATTTCCTCAAACTGTAATAATAGTGTGTTCTAATGTTTATTAATTTGGATGAAGATAGGGAAACTTAATAATTTTATCTCTTTAAGTCAATAAATAATCAGATTGTTTAACTAATGTTTCATTTTTCTGCCAAATTGCGTGTGGGCATGCTCACTTATGACTTGACAGATAAAGCAGTCTAACATTTACAATTAAGATATTGATATAGTATAATAATTTAAGATGCTCGTCTTATAGATAAAGATGCCATTGGATGGTGCCATTTTCATGCTAAAACTATAAAATATGACCATTCCCGGGCCCTTGATTATAATAATTTTTCTGTGCTTTTTTGTAATGCAGAATAAAAACAAAACAAAATCGTCTTTTATAAATATTATTTTTTATTAACGTATACAATTTAAATGATAATAATAAATGTAAAATAAAATCAACAAATTACAATTTGATTCGTGTTTTTTCTATCCTATATTTTTTTAATTGTGTTATGGCTTTTTTTTATCAATTTTCTATTGGATATTTTTTTACTTGTGTTACGACTATTTTTTTTTATTGTTGTATTACTAAAAAATAATAATCATAATAAAAAGTAAAATTGCTTAGTCTATTTTTTATTTTTTTTTATTCTTCGTTTTACATTTCTTTTTTTTTTTACAGGCAAAGAGATATTACGACTATTTTTTACTTCAAATAGAATGACAATAAAAAGTAAAAGTTGTTACGGTTAGGTTTAGGGTTAGTTTTAGGGATAGGTTTAGGGTTAGTTTTAGGGTTAGGTTTATGGTTAGGTTTAGAGTTAGTTTTAGAGTTAGGGTTAGTTTTAGGATTAGTGTTCTGTTGTTTGTAATGCTAAAATAAAAAAATTCAAAATCGTAACCGTACTTGGACAATATAAAGAAACTCAAACTTTTTTAAACAACAACAAACACATATAAATGTCCTCTTTACTTATTAAGCATGTTTATAATATTTGCTTTTTATAAAATTTACAAAAAATCATGTATATTTGTATTTTTCTTACTGGATATTTTTTTGGTACCGCTCTTTTTTACTTCAAAAATATACACATGGTAGAATCTTCTTTGTCTCGTGGAATGTTACAAACAGTACATTACTTGACACATTACCTAATTGCAACTCACTAAAAACATAGATATTTAACATTTTACCAATTAAAACTTCAATACAGTACCTTGTAAAAAGTCTTAGAGTTATTACTTTAAAAAATCTGAACATTTCAATACTTTAAAATAAAAAAGAATCCAATGAAAACAACATTTCCATCCAATTCAAATACAAACTCTCTCATCAAGCTGTAACTATTTTATAAACTGTGCGAATTCAGAAAATATAATTGCTGCGATGTGACATACATGCTGTACTGCGATGCGACATAGTGGCCTGAATTCTGTAGCACAACAAAAAAGTTGTATTATAGAAAATGCAGGTTCGAATGTGTCGGCCACGGAAACAGAATTTTTATGTGTTTTAGTATGAAAACGGCGCCATAGAGAGGTGTATTTAGCTATAAGATGAGTACCTAATTTAATATCATTTTAAATAAAATGATACAATTATTTTAATATTTTACTGTTAAGCTATAGTTTTAAAAACACACTTAAAATGAATTATTGAGCCAAATAATATAATTAGTAATTTTTTACTGTATTCTAATTTATTAAGCAAGATTTCAATTAATTATGCTCAAGGGCAAAATATGGACATTTTCTATTTTTAGCAAATATCTCAAATGATGATTAAAGAATCTAATTGTTTATTGATTTGCAATCAGCCCTTAATTTAAAAAATGCTATAAATTAACCTGAAAAAACTTGGAGAGGGAATTGGGAATTATTAATTAAGTCAATGGAGAATTAACTCAATTTAATAGAGAGATCATTTCTGATTGTCAAGAGAGCTTATCCATCATTTACAAGTGTATAAATTTATTTAAAACTTATTATTTTTCTATAAAAAAAATGTATAAAGGATTTGTTTTTTTAAAAAAGGAACTTTATTGAAACTAGTGGTTACAAAAGTGAAAAATGATAGTGATTGAGACTAGTGGTTACAAAAGTGAAACATAATAGTAATTAACATAAGGTTTAGTAACAGTCAGGAGAGAGTTCTTTGTCCAATGTTAGCAGCCAGTGGGTAATACAAAAAAGCTCCATGTTGCCACATGAATGTCAGGAGGAGTCAGGGTCTTGTCTCTCTGTTTAATTTTCCTGATAATTCTTAGAAAAAATTAGTAGAATTAGCTAATGATTGGTCAAATGTCAGTTTACATCTTATCAACCAAATACTATGCAAAAGGAATGTTGTAATTCTTATTGAGGGAAAGAAGCCTCTGCATATATTTTCAGCATAGGTATACATTTAGTGACCATTGGCTTTATAAATGGATGTAATAAAGTTTCTGAGAATTTGTAGACTTTCACATTGAAATAAGGCACAAATTGTGGTCTCTTCACCTTTGAGGCAAATCAGAAAGTTGGGGTCTATATTAGAGTATCTTTTTCTATAAGTAAAAAGGTGATTAGGGAGGGCTTCGATGTTTAATTTGATAATAAAATCAAGGAACTTGGGTTCAAGATTCCAGTGTCAGAATTTGGTGATGATTTTTTATTTGTGATATGTAGAGTACTTGATGAGTTTGCTAAGTTTTGATTTAATTGTTTGTAGGCCTCCCAGTAAGAGATCTTTTGCTTAAAAGTGTGATTTGAAATTTGAATGTGGTAGCAATTTTGTGATAGTAAAAGTTGAATTCATGAACATTTACTAGGTGGATGATGGTCAGTAGGAACAATAGGAATGATGTTTTCTAAATTAGGTTAATATATGCTAAGTCTATTTAATGTGCTGAAGACTTTTTGGAATGAGAATGTGGCAATGGAGTACAAAGACATCGCATTATGGGTTGTTATTTTTTGCATGGTTTTTCATACTGATGACAACTGTTTTTCTCCCCAAAGTAGGTGAGAACATAAGGTGTTAATTTTCCTTTGAAATCTTTTGGTAAATTGAATTCTGGGAAGAAAATAATTGTTCCTGGGATGCATTAACATGTTCAACAATACTCCTTTAGCATGGATGGATAAATACACCCTGGAAAGAGAACTGTTTATTTTCTGTGTGGTAGATAAGATTGAATCTTGTATTCTTTTCTTCATTACCAAGGAGGATTCTGAGATTGGAAATCCCAGTAAATTTTTGGTGATCAGCCATGAAACATGATGTTATCTTGCAACCTGTCAGAAGTTTCCAAGTAGAGGATTTATCAGGGTTAATTTCCAGACCATAGTGCTCTATATATTTTTTGAGAATTGCTTTGAGTTTGTGAATATATTTTTCAGATGGAAGAAATAGTATTACATCATCCATATAAGAAATATGGGTTATTATTTTTTGAATTTCAGGAACAAAAACCCCTGGGAGCCTCTCCTCAAACTCTTGCATATGTGGATTTAAATTTGAGGTAAACAGAAGAGTACTAAGTGAGAAACCCTATGGGATGGAGTTTGGGTGATTAAATCCCCAAGCTATCCTACCATTGAGTGATGAACATTTGTCAGTTGTACAGTAGGTTTCCAATGATCTGAATGTATGTATCCAGTACTGAGTAATCACATAGCACATTCAACAGGATTTGGGGGCAGATCGAATTGAAAGCCACAGAGATGTCTAATTGGACAGCTATTGGGCATGACATCTTTTTTCTTTTGATGTGGTCAAGGAGTAGTTCAAACTGACAGTTGGCATCACCAGTTGATGCTCTTTTTCTGAAAAATTGAGATTGTGAAATATGAAGATAAATTTGGTTTTGAATTTTATCTTTGACAATTGACTCTATGACTTTGATTAATAATGGAGTCATAGAAATATGTCTAAGATTGGAAAGTTGGGAAGGTAAGAAAAGGTAAAACATTTTTTTAAAAAGGTACAATGGAAATTGGATAAAGATTTTCAATAGTTTGAGGACCATTTAATATTAAGTTGATCATGTTAAGGATGATAGGTACTGAAATTTACTTAAATAAAGAAGTATGTCTCTGAGGATTGCACAAGGACCCAGATGTATACTATCTGGGAGAGATTTTAATTTATTTAGGATATCCAATTCAGAGATGTCATGCCCACCACTGTCCATCCTCATACTGGGGCTGTCTCATTGAACAGAGCATCACTGTGTAATTTTAATTTTAAAATATTCATAGATTTTTTGCAGCATGTAGATTCCAATGTAAAGTTCTCCATTTATAGTGACTAAGTCCCCTTGGAACCCAGTGCCCACCTAATATAACTTCTTGTCCAGCTTTTTGTTTGAGCTAAGAAAACCTTTGATCTCTTTACTGAGATGTAATCATTTTAAAAATTTTGCTTTGTTTTATATTGTGTTTTAATATCAGCCCATTTTTTTTAAAATGGCCTCTATGTTAGTGTCATTACATGGAAGCTGTTTCAGTTTATTATTAATTTCTTTCAGTTCTTTGAGTAAGTTTGTAGGCCCTTTCATTTTGTAGATGTATGATGTTTGATTATAGATTGAAGGATGCCAATAAATGAAAATCATGCTTCAATGGCAGGGATGGAGAGTATGTTAATTTTGTGGAAATAAATATAGGCTTCTGAGATTACAGCCTCAGGCATTGATGATCTCATCAGCATTCTGATTATCTTGTTAAAATTGAACAGTGTCAGATCTCTAAGGTCAATATTCATCCCTATCTCTAAAGCTAGGTGGTCAGAGAAGGGGCAAGCGATAGGGTAGCTTCAATCACAAAATTAATATCTGGGGTGTAGAATAGGAAGTCTATTAGAGACACATGCTTCTTAGTATAAAATGAGAAAGTGCCTGGAGGGAAAGAACCCTCACCACTCATAAGCTTCTGATTTAGTAAGTGAAAATATTTTGATGTGAATTCATTGCATGATGTATTAAAATTCCTAAGAAAGATGGATGGGAATGGATTGGTTACAAGGTAGGTGTTCATCTGATGTATGATTTTGTGAATTAGGGCTGGAGAGTTCTGAAGATATACAAGTATGATGTTGAAACTGAAAGCATTGTGACTAAACAGAATAATGAACATGTTGGAATCCATGTGGATAATTTTAAATGAGGAGAAAGGAGAATTTTTGTTAATTAAAAATGTAACTCCTCCAGAGGCTGTTGGGGAAATAGAATGAAAGAAAAAACTCAATTTACTTAGACAACCATTAATTCTAACATTAGAATTATGATGTAATTTGTCTCTGCCATACATAAAATATGTGGTGAATACTGTTAAACCAATTACTAATTGTAAAAACTCTGCTGAGGGCATTCATTCCTCTGACATTGATGCCAGTGATTTTGATTTTCATAGTGTGATCAAAGACAAGCCAGAAATAAAACCAAGACTAACTTATATGGCTAACTGCTATTTTTGCTTGTTGCCATAACTCTTGTTTAGTACACCCAGAGAACTGGACAAATGATCATTTCTGTCAGGGTTGGTCACTTCATTATTAGCAATCAATTCTGGCTTCAGAATACAAATGTCAGCTAGGAGAGAGGGTAGGTCTGTTGAAGGTCAGAATCAAGTTTAGTAAGTTTCTTGGAAGGTTGCTTTTCTGAATGACACTTTCCATTAGAGATCTCTTCTTTAGTCTTTGAGAATTTCTTCCCATCTAATATTTTTCTTTTTTTGTCACCTGAATGGAGAAAATGTGATTTTGTAGTTCCAGGTAGTAACTGTTGTCAAGGCTTGAGTCAGAGGCCCAGGAGTCAATTTTTCCAGAGTAGGTTTTTGTTTCAATTTTGACTTTCTTTTAGTAATTTTAGGTAAGAAGTTGAGAGTGATATTCCAGCTGTGGTAGATTCAGAATGGATGGAGAGTGATTCAGAATCAGAGTTGTGATTACGAATATTTGGAATTTCATGTTTGGTGACAGAACTTCTTGTATCCATCTCCAATATTGATTGTTCTACTATAATTGTTTGTGTGTTGACAGAATTATTCATTTCATTTTACAGTTTATAGCTTGGGCCATTGCTTTGAATTTTATCTTCATTACAATGATGGTATTTGTTCTTTCTTCCACCACAAAACAGGCAGAGTCTAGCTGGGCATTCTCTGACAAGATGGATCTTTGTTTGCAATGGAAGCATTGTGGTGGGACTCCCTTGAATGAAACAACCAACAGAGAGTTATCAGCAGAGAAGTTTGTAGGGGTATCAAATGGGAAATAGTTTTCTTGAGCATAAGATTGAAGAATGCAGTGTTTGACAGAACTGGGATTTCAGCTCTTATTTCCATAACATATCTGAAATTTGAAACAATTCCATAATCATTGAGCAGCTGTTGCAAGTCACTCTGGTGGAAATTGATGTAGCAATTTGGATAACTGGTTGGCCAGTTGCAGTATGGGCTTTTCTATGTCAATACAGCACAGTATTTTTCCCTTTATGGATGTTATATTCCTTTTGAAGTATTCTCTCTGAGCAGCGTTATGAAATTCTAATATCAGGTACCTGTTATTTGGATATGTGAGAACTTTATAAATTAATCTCCAGAGCTTCTTAACTTTTAAATCATTAAAGAAAGTCCTCAATCGGAAATTTTAAATAGTGGACAATGCACATCCATGATGGCCAAGATTAAAGATTTATCAATGTGGTAATTTTAAAAGATTTGTGTAGTTGTGCAGAAATGGATGCATTAAATCTATTATTGACTTGATTAAAATCAATTTTGTCAGATAGTGTTTCAATTTCTTGGCTTAAATTTTCTGTAAAATTTGTAGTTAGGTCTATTTCTTTATAATACCAGCTAAATACTTCACTGTAATTATCTTGAGAAATGTTATCTGTTGTACCAAGCCCTGCCCCTCCCGTCTCAACTATTTTAGCATAGCTTTGTTTGCCTGTTACTTCTTTTATTTATGTTAAATTCTTGGTTATTTTCATTGGATTGATTATTTAGCCTGTTTTTATTGTCTATTTCGAAGTTATTTCTAACATTTTTAATTTTAATTAAAGACCTCAAATTTTTATTACCATTATCACTAACCTGTAATATTGTAGACTGTCTTTTTGAAGTAATGTTTGACACTATAATATCATTTTTACTTGGGTTTATGTAAAAGCAACAGTCCAAATCCATCTGAATGATTTCTTCTTCATTACTGGTGCTACTATTAGGTAATTTTCCTGTTAAATCAATGTTTTCATCTATGCTTTTATCTTTTTCATTTAATAGTTGGCTTGACATGGCTTCCATATTCTTAGGATCAACTGTGATATTGACAGATATTGACAACACGCTGTAACTTTCAGCAAATTTGAAGATTTCACTCATTTTCCAAATAAAATAGAAGGTAATGAGTTAACCTCCACTTTAAACTTAATCTACACTCACCAAATAACTTAACTACTACTAAATTTACTTTGGATACAGAGCTCAGAAGACAGTAGGATTCCAGTTGAATGCCATCTAGCGAATTGTGTATAAAGGGTTTATTGTATTTACTTCATAAAATGAGGAATGAGAATGCTCTACACTCATCCACAAAAGAGACACATTATGGCCACAGACTGATAATTTGAAAGCTTAAATTTATTAATAAGACCAAGGTTGCAGTCAGCAAAAATGGCTACCAAGATGAAGTACAACCAAAAGCAATTCAAGAAATTTGTAAACATTAATTTTCCTAATAAAAACTGTAAAATAAATAATAAATGTTAACATTGTAATTTTAAAGTTAACATACAAATAAATTTTGGAATTTTTCATACTAGGAAAAAGTTATTTGCAAACTATGTTAAAATTTATATAATTTTAATTGGTATATAATTTTTCTTGTAAACGTATAAGAATACCTTTATTCAAAACGAAATACTATTTTAAATTAAGTATATCTGTTATTGACTTCTACTAAACATATTGAATGCAAAGTAAGTAATTAAAATTATTAATTATGTTTAAATTAGTAATACTGACTAATGTAGTCTAAATTTCATTCATAATGAATGAATATACTATTGATGTTATAGTTATTGGAAATTACTTTTACCTAAATTATTAATATGACAGTTAATACATTGTACAGGCTTAAATCTGCATTTATATATGTAATATATGTGGGGTTCGAACTCAGACTTTCACACAACTCATCATTCTCAGTGATATCTCATATTGCTGACAACCTTTTCAACATGTATGTGATCAGGTAGGTCAGCAATATGAGATGGCACTGAGAGTGGTGGATTGTGTGAAAGTCTGAGTTCGAACCCCGCTAATATGAATGTTATAAATTACTTGAATTTACATGAAAATCAGATATGACTTTTATTTAATTGTAGTGAATTTTTCATAGCTCTTAAATAAAAATAACATCTGCCAATATTATCTTTAAGTTCCTTTTAATTGAAGACTGGTAATTTATCGTAATACTAACGTTATAAAAAAAAAATAAAAGTAGAAAATATTATTTATAGGACAGTTAAATTGATAGTACTTTAAAACTAGCATTAATCTGCAATGTTTACGTTTTCTTATAATTTTTTTTAAAAAAAGAATCGTAAATAGTTTAAATGATGTTAACAATTTCTCTACAGTTGGTAATATTTGATTAATCACTGTATATTTGGAGCATTCAAGATCTTTGATTTCATTAAGATATATTCAAAATAATTACTGGTAAACAATAAAAATATATTTGATTAATTAGAAGAAAGTTTTCAAGGTGCATCAAATAACTGATGTTGAAAATGAATATTGACAATTTTCAGCGATTCAATTGATGTATCCACAGAAAGGAAGTAGGAATTTAATCTTCATATTTACAGAGAAGGAAAAATAATAAGAATCATTAAGTGTTTATGGTATTAATTTTGAAGCAAAGAAAATTATAAAGGCTTCAAAAATAATTCTGCAGATAAAAGTGTAAAATTCAAGTTTTTCTTTTCTTTACTGAAGACATGTGAAGAAATCTTAGTTGTTGTTGTTGTTGTTGTTGTTGTTATTATTATTATTATTATTATTATTATTATTATTATTATTATTATTATGACTATGATGATGATGATGATGATGTATTTTATTATAATCTTGTGTGTATTTAGAGTTAATAGGGGTTAAGTAATCAACTAGCTAATAAAATAAAGGATCCAAAGTATTTGGTATTTAAAAATGTATAATTTAATTAAATCTTATCACAAGAAAGGTAAATAGTTTAGATTATTTATAAACTTTATGATGTCATTTTATTCGATTAATTGGTAAAGCTGCAATTGTCAAAGATCACAGAAAGGCAAAAAATTTTATGTTTATTGAATTTGTTTGTATTAAATTTTTTATGATGTATTGTGCTATGTAACTGGTATATTACTGAGAATTATTATTTATTATTAATTGCTTTTGAATCAATAATCGCTATTTTAATTTCTACTTATTAATCTATGATTAGTTTCAGGGGTTTGGTGTTTACACTTGTCAGATAGACAGTGTTCATTTTAAGATTATGATTGTGGCCATGTTGGCTGATCAGGACCTGATATGTTGTTATGGTTGTTATTAGTTTTATATCCAGGTTACCTCATGTTAGGGTTATGTATCTTGCCCCTACATAGAAGTGTTAAGTCTTTAGCATGGATGAATCATGCAAATACCCATGGACTTTGAGCTCATCAAGGCTTATATTGATTTGACAATAATTTTGTATATTTGCAAATAAGGGATTAACCACCCTGTCCTCTCTATATTCTTAAGAATGTATCAAATAGTGGCACCTGGATATCAGACTATCTATAGTCAATGAAATGACCATGGTCTGGGTTACTTACATATCTGCCTTGGCTCATGACTATTGTATTTTGGATATATTGCATGTGGCATCAAACTTTCATCTCATCAGTCCTCAATGGTTTAAAAGGTTGTCACAATAAAACCATCCTGAGTAAAGTATGAGTAGATCAGAATTGTTGCAGCACTAAGCATATGAATATATTTGAATATGAAAGTGTTAATGTTAAGTATTAATTTATAATACTATATTACTTTTCTAGTTTATTATTGACTCAAGGTGATATAAAAGTACATACTATACTTAGCATGTACTGTTCACAGTTAAGTTACTAATAGATTAAAATTCTCAACCTTATTATATAAAAGTTTTATTGTAGGATATTGGGCAACAAATTATAGATTTACAATGCTACTGTGCTAATTTTAGATAGAGTAAAAATATATTGCCAGTCTAACCTCCATAGTTGGTAAAGTTAGAAAGTTGCTTAATCTCTCAAACATGATCTCACTGATGTATGCAGAAATTTTCATCTGAATTGTGCCTTGTGTTAAATGTTGTCAGCTTACCATTAATTAAATAGCTTTACCATTAAATAAATTGTAACCTCATAATCATCGCATTCATATAATAAACCCATATGTGACAGATATAAAGTTGGTAAATTGTAATATGACAGGAAGTAAGTGTAAATAATAAAGCTGTTAAAACACAATGATGTATTATGATTTTGATTTTGATCAGATCTAAGTAGATTTTCTTTTGTTAATTTTAGATTCATTATAATAAAAATTATTTTTGTATATAATTTTTTTTAGTACTTGGGTATTATTCCTGCAACCAAGGAAAGATAGGAGGTCTTTTCACATTCGTATCAATACACTGCTAACTTTTTAATGTTGTTATTTTGGCAACATCAAACATTAGAAAAACATTAGAAAGTTAGCAATGCTTTGATACGAATGTGAAAAGTCATCCTATTTTTCCTTGGTTGCAGAAATAATACTCACTACAGTTTTACAAAGACAAAAAAAATAAAAAATATTATATAAGATAAACATGTATTTATTATGAATTCTACACAGATGCAAGCTAACTTTTGACACTTATTTAATTTGATCAATTTCAACAAAAAAAATATGTGGTCCGTGTTGCAGGAAGAAAAAAAAGCCAACATAAATATATATTTTTATAAAAGTAAATATATTCTATGAAATATATACTTACGCAGACGATTCTTGCATACAAAATGGCGATGGTCAGTAGCACACCCCCCCCGTCCTTCCTCCTTCTCTAAAAAAGTTGTAGAACAACTGATTGACCAGTACATGCTCTAAATGGAATACTGCCAGGCAATCTAATTTTTTGAATATACAAATAAGTCCTCGGGTGTGGGTTTGCATCCCAGCCGATGCTATGACATATGAAAAAAAAAAAAAAATTAAATAAGTCCTTCTATCTTTCCTTGGTTGCAGGAAATAATACTCAGTACAGTTTTACAAAAACAAAAAAAAAATATTATATGAAATATACACTTATGAAGATGATTCTTACATACAAAATGGCGATTGTCAGTAGTACCCCCTCCCCTCCCCCACCATCCTTCCTCCTCCTCTGAAAGATTTGTGGAACAAGTGATTGCCCAGTACATGCTCTAAATGGAATTCTGCCAGGCAATCTAATTTTTGGAATAAACAAATAACAAAGTCAACATCTTCATTCAATTACAATTAAATAATAAACTTTTAATTCAAAGATTTAAAAACGCAGAAGTCAGTCAATAACCAAGTTGAAATTGGAAGAAAAAAACACAGAAGTAAGTAATGCAGTTGAAATTAAAAATGTTAAACCAAATTCACAATAATAACAAATGGTAAGTTTAAAATGTATAAACAACAAACTTTTGAATCAGAAAAAAAAATACCAAAATGTCCAAAAAAGCACCTGACATGTTTCAAAGCACAAAAACACGCATTTTGACGAGGAAAAAAACTCAAATCACAAGGGTTTATTTAATGTTCATAACATTATGCCTTTATCACGTATGTAAAAAGTCATCCTATCTTTCCTAGGTTACAGGAATAATACCCAAGTATCTTTTTTTGTAAATATTAGCTGTAAATAAATTGGTTTTTATTGGTCAGCTTATTGTTGTTGCCCGATACTATCAACATTATTGTTATTGACATCATTAGCACTACTTAGTAGAATTAGTTTTATTATTATTATTCAGTATCTTATTAATAAAATTTTATTAACATTTACATTTTAAAGTGCATAATATCACACTAATGATTGATTATAAATATTGTTGGTATCATGCATGAAAGCTATTTTAAAAGTGATGGCTTCAAAATAAAATATTTGATTTTAAATGTATATTATCTTAATAATTTATTGGATATAATCATACATTAAACTTTATCATGCTTGTCAAAGTTAAATCATTTTTACATGATGCTATTATTGTTTTAAACTTATTACTGTGATTAAAAAATATGACATAATATTTTCTTTTAGATTATCTGGTTATTAATACAATTGTTATATTTACATTACCATAATAGATCTGTTAAGTTATAATAAAATTAGAGTTTTATCTTTATTATCATTGGTAAAATGAGTTAGATATATTTTTTTAGTAATTCCTTTTTGTCTGATTTATTTTAAATTTTCTGTATCTGGATAGCAGTAAAATCCCTCTTGCTGATCTAGATATACATTATAAACTGTTGAATTCTATAATTCATGTGAACTCTCAGAAATTAATAATTTGAAATTTTGATTTTACTTGTTAAATTTTGGTTTTAATTCATCTTGTATACATTATTTGAGTCTCTTCTTATCATTATTCTTATTGATTAATAATGTACACCAAAACATTTTAGGCTTCATAATTCATTCTGTGGGTTTCCTTCAAAAACGTACATAAATTTTTTAAGGTAAAGCTAAAATGTCACATATAAGTTTTCTAGACAGAGTTGAACTTTTGTTTCTCTGACCTACAGTTTTGTTTATTGAATGTTGCTACATAGATACTGTCTGGTTCATCATCATATTTTTCCATTTACATTGTGAGTTGTAACTTCTTTAGAATAGCACATTTAAGTTTACAAATATTGGATCCCAAATAGACTTTAGATAGATGGTGGTTGCTATTAAACATAATGTTGTCTTTTTTAATGTTCAGTTTCAAACAGCAGAAGAGCTTCCAGAAAAACTCACATTTTATACATGCTCTATGTGACCTCATTTGTTTTTCAAACTTTAGTTCTTCAATACATTTAAGCAGAAAATTTTTTATTTACTATAAATATTTACTTAATTAAATTCTTATCTTGGAATGAATGTTACATTGGATTTATCTAATTATGGCTATTTTCTTATTCTATTATCTACAAGAAAAATACACAAAAACACAATCCAAACATGTGCATTTAATTAATCCTTACCTTTTTTTTTATTTTTAAAATGTTTTTTAATTAATCTACCTTAATTCTGTTGTTTTTAAAGTAATGCAGATTTTAAGAACATATCAAGCCATACATTTTTCCACTTATAATTTTAAATACTAAATCTTTTAGTTTTTGATAACAAAAACTATTTTATTTATGTTAATTTTATTATTTAGTTTTTTCTTAAATGTTGTTTTTGAAGTAATGTATTTAAGCTCACATTTTATCTAACATTTTTTCACTTATAATTTTAAGTACATTTTTTATAATTGTAAATTTTATTATTTAGTTTTTTTTTAATATAAATCCTTCATATTTAACAATAAAACCAACTTATTACATTAGTATTATTTTTTTATTTATTATAAAATATTATTTTTATTAACCCTTCAAGAATTTCAATGCTACATTTATTATTCAACATCACAAGTACTATTATCTAATTCTCCCTCATATGTAAGACTACATGCATGACTATGAAATAAATATGACATTATCTATTTCAGTATGCATATATACAATACTTATAATAAACTTCATTAAATATATATATATGCCTTTACAAAATATACAATGTTTAAAATAAATACTACCAGTTTTTAGTTGAGCTTAATGCATTTTTAGTGCTGAGCATCTTAGTCATAACTATTCTTGTTTAGTCTGGAGATAGTTTTATAATTGCTGTTATTATGGGAAATGCTCGCATTTACATATTCCAATGATTAAATGAGAGTGTTGTGCATAATAACATGATTATAAAGCTATCGCCAGACTAAACAAGAATAATTATGATTGTGGTGCTCTGTATACTGTAAATGTTGTTTATTTTAAATATTATATACTTTGTAAAGCATATATACATGGACAATTTTTTTACATTTATATATACAGATATATATAGATAGATAAATACATAGGTAGGTAGGTAGGTAGGTAGGTAGGTAGGTAGGTAGGTAGGTAGGTAGGTAGGTAGGTAGGTAGGTATTATTAAATTGCCTATAAAATTAAAAAAATAATTGTTTTGATACGATAGCTTGGATGATGAATAAAGATGAATTGTCAAAAATCATTTACATTATTTTGCTAGAGATGGTAAATTTCTCTGTTTAATATACCAATAAATTAATAAAATTACAATTATTTTTTATTAATTAACTTCTAGAACAAAGATTGCGAGTTTTACTGATATCAAATATTCCAGAGAAATATTATTATACATTGTCGAAAAATACTAGTCCAAATTTTCAATGATAGATTTACATTTGAAAAATCTTGATATTTTTTCTATGAAACTTTAAATGCAAATTAGTTATACGTCTTTCCACTTCCTGTTTTTTACCTATCACATGGCGGAACTACTACCCACTACTGATGTTAGTGATTCTTAAATAAAAGATTTATTAAAAAAATATAATAAAAATATATGTAGTAAATATAGGTGACTATCTTCAAGTAAAAAAATATACTATCTTAACTAAAAATAGAAATATTATTTCAGATTGATCATTTTGACTTCTCTTCTCAACATCACCCCTGAACACTTTCTTATTTGATCGATCCATCTCACATGTGGTCTCTTTCTGGGTCTTTTATAATCTCTTGGATTACAGTTTAAGATTTCAATTGTCCATCTATTTATCATCTCTTCTAGCAATATGTCCAGCCCAACTCCACTTCAGTCTTTTAATTTTTTCAATGAGGTCAGTAACACCTGTTTGTTCTCTTACCCATAAAATGCATTTTCAATCTCTTCTTGTTACTCCTAACATGCATCTCTCCATACTTTTTTGCATAGTCTGAAACTCTGTATTGCTCTTCTATTAAGTGTCTAAGTCTCACATCCATAAGTAAAAACTGGTAAAACCCATTTATTAAAAACCTTCCTTTTCAAACACATAGGTATATTTCTTTTTAGTATCAAATTATTTCTACCAAAAGCACTCCAACATAATTTAATTCTATGATTAATTTCATCCGTTATTTTTCCATCTGTATTAATAATCTGACCAAGGTATTTGTAGCTGTTAACTTATTCTAACTCATCATAATCAATCTTTATTTTCACATTTTGAGAAATCGATTGAACATTACATACTAGTAAATAATTTTTTTTTCAAAATGAGAATACAGTAATATTGCAGATTGGATGAATCTGAATATTTATTCAAATTAGTAATTAAATTAGAGATATTAGGGGAATTGTAATATTGGCCTATAGGGGCCAAATGTCTTTCATATTTTATACAATATATATATATAAGGAATCTGATTTTACCAATTAAAAAAATCTGTGTTAAATTAACAATTAGAAAAAAAGGCTAACTTTCAGCGTAGATAAGATGTAAGATTAAAATCATGGCCAAATATTAAATCAAGTAATGATTTGCTTTATCCTGTTATTTTTAACAATGACTTTTTATCTACTAATAATTGCACTCTTAATTATTTAGGAAAATGTATATATATATATATGAAAAGAAAGTTACTGTTAACACTAACTGAAATAATTATAGAAAATATACAAACCATTATACAATTACAAATATCCAGTAACAGAGGGCGTTACTGGATATTTGTAATTATATAATGGTTTGTATATTATATATATATATATATATATATATATATATATATATATATATATATATAATGATAATGTTATATCTTTTATAATAAATAAGTCTCAACTTCGAATCTATTAAGTGTCATCAGTTTCAGTTGCTCAATAAAATGAATATAAGTAATAAAACACAAATATCTAAGCAAAATAAATTTTATTTAGACATGGTACTATAAAAGAGTATGTACATATATTTTAATGGAATATCATAAGGTCACTTGCAATAACTTAGCTTAACATCACTTTATTGTCATCATGTTTGTATACCTAGTAATGTTAGAAAATGGATTAAGTGAAAACCAGCATGAATTTTAGAATGACCATATTTATTTTTAGGAGCACTAGCATTTTATGTTCTAAATGTGAATTTGATCCTTTTCACACAATTATATATAATGTGTGGTCAATTATAAAATCAAAAACAATTAATGAATTTAATACAATAAAATTAATAATATGAATATTAATAATATGATGAGTTAATGACAGATATGAGTTATAAAACATGCAATCTCATGATCACCTGAATTTACTCTTATTTATGTATTGTTAATTTTATATTAATCTTAAGGTAAACTACTTGGATAAATTAGTTTAATATAGCAATTATATAATATTTATTAATTATAATTAGCAAGGATCCACTACATGTTAGATAACTAATACATATGAAAAAATATGATCTTCACTATATATATATATATATATATATATATATATATATATATATATATATATTCTAACCCAATAAGTTTAATTAGTTTATTTACTTTAGTTTATTAGTTTATTTGCAC